>PKML01021454.1:468110-479742 GCA_002933935.1 Eutrema yunnanense | reverse complement strand
TAATTTCGTATATTGACATTTTTTGTTTTTCAGAGAGAAGTAAATGTTTTTGAATATGAAATTTTTCTTATGAGGTTGGCCGCTATATATAGATTTTTATTTTCGTTAGCATCGAATTAGCAACGAATTTTGCATCGACTTTGCAACGATTTTACAATATGTTTACCTAACCATACACCTCTTAACTTAAACGTGTTCACCTAACTCATATATCGTCGGTAATTTGTTACAAAGTGGGGTCGTCGTAAAATCGTTGCTAATTTCGGTCCAATTAACGACGATTTAACAACGATTTTAGGATCGTCGTAATATCGTCGCAAATTGGCGACGATTTTACGACGATCCTAAAAATCGTTGTTAAATCGTCGTTAATTGGACCGAAATTAGCAACGATTTTACGACGATTTATTTCGTCCCAATGTTGCGACGATTTAGCGACGAATTTTGGGATCGTCGTACAATCGTCGTAAAACCGTTGTTGATTTGCAACGAAATAAAATCGTCGCAAAAAATCGTTGCAAAATGCCTGTTTTCTTGTAGTGTTAACCCTAAAAGTAACTACTGTAAGAGCACAACTGACAAAGTAGTAATGTAGGGATCGAATCCACAGAGACCAAATGCAACACTACGAGAATGCAAGATGAAAGTAAATCTAAGACGAATGATGTTTGTTTGTGGGTTGTAACTTCTAAAACTAATAATGATGAATAAAACGATATAAATTCAATGAGAGAAAACGCTAGGTCCTTAGGTAATTCGCAGGAAATTCAGATTCACTAAACAGACTATCGATTAGGGAGAGAATTAAGTACCGTTCTCGAACTCAAACATGAATATCTAGCTAGGGGTTTCAATTAGGGCCAAAGCCCGAGGGCCGGCCCGGCCCGACCCTGAAAAACAGCGGGCTCGGGCCTAGAAATAAAAGCCCGAAAAAATTGGGCCTTTCGGGCTAAGCCCGATCAGGCTAGTGTGTTTTTCGGGCTTAGCCCAAAAAGCCCGAAACTATTTTATTACGTATGTCTTATTAAATTTGGGTTCGCTTATCATATGATTTCAAAACGTATGAAAAACGTACCAGAAGAAGGAAAGTCTAAATTGACTCTATACTTAGAAGACGATATGTTGGAACTGACTTTTTTATGAAGACATGGATGTTTTATAATGGTAGAAGTGTCAGTCATAACATTATGGTGAGTTAGCTCGTATGGCATGTGATGTTTTAAGCATTCTGATAACTACAGTGGCATCACTGATGTTGGTGCGCATGTCTTGGATAAATATAGAAATCGTCTTTTATCAAGAAACGTTGAAGCACTGATTTGTACATGCACTTGGTTGGATGAGTTTACATTTCATGATCCATGTACCATTATCATTCATCTATATTTACTTCATATTTTTAAAATATTTATCTATAGACTTTCAATGATATTTCTATATGATTTATATACCTCTAAAAACTTAATAATATTTTACTCTTTTTTTTATCTGTAGCTCTTGATGGTGATGAAGATTTAGAAGACAATGAAGGAGATTCTAATCTGAACTTTACTACCTATATTTGAAGTGTTTTGATTTTATGTTTTATTTAGTAATACAATTTATTTGAATTTTTTTTTTAGTCAAACTTTTGCTTTTAAATTTAATTGGATTTGATATAATACATTTAAATTTAGATTTATTTTGATAAATATTTTGTTTTAATTATTTTTTAATTGAGAATTGTGATTTTTTGTGTTTGTAAAAAAAAGCCCGAGAGCCCTGTCCGGGCCGGGCCGGGCTTTAGAATATAGGGGGCCGGGCCGGGCCAGGCTCAAATATATGCGGGCTTTACGGGTTTCGGGCCGGGCCGGGCCAGCCCGATTGACATCCCTATATCTAGCTAACCCACTGTCGTGGTGCTAACTACTATGCCTAATAACCTAAGAATATAAACTGTCGTTTGATCTTAAAGTTCTAGGCAAGGATTAAAGTTCAGGTTTGATAAGTTCACAAATCGCCTTAGCATCAGCTTTCGTTGGCTAAGGACGATTTGCTCATCTAAGTTCTTTCAGGAAATCTAAAGCACTTTTGATGAATATATTAATCCTAAGATCATAAACTAGGTGATCAATCAAGTCTAAGCCTTAATTCCAACAATAGATGAAGAACCCTATGTAATTCTCTAATCTAACAGATCCGTTTCAGTGATTCTTAGAGAATCCCTTGAAACCCTAAAAACCTAACATGAGGATTACTCAGACATAATTGCAGAGAAAACACAAAAAGTTGAAGATGAAATCATAATCAAATAAAAGAAAAATCCAAAAGAGTTCAGAAATTCTTCTCAAGAGATGATGAGTCAAAGATTCGTCTCCCACAACTTACAAAGCAAAAGCCAAAGTCTCGATGATAGAAAAATAAAGTGTAGTATCCAAAAACCTAAAAAATATGTTTTTTTAAGTTGCAGGTCGACTGGGGTCGAAATCAGGCGAAATTGGGCCGAAACAAGGAAGCCCAAAACTCAGATCTGCGAAATTGGAGTTGGATCGATCGATTTGGTCTTGGCCTCGAAATCTTCTCCGTTTCGTCGGTCTTGATCGATCGGTCCGGTTGATCTGATCGATCCAGAAGTTGAGCGTGTTGGGGGGGGATCGATCCAGAAGTTGAGCGTGTTGGGGATCAATCGATCCAGTGATGGGATCGATCGATCCAAGGCGGTGACCGGTCGATCTGGTCTTCTGATCGGTCTGGAATATGGGCGTTTCAAGGGATCGATCGATCCAACCTTCTTTTTCTGGATTATTCGCCTTTTCGGCTCCTTGATCCAAACTCCGTCATGAAATGCCTTTAGACCTGAAATGACTCGAAATGGACTAAAAAGACTCGATGAAAACTCAAAAAGGATTCAAAATCAGAGTTATAATGCGTTAAAAACACAACACATCAACTCCCCCAGATTTAGCTTTTTGCTTGCCCTAAAGCAAACATAGAAACCAAGAACAAGGAAGAGGTTTGAAAACACGGAGATTCACATTTTCTTTAGAACTCTGCAATGACCATCATCTTAGCGATCCTCATATTGCTTAACCAACTTCAAATCAAACCACCATATACTTCTCCGCGGGCATTGCAGCTTTTCCAGATTCAACACATTATCTCACAGAATGATTCAAAAGCCATTATTGTTGGGTCTCACCGAAAGATCATAGTGCCAAGGACCTTCTAGACTCTTTCTCTTTCTATATCATGACAAGACAACTACACAACTTTGGTACTCTTTCTCTCCCTAGACTTATTTTTTCTCATTCTCTTTTTCGCAGGGTTAATGGCTGATGGAACGCGAGTATTGATGGTTTTTACCACTGAATTCCCAGTTCATTTTAGTGCCACCCTTTTATTATAAGGTGTAGGCGAATAGTGGTATCACTGAAAATTTTCCTCAACCTCGCTTCCAACCTTAGTGTGATAATCTCTTTCGAAGTTGAGGGTACTCACGCAGATATTCCCTGAATCGTTCCCAAGCTTCATTGAAGGATTCACCTCCATTATGCTGGAACTGAGTGATCTTAATCCTGAGGGAGGCTGTTTTGGCCTTGGTGTAGAAGTAATCCAGGAACGCTGATCTGGTTGCTTCCCAAGTGGTCAGAGAACCAGGGGCGAGAGACTTAAGCCACCTCAGAGCTCTGTCACTCAAAGAAAATGAGAAGAGCTTGCATTTCATATAATCAGCAGGGACTCCATTAGCACTAGTCGTGTTACAAATCTCCTCAAATGGCTCAATGTGTTCCATGGGATTTTCAGTAGCTTTCCCATAGAACAAGTTCTGCTTGACAAGAGAGATAATCTGAGGTTTTATCTCAAAATTCTGCCTCAGGATAGGCGGCGGGCGAATAGCAGCCCTCTCTGGGTAGAAAGCATGAGGAGTGTCGATAGCACCAATTTCTTGGCGTGGAGGAGGTTGTCGAGCATTCCTCTGGTTTGCAGCATTCTGAGCTTGCAACAGTCTCTGATGTGCTGCAGCGGCTTGCCTCTTCAGTTCCTCAGCTTGCCTTTGGGCAGCATCAGCATCAGCATCACCATCGTCAGGTTCGATGACATCATCACGAGCATGGAGAAGAGGGTTTATGGGGTTCCCTTCTGCGTCATATTCAATCTGATTATCATCATCGACGAGTGGGATTCGAAGATCACGGTTTCCTGGTAAGTTAGCCATCTCTCTTCTTCTCCTGTTGTTTTCGCGTTCTATTCTTGCTAGTTCCTCGTTGTTCACCTGAAGTAGATTTCTAGAACCTTCGCTTCTGGTCATACACATGGAACACACACAGAAATAAAACTAGTTAGTAATTACAAAAATAAATTCTTAATCTGAACTTTCGTCCAAGACTCGTAGGCAATGGTTTTGGTCCCCGGAAACGGCGCCAAAAGTTGATACACTCAGAGTTTAACCCTAAAAGTAACTACTGCAAGAGCACAACTGACGAAGTAGTAATGTAGGGATCGAATCCACAAAGACCAAATGCAACACTACGAGAATGCAAGATGAAAGTAAATCTAAGACGAATGATGTTTGTTTGTGGGTTGTAACTTCTAAAACTAAGAATGATGAATGAAACGATATAAATTCAATGAGAGAAAACACTAGGTCATTTGGTAATTCGCAGGAAATTCAGATTCACTAAACAGAATATCGATTAGGGAGAGAATTAAGTACCGTTCTCGAACTCAAACATGAATATCTAGCTAACCCACTGTCGTGGTACTAACTACTATGCCTAATAACCTAAGAATATAAACTGTCGTTTGATCTTAAAGTTCTAGGCAAGCATTAAAGTTCATGTTTGATAAGTTCACAAATCGCCTTAGCATCAACTTTCGTTGGCTAATGACGATTTGCTCATCTAAGTTCTTTCAGGAAATCTAAAGCACTTTTGATGAATAGATTAATCCTAAGATCATAAACTAGGTGATCAATCTAGTATAAGCCTTAATTCCAACAATAGATGAAGAACCCTATGTAATTCCCTAATCTAACAGATCCGTTTAAGTGATTCCTGGAGAATCCCTTGGTACCCTAAAAACCTAACAGGAGGATTACTCAGCCATAATTGCAGAGAAAACACAAAAAGTTGAAGATGAAATCATAATCATATAAAAGAGATATCCAAAAGGGTTCAGAAATTCTTCTCAAGAGATGATGAGTCAGAGATTCGTCTCCCACAACTTACAAAGCAAAACCCAAAGTCTCGATGATAGAAAAATAAAGTGTAGTCTCCAAAAACCTAAAAAAAATATGTTTTTATTAAGTTGCAGGTCGATTGGGGTCGAAATCAGGTGAAATTGGGCCGAAACAGGGAAGCCCAAAACTCAGATCTGCGAAATTGGAGCTGGATCGATCGATTCCAGGGGGGTCGATCGATCTGGTCTTGGCCTCGAAATCTTCTCTGTTTCGTTGGTCTGGATAGATCGGTCCGGTTGATTTTATCGATCCAGAAGTTGAGCGTGTTGGGGGATCGATCGATCCAGTGATGGGATCGATCGATCCAGTGATGGGATCGATCGATCCAGGCGATGACAGGTCGATCTGGTCTTCTGATCGGTCTGGAATCTGGGTGTTTCAAGGGATCGATCGATCCAGTCTACTTTTTCTGGATTCTACGCCTTTTCTACTCTTTGGTCCAAACTCCGTCCTGAAATGCCTTTAGACCTTAAATGACTCGAAATGGACTAAAAAGACTCGATGAAAACTCAAAAAGGATTCAAAATAAGAGTTAGAATGCGTTAAAAACGCAACACATCACATTTAGGAGAAAATACGAAAGCAGGCGACCAATATCGGCAATACCACGGAGAGAGAGAGAGAGAGAGAGAGAGAGAGAGAGAGAGAGAGAGAGAGAGAGAGAGAGAGAGAGAGAGAGGGAGATCCGTTACGAAGAAGAAGCATGAAGAGGAGTGGAGCAACGCATGAATCTCGTGCTCATGACCCGTAAGAGAAGAGATTGAGATTTCAACGCCGAAACTTGACTTGATTTTAGAAGAGATCGAGAAGGACATTGCGACTTAGGGTAAATGACATTTTAGTAATTTACAGTAATAATAGGGGATTTTTAGTCTTCTACAACTCTAGTCGCAACGCAACGCTGGATAATAGGAGGTTGCATCTAGTAAACGAACAATTTTTGGCCGCTGACCACAGCTGCAGCCTCCTGCAGCTGCCAAACGAACAAACCCAGTGTGTTTGATATTATCGCTGCATTATCATCCCAATTCAAGTTTGATATAGTGCATCATCGAAAATTAGTTTTTGTTCCCTTTTCTAAATATTTTTATTTAAGTTTTTTTTGTTTGAATTGAATGTAAAATTAATTCGTGATACGGGATATTTTCGTGTTCAATTTCCCAAGTGTACTCATGTCATTGTAGCACTTGAGATGTCAATCCATAAGGGGTTAAGATTGAAGCACTAAGATTGCAAGAAACTTCTTAATCTAGAGCAAAACGTTTTTGGTTTTTATGTAAGAAAACAAATGCAAGAAAGATAACAAAAGACAAGAAAGCAAAACACGAGACTCAAGACAAAAGTGTTGGATCATGAACTAAGCTATCAATGAGATGGTTTACAATCAAACAATGAATCATTTGGAAGCATTATACATCATTCCAGAACATGGAACACGAACGTAAGACTAACCCACTCCCGTGGTATCAATCTTCTTCATCGATTACCCGATTAGGCTAAACTCCCGTTTGCAATCGAAATAATCAATGAGCATTAATCACGAGTCCATTTAGTTCACTTAACACTCAAAACATCAACTCCCGCAGGTTAGGATATGCCAAGCTCACAAAAGGTTTGGTTCAAGCATTTCTTTGAAACCCTCCCGGGCGAGAAATGCCTAAGCTCTAGGTATGAATGAATGAACCTAGTCTAGCACTAAACACCGTTTACTCGAATCTATCCCTAAAGCATGGGATGAAACCAAAAATCTAACTAATCTAGGGTGTAGTTCTAGCTTGGTTTGTCATGCCAAACTAGCACCTACCTAATCTAAGGTGTAGTCCTATGTTTTGGTTTATCATGTCAAGTCTAGCATTAAGAATGAACCTAAGTGAAGAATCTAACAAAGATCATCCAAAATCACCATCATCAAACCATCAAGACAAATTACTAGTGATGTATAAACATTCAACGCACATTCATTCTTTGGCAAGGAACCCATAAATAGCTTAACTCACTCCCGTGATGCTAAACCCTTTGTTGGTAATTTGAATTAGCTAATCTCCCGATTGCAACCAATTTATCAACAAGCATAAAACGTAAGTCCTTTTTAAGCCAACAATTCACCTTAATCACGATGGCTATCGGTTAAGAATGAAAGGCACATTTAGAAATCTTCTAGACAATTTACCAAACCTCTCTCGAGTGTAAATCGACCATGATCTAGAAATTGAGTAGCTAATTCAACTCTAGCATTAAGATCACTTCTAAACATGTGAACAAATGATTATCTAAGCCTAAACATCAACAAGCAACCATCAAACCATCCAAATCAAGTCTAATCATGATCCAACAAAAATCTATTCACAAGAACACCAATAACAATAAAAAAGACAATATATAAAAGGGATGAAGAAATCTTCTCTTTGATGGCATGAACATGAAGATCCATCAAGAACATCAAGTGGTGTTCATGAGCTTTTCCAAGTTTAAGAAGAAGAAACTTCAAGAAGAAGAAAGAAGAAATCAAAGTATATATATATGAAGAATCCTTCAAAAGTGTGGATTATACATGAAGAATCAACCCAAGAATCTCTAGAGAGAGATCTTGGGTTGAGCACACACCAAGAATTCAAGAAAACCTCTCTAATAATAATAAAGCATACATACATATGGCTCAAAACCAGTTATTAAAGAGTCTTGGTCGACCCAAGTCACCAAAAGTTTGGTGGAATAGTTAAAAACACGTTTTAAAACTGTTTTCGGAGGCTGGTTTTCGGTTTGATACGTCTTCACTAAATTGGTCATAACTCTTAAACCACATATCGGAATGACTTGAAACCACCTCCATTGGAAAGCTAACTCAAATATCTACAACTTTCATGTAGACCACGGAAGCTAAATCCGAATATAAATCGTTCTTTGGAGTCGATCTTTAGAGCACTTCGGACGGTTTTAACCCAGAAAATGGTCAACGGTGGGGATCCATCGATCCAGACACGTGGATCGATCGATCCTATATTTTTTTGAGATCGATCATTCTGCTACAGTTACTGGTCGGTCTGGGAAATGAGCGATGTTTTTGGATCGATCGATCCAAGTGATGGGATCGATTGATCTGGCCTGTTTCTCCACCTTCTTCTTTTGCTCGCCAGACTGGACCGTCGTCACGGAAATTGGCATAACTCATGATCGCACCGTTGTAATTGCCTCAAACAACTTCCAAATGAAAGCTAATCCATTTATTTATCTTGTGTTAAAATATGAGATCAATCCAACGGTGGGAAGTTCTTAATCCATTGCCAAACGTATGACGTCTCAACCTGATCCTGCATCTATGTATTCCGCAATGACCTTTTTGGTGGCTATCTTCACTCCTCCAACTCCTATGACTCCAAGAACACCTGAAAATGGCTCAAACAAGCCAAAAAGAATGCAAAGACAACCTAGGACATCTAAAATGCAATGAGATTCAAGTTGGACCTAAATGCATGAAAATATCCCAAAACTATACAAAGTGAAACTAAAAACCTATGAAACTAAACCTTAAAAAGATGTAAAATATGGTGTTATCAACTCCCCCGGACTTGCTTTTTGCTTGTCCGCAAGCAAACAAGAAAAGACAAAACGAAAGAGAGGTTCAAAAGTGGGAATTCACAACTAAAAGACATGTCAAAGCATTCAAAGTGGGAAATATATGCCCAATATAATACCAAGACATTGCAAAAACGTATCTCAATTATGACTCTAACTTCTCTAGACTTATCGCAACTCCAATTATTTACATAAAATCCAAACCAAGTATCCGCAAGCTTTCTTATCAACCAACTCCCTACATTCATTTAAGTTCAAGCGTGTACTCTCACATATGGGCAATTGATCTATTCCATTTGGCTCGGTAGAAAAAGGTTTTTACGTATAAGAGGCGGTTCATGTATTTGTGGCTACTCTCAAAATCAAATGCAAATCATTATACAAAAGCAATAGAGAATGGGAAACAATTTATGCATACAAGATGTTCTTCCATTGTTCTACCCATCCTAAAGCTTTTCATCTAATTCCCGAACTTGACAAGCAATTTATTTTATTTTTTTCTTTCAAAACTCTTTTTAACCACAAGCGTTTAAGCTCAAAACGCAAACCACATCAAACCACAACCCTTTTTATACCTTAGTTACTAGGGAA
Organism: Eutrema yunnanense; assembly: GCA_002933935.1. Taxonomy (NCBI): domain Eukaryota; kingdom Viridiplantae; phylum Streptophyta; class Magnoliopsida; order Brassicales; family Brassicaceae; genus Eutrema; species Eutrema yunnanense. Next base: position 470,360 of record PKML01021454.1, on the reverse strand, counting down.
TTTCTTTCTTATCTCTTGTTTTATTTTCTTTTATTCCTCATTTGAGATTTTTCACAAGAGTTTTTTTTTTTTTTTTTTTAATTCTCCATTCCCTAGAACTTCTTATCACAACATGGTTTTGCTATTTCTTTCTTTTATATTCCACTTCCCATTTCTCGTTCTTAAACCAATCCCCCCAATCCCAACCAATAACCCTTGCAAAATCCCTAAGAAAGAGCTTGTCGTTTCTATCTCGAAAGATTTTATACATGAAAGCGCATAGAAAAAGACCTCACTCAACGATTTAGCACAATGGTTCAAAATGAAAGGTTTTGGGTTTGGGTGCGGAACCATCCTAAAAAAGAAGATGGCCATTCGAGTTAACAAGTGTGGCATAAAAGGATAAGATAACTCGAATGTTCATGTAAAACCATGGTTAAGATATAAAGCCCATAAGCGAGATAATTAAAGTTCATTTTCGCCTAATAAAGATGGAGTTGATATCAAATTTAGCAAGCATCAAAAAGACAATGGATTTCAAGCGGAGAGATCAAAGTTCGAAGTTTACAAGCCTTTTGAAATCGTTTAAGCAATATAAAACCATTATCGAGGGCATCGCAATAAAAGCTTATCATACATGTTTTATGAACTCCCATGCACATGAATGCAACCTATATGATCTAGAAATGAGTGATCAAGTCAAGTCTAGAATGCACATGGACTAATGCAAACTACATGATGATTTTATGTTTTTTTTTTTTAATGCAATTGAAAATATACAATGCAATGACTCAAGAAAATGAAAATAAGACAAAATACACAATGTCAAAACACAAGAACCTCTCCCCCGGACTTAAATCACACCGTCTCGGTGTGAACTGAGCCAAAGAGAGAGTAAAACAAACATAAACAAAAAAAAAAACGAAATGGTATATACAAAGGGATAAGTTAGTGGTACCTTGGAGTGGAGTGGATTCACGAGGAGGAAGCTTTGTGCGTTGAAACTCACGGACTTAGACCATTCCATCCGTCCCATTTATTCACCCTTATTGCTCCTACAAAAAACATGAAAACAAAATTTATCAAACAATAATCAAACAATAAAAGGCAGAAAACAAGAAGTAAAGGATAGGATTGCTTGTTTTATGTCTCTAGCATTGACGAGGGATAGGATTGGGGGAGTCCCCAATGGCGCGTTTAACGTCACTAGCTTGACGGTTGTGTCCTCTTACTCCTTCTCTCCTTGCATGTCTCCTTTACTCCTAGTTACCTAAGAGATCAAGAGCACAAGAAAAGAGAAAAAAGATTAACAACAAAAGAAAATAAAAAGCTCTAGTCTCAAGAAGAATCCAAATCCTAATGATCAATGCTAAACCCCAATGGCAACGGCGCCAAATTGATACGGGATATTTTCGTGTTCAATTTCCCAAGTGTACTCATGTCATTGTAGCACTTGAGATGTCAATCCATAAGGGGTTAAGATTGAAGCACTAAGAATGCAAGAAACTTCTTAATCTAGAGCAAAACGTTTTTGGTTTTTATGTAAGAAAAAAAATGCAAGAAAGATAACAAAAGACAAGAAAGCAAAACACGAGACTCAAGACAAAAGTGTTGGATCATGAACTAAGCTATCAATGACATGGTTTATAATCAAACAATGAATCATTTGGAAGCATTAGACATCATTCTAGAACATGGAACACGAACGTAAGACTAACACTACACCAAAACAGGGTTTTTCCTACTGATTGTTGCTACTGATTCCGCAGTCGCTAAATGTCCCGACTGTTTTGCTACTGATTACCGACTGCTTGACGAACATTTCTAAACGGTCGTAAAACAGTCGGTATTTAGCGACCTAATAACGCAGTCGTTAAATAGTAGGAAATTTACGACTGTATAGTGACTAAATTGAAGTCAAAATGTAGTCGGTAATCGGTAGCAAATATGGATAAACTTTCCCGACTGATTTGCTACTGATTAGCTACTGATTAGCTACTGCAGAGGAAATGATTTCCAAATGTTTTATAACATACTTTTAGCGACTGAGTCGCAAATCAGTCGCTAAAAGTAGCTAAACACGTGTAAATCATTTGGTGGTTGGTGTACCTAATTTACGCTGCAGTCGCTAATCAGTAGCAAATCAGTCGCTAAATGCAGTTAAACACGTGGAAATCATTTGGTGGTTGGTTACCTAATTTCCGATGCAGTCGCTAATCAGTGGCAAATCAGTCGGGAAATTTTCTATATATATGCCATACTCGAATTTTT
>PKML01021454.1:346419-449281 GCA_002933935.1 Eutrema yunnanense | reverse complement strand
AGAAATAGTTAAAAAAGCTAATAAAAAAAAAAAAAAAAAAAAAAAACAAAATTGATGGAAATTTTAAAAGAAATAAAAATTAACAGGTCTATTTGTAAATTTTATAAATATAGTGTATTATTAGCAATTAACAATAAATTAAAAGAACATAATATACTTAATAGATTCTTTTTGGAGTAGAAAATGGAGAAATACATTGAGAGAAATCTAACTTCATTTTGGAGATGAAAATGGAGAATTACATTGTAGATGCTCTAAGCCAAGTTTACATTAACGTCTATTTATGATGATCATTAATTAGCTCATCTTTATGTATATCTATCAATTGATGTTTTCATTAATATAAATTATAACCAAATTTAAAGAAAAATTAAATAAACCTGAGAAAACTCTGGAATTTGAAATTTGAAACAAGAGAGGATTCATATGGGATCATACTCTTCTTACTTGAAAACCCTACGCAAAATACATCTGTTATAATTTACACACTTGTTCAACAGCCACCAACGCAATCTCCAACGGTCGGCCCAAAAAATCACAGGCCCGAATGGAGATGCAGTCTCATCAAGCCCACAAAGCCCAAAATCAAAATCCAGTCCAACAACTAACCCAAACAGAACCTTTGGCTCATCCAATCAAATTTGGCTTATGCTTCTTGCTGGTTTTCTTTTGTTTTCTTTTGTTTTCAGGATGGAAAATTAGCTTTGGACATGGATCTGTGCTTTGGAAGAGATTTCAAGTCATATGATCTGGTCAAGCTGTTGAAGATCATGCCCATTGGAGATATATAGAAAGAAGAGTAAGTGAGATTCTGAATGATGAGATTGAAGATTGCTAGGTAAACCAGGTTTGATTGTAATCTAAACCGGTTAAAATAATTAAGGTAGAAAAAACTCGGTTAAGCTTCGTTAACAATTAAAAAAAAAACCATTAAAGAAATTGGTCATAAAATCTTATAAAGGATTTCCCCATATTTTTCCATATTAAAAAAATCTCTATTAAGACCTTTTTAAAACTAATGGCGTAATTTAGGAGTGTTTCTATGTCTTTTTCCGTTGAACAAAAGCAAGAACACAAAAAAATTAGCTGTACAAGTATTAGGCATGGGTATTCGGGTAACCGTTCGGATTCGGATCGGTTTTTCTGGGTTTCGGGTATCCAAATTTTAGAAGTCTAGGACCCATACGGGTATTTCATTTTTCAGATCAGGTTCGATTTGGTTCCGCCCGGATTCGGGTCGGGTTTCGGGTACCCGAAATTTATCACAATTCTCGAAAAACTAAAAAAAAATTGTTTAATTTAAATAAAATTTGTTAAATTTTGCAAAAAATATTTAATTTTGACAAATATAACTAGATTTTTTTTGAATATTTCGAGTATTTTGTTTATCTCAATCTAAACATAACTAATATATTCAGTTTATAATTGTAATTTTGAGTATTTTTGTTATTTCAAAACTAAAGATACATAATATTTATATATATATGATTGTATTTCGTTTATTTCGGGTACCATTTGGGTTTCGGTTCGGTTTCGGGTACCCGAAATATTTTATAAGAGGAACCATTCGGATTTTTGTAATTATTCGGTTCGGTTCGATACTTTCTAATTCGGTTCGGTTCTGATTCGGTTTTTCAGTTCTAGGTATCCCTAACAAGTATTGAGAAACAATCATCTGGTTAAAAAAACACAAACAATAAACCGGTCAATAACATTAAACCAACTCCATACTGAGTATCATAAAACATTTGGGTATATCGGCCCGAAGGTAATTAGAAGAGTACATCGATCAGTTAGTCTTCTTTATAATAGTTTCTTAAGGTCCATGATCTTTGGTTCCTATTATACTTTTTTTTTAATATAAATACGTTTTTTTATTAAAGCTCCAAAAAAACCAAATAAATGAAAGCTTTAAATAGAGAATATTGCAATGTATAAGAGAGAGTGAAGAATAATTTTGGATAATCCATCAAGAAAAAAAGGAGATGTTAGGGGACCAACGTGTATGGTATGTTTCCGTTGAATGTGTCCCCAACCAGCAACCAGCAATGCTGTCATTTGCTTCATAAAGACATTTCAAACTTTAAAATAGTAACAAAATTCGATAGGGCAGACTTACTAAGCTAATAACCTATGTTCTATACTTATGATACCAGATGTGACACCAAATTTTTTTTTTTTTTTTGCTAAACTGTAAATATCATATAAAATGAAAAATGTGGGTATTACATAAGCTTTTCCCCCTAAACTTGGTGCATTGGCAAAAAGAGAATAAAAAATAAGGCAACAACAAAAAAGGAAGATTACAATCAAACAATCCAAATTGACATTAAATTTCCGAAATGCTTTATGTGTCTCTTTGCAGAGATGGTGTTTCGAAGCTCCCTGTCAATCTCCTTGAAAACTAGATGCGGAGGGATCAATATATTGTTGTGAATCCAATTATTCATCTGTTTCCAAATATGGTAAATGGTGGCATGCGCAACCAATTTCCTTAGAATACGAGGAGAGGAATTACCTGTAGTCACTGTCCAACGAAGAAGAGTGGACCACGAGTGGAAACTGCTGAACGGGATGCGCAGCCTCTGATGAATAGATGACCAAATAACGTTGCTGTACGCACATTTCAAAAACAAATGTTCTCTAGTTTCATCAAAAACAGAGCATAAGCAGCATGAGATAGGGATTTGCATACCCCAAGATGCTAAGCGAACGCGAGTAGGTAGTCTATCGAGTTGAGAAACCCACATCGTGAATGCATGCTTTGGAGTAGCACCCTTGAACCATACAGAATTGAACCATGTTTTCGGCTCCTCTCTCGGCCTTAGTACATCCCATGTTAGACTAGAGGAATACGCTCTTATGTTTGAACCCTCCACAACCCAGAAAACCTTGTCCTCAAGCGCTGTCAAAGAAGGAAGCTGAACCGTGGTGAGATGGATGTGCAGTCTCAAAGCTTCATCAGATCTAGGCTCAGCTAAATTCCATTTGTTGATGTCACCTGCCTCAGCAACCTTTGCATCAATCGGAATCCTCAAGTCCCGAGGACCAGAATGCCCAAGAAATTTTATAAGAGGACCAAAAGGGGTCCAATTATCAAACCAAAAACTGGTTTTCAAGCCATTTCCCACCGAGAATTTGATGAATCTTTCAGCCAATGGTCTGAGATGAAGCAGTTTCTTCCAAATCCAAGAGTCTTGGGTTTGTTCTTCTGATTTCCAGAAGTTGTTTAACCGTAGATGGTGGTAATTTTGCCAGGCAACCCACAAGGAACCGCTTTGCGAAAACAACAACCAAATGAATCTCAAACATAATGTTTTGTTCCATTCTGAAAATCTCCTAAGGCCAAGACCTCCTTCCCGCTTAGGTAGACACACCGCAGCCCAGGAAACTTTGGTTAAAGTCGGGCTATCAATTCCACCAGACCACAAAAATCTAGAGCAAAGAGATTCAATTCTAGCAATGCACCCTTTAGGCAGTACAAACGTTGTGATCCAGAAATTGACAGTACCCGATATCACAGAAGTAATAAGTTGGAGACGCCCTGCGAAGAACAAGGACTTCACAGACCACGATCTGAAACTTCCTGAAATTTTCTCAATTAAAGGCTCATATTCTGCAATACGAAGCTTACGGTGCATCAGAGGCAGTCCCAAGTAGCGAATAGGCAAGGAGCCAAGTGGGTAACCATAGGTAGCGATAGCACTAGTTTCACGCTGGCTCAAACCTCCGAGAAAGAGCTGGGTTTTATCCATATTCATAGCTAGGCCAGACCATCCAGAGAAGTCATCCAAAGTTTCAGTAATGCCGTGAAGAGAAGAACTTGACCCGTCAAAGAAGATCATGACGTCGTCCGCAAACATCAGATGAGAAATATCGAGCTCTATAGTCTTGGGATGATACCGTATATAGCCAGATTGGAATCGAGATTTGAGAAGCTTAGAGAAAACCTCCATGGCAAGAACAAAGAGGTATGGAGACATAGGATCTCCTTGGCGAAGCCCTTTTGAACTTTTGAAAAAACCAGCAGATTGGCCGTTAATTTGGACGGAGAAAGAAGGCGTAGAGATACACTCTGCTATCCAATTGACAAACTTCTCAGGAATGTTTAAATCACGCAGCGAGGCTATCACAAAATCCCACCTAACTGAGTCGAAAGCCTTCCGCAAATCAACTTTTAGCATGGCTCTTGGGTCGACTAGCTTCTTATTGTACCCTTGAATGATTTCAGTGGCTAACAGAACATTCTCGGCAAGCAGCCTACCAGGCAAGAATGCAGATTGGGAGTGAGAGATAACTGAATCCAATAGACCTTGAAGTCGAGTAGCCAACAACTTGGAGATTACCTTGTATAAAGTGTTTAGACAGGAAATAGGGCGAAAATCAGAAAGCCTTGAAGCATTTGGGATTTTCGGGATCAAAACAAGGGTAGTAGCATTCCATTGTTTTAGCAACCTTCCTGACGTGAAAAATTCTTCCACTGCCGCCGTGACCTCAGGACCTATCACAGACCAACAACCCCTGAAGAATTCAGAAGAGAAACCATCTGGACCACAAGTCTTGTTTCGTGGCAAGGAGAAGAAAGCCAATTTGATGTCCTCTTTAGAGAAAGGCGCATCTAGCCTTGCACATTGCTCGAGACTACACTGATAATTCAGCAGGTTAGCGATGTCATCTTGCACAAATAAAGGCCTCGCTGCCTCACCACCCAGCAGATCCTCGAAATACTCAATGCAATGATTTTGGATAAGTTGTTGAGACTCAATACGATTACCCATTGCATCTATAAGAAAGTAAATATGATTCTGAGCTTGTCTTGATTTCACCATTTTATGGTAGTAGGAGGTGTTTAAATCGCCTTCTCTCAGCCAAGTAACCCTCGATCTTTGACAGAAAAAGGACTCCTCAGCGATTCGAAAAATCATCCATTTCCTAGTAGCTTCAATCTCATCTTCAACAAGAGCAGGTGATGGGTTTGCTGAAGATGAGATTAACAGCGTTTTAGGCGGTTGTAGAGGCGTGGCTATGCTTTTCCACCACTCTAGTGACTCTCTTGGTGGCTCAGGATCCCGTTTCAGGTGGTGGCTTCTTAGATCGTGTAGTATGAGTTTTCGTTCTAAGCAGTGGTCGGTTTCTCGGTGGCGGTGGTTTCTCAGCAGCGGTGGCTTATGGGCTTCTTCCATTCTAGGGTTTTCGTGTCCCCGGTTCAGTTTCGGTTTTTTGTAGCATTGTTGGTTTTGGTTTTTCATCAAGCTGGGCCCTGCTAGGTTTTTGGTTTGGTTTAAGTTTTTCTTCTTTTTTTTTGTTTTTTTATTTAAGTTTTCATTCAAGTTATTGTAAAAAAAAAAAATTCAATATGAAAACCTTTTAACAAAAAATAAATAAATTGTGCATTATTAAGAATTCTCTCAAGTTTTGGGTGTATTTTGAGTTTTTTTGAAACGTGATTATTTATATTGACATTAATCAAATCATATTAACTTGGAAAATATGAAAATTTTATATCCAGCGATTATTTGGGTTATATAGAAAGCAAGAAACGATAAAATTTTCCAAAAAATTGATCCAGAGCTATTCGACATTGTAATTCAGTGAAACCCTAATTTATGAAGCTCAAGACATGGAACATTTAGAGAAGAAAAAAAAAATTATTTCCCAATAGTTTACTAAAAGAATAACATATTAATATACCAAATAGATGAATATTTCAGATTAATCATAAATTATAGACCAAAAATTCGATTTTTTTATGGTTAAGCATCGTATTTTTTTGTCATCATTTTGGCTTACAACAGACCGACTCAATAGCCAAATATCCCTACACATAAAGGGCATGTGGAGTCGAATTCGACACTAATAATATAACAGCAGATGTGTGACAACCACTGATCCAGTTGCTTTTTCTTGGTTAAGCATCGTATAATAAATGATTTCAGATAAATCTAATTAGAGAGAGAGAAAGAGAGGGAAGCAAACAAAAGAGTAGCAACGGCTACTTCGTAATTACCAACTTATTTTGCTGTCCCATGCAACTTGTCTTACACCAAAAGTTGTGCTCTCAAAAACTTGCAATTTTTTTATTTAAATTTGCTCAATATATCTATATTTTCCAGATAGCATAGTTTACCGTGTACATTTTATATTTACATCTATAGAATATTTACATAATATTCAGTACTAAATTTCACTATTATAGTCAAAATAATCATCAAGAATATTAATAGTAACTAACAAAAAAAAAAAAAAAAGCTAATTATGTTCCCAAGTTTCTATGTTTTGTTTCTCACTGTACCACTGTGACTAGTGACTGTGTAGTCTCTCTCTCTCACTCTCTATCTATAGTATAGAAGACCGTTGGATTTATTTTTGACCATTTGAAATCTCAAGATAAGATCTGAGCCGTACATTCGACTGTTACCTCATTTTCCAATCTCTCTCTCTTCTTTCTTTCGATATCACCAACAAATTTTCCATGTCCTTTTTCTCCTCAGAGCTTTAACCCTATTTTCTCTACCCTCACGCAAATTTTCCCCTTTCCTTTTTTGTCGGTTTTTTTTATTTATTCCTCATAGTCGAAATCTTTAGAACCCAAAACCCATAATTGTTTTTTTTTTCTTTCCTCTGTTTCTTGTCTCTTTGGGTTATCTCNTCTCAAAAAAAAAAAAAAAAAAAAAAAGTCTGTCTCTTTCCATGGCTCCTCATCTCCATCTTCTTCTCCTTTCTCTTTTAGTTCTTGCTTCGGCTTCTTCCTCTGCTCCAGCTGATGAAGGTGAGTATCCATGTTTTGATCTTGAATCTGTTTTTTTTTCAGTCTTGACCCTTGAGTTTCAGATTCATATTTGAAACTTAGACAAAATCTAAGTTTTGCATGTGTTGATGTTCTTCTAGAACATAAGTTACAATGTCAGTGATAGCTTAAATCTGGCTGCTCTCTTAAAATAAACTAATTTTAGAGCTCTCGCAAATATTATTGGTTTTTGTTTATGTATTATTTGGCTTTATCTATCTGTTTTTGATTCATTGAGTGAGAGTGGGTAGGTTATGATATTAAATGTCTGTATGTGTTTTGGCAGGTGGGCTTGTTTTTAAATTCTCACTAAGAAACAAAAAATGGTGTTTTTAATGCCCCACAAATTTATTATTACAGGACAAATATCTTGACTAGGAAACAGTTGTTTTAGTTCTGTTTAGGAATCTAAAATCTTGTTGCATCTCAAATGGAGTTTAGGGTTTAAGGATTTGATGTTCCTTTGTACTAACTTCAGACATGGATAGGTTTAGATATAATGTTGATGCTTAATGGTTTCTTTGAAATTGTTGAAAAGATGTGATATTTGTCTTTTCTTAAAGCAAAGATGCTATTTTTATGCAACAATTGTTACAATTTGCAGGTGCATTTATCGGAGTTAACATAGGGACTGATCTTTCTGACATGCCGCATCCAACACAAGTTGTTGCTCTTCTAAAAGCTCAGCAAATTCGACATATTCGCCTATACGACGCTGACCCCGGGATGCTAATTTCTCTAGCAAACACTGGAATCAAAGTCATAATCTCGATTCCTAATGACCAGCTTCTTGGCATTGGCCAATCCAATTCAACCGCAGCTAATTGGGTCAAACGCAATGTCATTGCGCATTACCCTGCAACGACTATAACAGCCATTTCTGTTGGCTCTGAGGTTCTAACCAGTCTTTCAAATGCAGCACCTATTCTAGTCAGTGCTATAAAGAACGTTCATTCCGCTTTGCTTTCGTCAAATCTTGACCGTTTGATCAAAGTTTCTACTCCTTTATCCACTTCCTTGATCCTCGACCCTTTTCCTCCCTCACAAGCCTTCTTTAACCGCTCCTTGAATCCGGTTATAGTCCCATTACTAAGCTTCTTGCAGTCCACAAACTCATACCTTATGATCAATGTGTATCCTTACTATGACTATATGCAATCAAACGGTGTGATTCCTCTAGACTATGCTCTCTTCAAACCTATTCCTCCAAACAAAGAAGCTGTTGATGCCAACACACTTGTTCGCTACTCAAACGCCTTTGATGCAATGGTCGATGCGACATATTTTGCAATGGCTTTCCTTAATTTCACAAACATTCCGGTTTTGGTAACTGAATCAGGCTGGCCTTCGAAAGGAGAGACCAATGAGCCTGATGCCACACTAGACAATGCCAACACTTACAACAGCAATCTCATAAGACATGTTCTCAACAAGACGGGAACCCCTAAGCGCCCGGGAATCGCTGTGAGTACTTACATTTACGAGCTATACAACGAAGATACAAAAGCAGGGTCGTTATCAGAGAAGAATTGGGGGTTGTTTAATGCAAATGGTGACCCTGTTTACATTCTGAGGTTGACTAACTCGGGTGCGATTCTAGCTAACGATACCACGAACCAGACTTACTGTACTGCAAGAGAAGGTGCTGATCCTAAGATGCTTCAGGCAGCTCTGGATTGGGCTTGTGGCCCCGGAAAGATCGATTGCTCACCAATTAAGCAAGGAGAGGCTTGTTATGAACCAGATAATGTGATTGCACATGCTAACTATGCGTTTGATACTTATTATCATCAGACTGGGAATAATCCTGATGCTTGCAACTTCAATGGAGTTGCTAGTATCACCACGACAGATCCAAGTAAGAAAAAAAAAAGAAAAACCCTTTTTTGATAACATTACATTTTGCAATACTGTTATTCTTACAAAAAATGCTTATTTTTCTTGCTTTGTGGTTTCATTGCAGGTCATGGTTCATGTGTGTTTGCAGGAAGGTAAATCATTCTAATTCTGTATACCCTTTTTTTGGTAGAAGTGTTGAGTTTAGGTTTTGGTTCGGGTTTTCGGTTAGTGAATAACAGTGTTAGTAACCAGTATAAAACCTAGTTTAGTATGGATCAATTTGTTATGTTTTAGTATCTGTCCGGATTCAAATTTTAAACAAATGTATCCAGCAAGTTTAGTTTTCAATCGGGTTTATTTTCTTTTACGTCACGATTTTGTTCGGTTTATCCGGATTGAACACTATTTATTTGTGGAATCTTTACTAGTAACAAGTTTTTTCTAATCTTTGTGTTTTCTTTTTGCCGGTTGCAGCCGCGGTAATGGTAAGAACGGGACGACTGTGAACATAACGGCGCCATCGGCGAATTCGACGAGCTCTGGAATAAGGAGTGATTTGTATTACAGTCGGGGAATGTGGAGCATTTTAACAGTGATTTTGAACGTTGCTTTCTTGTGAACAAAAAAAATCTTAAAATGTTTTTTGTTCCGGGAAGTTTTTTTTAACCTTTTTAGGTGGGATTGGAGTTAGATTTGAGAGGCCGATTGTGTTGGATTCGATTTTTGTACACAACAAAAACCAAGAAACACATTTAATGGTCTTTTTTATTATTTCCATTCTTCATTTTGAAACTTGTTGTTTTCCAATGCATCAAACAATTGCTTCCCTGCCTGCAAAGAGAACAAAACTTGTTGGAATCATCGATTCACCTGCGAGTAGAGTGAGATTAGCCAGCCGCTATTGTCTTTGTTGGAAAGAAATATATAGCAAGAAGATGCGAAGACAGCAATTCCTCCAATTAGATGGAAGTTTTCGATCCAAGAACCGAGATTTGGGAGCCTGTGTTAAGCTCTCTTGCGGAGAGATTCAGAAGGACTAATCTACATGTTTGGGAAGAAGGGTGTGGCTTACATTCCAAAGGAAGATAGATGGGAAACAATAGGGGGGCTGACATATTTGGATTCAGTTTTTTTCGTTCTAGTGGCTATAAGAACATGAGGATTTGGTGTGTGGTGATTGTGCTTGAAAGGCTCAACAGTGATGAGATTTGGAAGCTCGAGCTTGGCTCCATGGAATGGAGATAAGAGGATATGGATGGGTTGTTTTTGAAGGAGAGACAGTTTGAAGCTACTCTCTCACACATCAAAAGGTCTACAACTGAACCGATTCAAGGAAAAATCGACATTACCAAATTGCTCAATTTTGTTTTGTATAGTTCGCTTATCAAATAAATCTTTTTATGTGCACAGTTTTGTTCACCAAAATGTAACAGCTTTTCATTTACACCTAATCTCTTTTAACTTTCAAGAACCAAAGTGACTGTCAAAGAGAAACAAAAAACAACGCAAAGCAGAGCATCCTAACCGAAAATCAAACCAAACCAGACTTTAGCAAATCTGAGGTATTCGTCAGAGTGAGAAATAAAAACACAACATTAGCGAATGACAAAGGACACGATGCCAGGAATCTGCTTTAAGAGATGTTCATAGCTTCTGCGTGATAGCTTTCAAGATCCTTGTCCAGATCTGCAGCCGACTTCTCCACTGGCTTCTTTCCGCCTCGACCGCTTTTACTCCCTCTACCACCACCGCCTTGGCCTCGGCCTCTACCACGACCACCTCTCACACCTCCTTGTTGGTTTTGGCTGCCATTAATAGAATATGATATGGTTATAGATGATAAAACCGATTAATGATTCCACCCACTTGATATGAAAGCAAACTCAGACTCTTTGGAACACTTACATTGGAAGACGTCTCACAGAAGTAGCTGCACTTCTTCCTCTTCCTCTCCCTCTCCCGCCTCTAATTCCTTGTCTACAAGAATCATTGGTCATCAATAGGTTAATTATACATTTAGTTATTCTCTTGTAAATAGAAAGACCAAGAAATCGTGGCAAACATACCCAATGGAAACAGCCCTCTTCATCCTCCCATTCAATCCAGTTACATTAACACGAGCTGCGACAGGAGCAGCATTGGTATTTCCACCCTGAATCTCCAATTTCATAGACCTTCCATCCAAAAGTACATTGTTGTATCTCTTCATAGCTTGAAATGCATCACTTCTTCTCATATACACAACTTCCGCCGAGCCCTGTTTCACAGCAATACGGTAAAGAACATATAGAACCAAAGCAAAAAAGAAAACAAAAGTTAAGGCTTAGTTTATAACTTACATTTGGACGCCCGTTTTGGTCAAAGTGAATTGCATATCTTTTCATCTCCCCAATCTCACCAAAGAGTTCCTAGATCCCATAGGATAATTAAAAACTATTATAAGGTATCTCCCCGTAGAAGCAAAACAACAAAGCACTGGAAACACTGAAGTCAGACTATGTACCCTTATATCTTCATTTGTCACTCCCTGATCAAGGTTGGTAACATAAACCGTGGTTCCGATTTCCACTCCTGATACACCAACGGCTCTCAGGCTTTCTTCAAACAAATCATTCTGCCATTGCAAGCTCCTCTTCCTGCGGGCAAGCTATTCAGTAGAACAGATAAAGTCAGCCAAAAGGGTCTGTAGAATCTTGAAGCCACATTAATCAACAAATTTCTTGAAAGACGAGAAACCACCCATTTGTCCGAAAGTACTAAACCAGTCAAAGCATAGAGCTCCAGGAAGTAGTCAAGAACCATCGAAGGAGAAACCAAATGAAAAATGAACGGACAAGCAATTTTGACCAACTTCATATGAATCACACTGACTCTACCAGCAAGTCTCTGATGCCAAAAACAAAGTCCTTGGAGAATCAAAAACTGAGACTGCCATCACACTCCGAAGAAATTCCAGATGAAGCAGAAGGCCCATCGTGAACTTCATGCACTGTAAAAATACCCCTACTTAAAGGGATAAGCCATCATAGATCATATTTACTGTTATGTGAAATTACTGAAATTCCCCACCAAACACCAAACGACTGCACATATTTGCAGGCTTTTTTCCCCTGTGTTGCTGAAAAGAGCAACGTATTTAACTTTTTTTCATAGGAATGTCATCAAACCAGATGACCCTATGTGAACTACTTAGCTTAATGGAGCTCCTCAGTAAAAGTACAGTGAGTGACAATACTGACCAAAAACTTCTGCACACCTATGCATGCCTGTCGAAGTCCTCAGAATTTAAACCATATAAACCAAAATTGCAGGACTAAGAAGAGGCTTCTCTAAGAGAAAATCGTCTCCATAAACTACAAGATGTAAGTAGATCCTTGTAATCTGTGAGTATCCTCCCAGACGAAGTTTTGAATGCTAAAAGTGTGTCATCATCAGAAGTAACGGTTTAAGCATGAATGAGAAAAAAAATCCCTCCTTTTAGTTCTAGCTTCGGTAATTGGTGTCACAGCAGAAACCCAGATTTCCAATCATACACACATAGAACATCCCAGATTTTTTGAGCTTGCCTTGTTTATCGAGAAGGATGATGATGGCCGAGCTTTTACAGCAAGAGGACCTTTGCGAACAGGTCCAGCTCCTCTTCCAGCTCCGAGAAAACCATTTGGTCCACGACCACGGCCACGGCGGGATATTCCTTTAGCTCCAGACCTCGCAGCAGTCTTACTCCTCTTGACAATTTCATCAAGCGTCATATTCAATGATTCTGACATCTCCAATCAATCAGATAAAATCAAACTCCTGCACTAATTTAGGTTAAGAAAAACAAATATTAGCTAACACCAAACACAAACGATAGAACACGAACAAAGACAATCAAGCACTAGTTTCATTGCCCACAGATATACACAAATCAAGGACCTGACGGTGAGAGATTCTTATAAGATCCATAAAGACAAATTAAAACATGAGAAACCTAATCGGATCCATTGATTGATATCAAATTTGACGATTACCGATGGCTCAAAAGCCGTAAAATCAACAGATCTCGGAATCTAAACAACGCCTAGGCATAGATTCTTAAGCGAAATCAAACCGACTCTATCCCGATGAAAAACTTGCAAAACAAAACAAAAAGGAGAATCGAAACTTTACCAGATTATGAAGAAAAGGCAGATTGAAGTAAGATCGGCTAGGGTTTTGAGAGAGATCGTAACGAGTCGTATGTGGAATTAGGGATTTTACAGAGGAAGGGGGGGGGAAATCAGCTTGTGATATTCACGGCTTAAGGGAGAGGTAAGGTATTTAAATAGGTCAAGGTCAAGGTCAACGAAGTAATTTTGTAAATTAGCTTTGATTTTGGGGTGTTTTACGTCTTTTAATGTTTAGATATTAACGAAAAGGAAAAAAAAGTAAGGTCGGCGAGGAAAAGGAAGATTGCCAGCTAAGGCGTTTACGCGTTTAGTTAAAGAAAATATATCAATTTAGGACTACACTTTGCGATAATATCAAAACCGCTCCTCATTTTTACGATAATATCAAAATCACTCCCCCATTTTCCTGATTGTACATATTGTATTACATACAAATTACAATCAAACCTCTTTTATAAGGACGATCTGCGTAAGATTTTTTTTTGTTTATAACGGCAAAATATCCGTAAAAACGGCATTTGACAACCACAAAGGTGGGTACACTTTTGAAGAATAAAACATTACATATGGAGGTCTGTTTTTTTCTAACAAATCGGCTAGACTATTGTTTGAACGTTTCGTATGTCGAAACAAACATTTCGTGAATTTAGTACTCCAATGGTGGATGTCTTCACAAAGATTTCCGATGTTGAAATATGTCATCTTCTTATGTAAAATCTCAATGAGAAATTTTCAATCCCCTTCAAAGATTAAAGATTTTAATAATCCCATACACCAAGATTGTTGCATTGCTATAAGAAGTGCCTTACCTTTCGTTTCAAGAGGAGACAGACACTGCTAATACATTTGTTGTTGATCACCAAGAGTTGAGAATTCCAGTATGGTCTTGTATAATCTACCATGTCGTTGCAAAACATGTCGCTACAAAGAAATTATATGATAAGATACACAATGTTTACTATCGTAAAAAAAAAACGAGAGTATAGCTGGGGCAGAGCAACTAATGGATTTGGAGGAGGCTGAGATGGCCTCTGAGATGGCATGAATAGATGGTAAAGTGAAGACTCTTGATGAAAAGGAAGATTTGCAGTTTAAGATTGAAGAAGAGAGAGTCGAAGATATAAATAGTTTTCTTTTATTTTTACTGTTTTCTTATACAATTTGTAATCTCGTTGTGAATCAAGCGACATGAGCTTGTGGTGATCGTTATGAGATCACAGATACGTTGATTACATATTGTGAATCCTTCATTGTTCTTCATTTTCTTTCATCAATACAGAGATCCGATTTCTGTTTCTTAACATTGGTGCGGTGAAACTAGCGAATCTCAACGCGATGACGAGCATAGCTGATTCTCTGGCAAAATTACAATCCGGTGAAGAATCCGACGAACTGACGACGACGATTAAAGATAAGGTGGAGTTTCTAAACGGTGGATTGAAGCGATTGTGTGAATCGAAGGCGGAGACGGAGGTACGTATGTCCGCCATGGATGAGAAGTTGAACGCGATGATGGAGATGGTCGCAAAACTGGATCTGAAGTCGAAGGGAGTTGATCAGAGACCGTCGAACATACATGAAGCTTCACAATCGCAATTTCAGGTACGTAACTCTGATTTGGAACAAAACCAGAGAGATTCCTCGCTAGGTTATCGATCTGGGAGCGGAGCTTAAACCTTGCAAATCGTGATAGCATGCTTAAGAAAATTGAGATGCCTACCTTTGATGGAAAACAACCACACGTTTGGTTGACTGAGGTGGATAGATTCTTCTATGTGGGTCGATATTCAGATGAAGATAAATTGGATTTGGTAGCTTTGAGTCTTACATGCATGGTTCAAAAATGGTTTTCATGGGATTGCAAAGAGATGGTTTTCGTGATTGGGATGAATTTAAAGAGAAACTGTTATTGAGATTTGCGGAATCACTTGAAGAGGATCCATGAAGCAGATTGTTTTCAATTAAAAACACGGATTCGTCAATGATTTTATCTCGGAATTCGAGGAACTTTCAGCTTTAGTACCAGGATTAGATGATCGTCATCTGGTTAAAATCTTCTATAATGGTTTGAATCAAAAAATGAAGAAGGTTATACGGATGAAATAAGCAAAAGGATTGAAGAATCATATTGCAGCAGTGTTAAGAATGGACACCAATGCATTCTGTAAGGTTGTGGGAGATTCTTCAAAACCTGATTACGGTAGTCAGATGTATGTTGCTCCTCTGCGAACATCTTCGACTTACAACAACAACATAAACAACTTTGGTAAAGACAGAGGAGGGGGTTTTGGGCAGGATAAAGGTGAGCAAGGGGTAAATGACAGTGGCCAATCTAAAAAATTGACAGTGATAACTAAACCAGATGTAAGACCTCGCCAACGTTACTCTGATTTACAGTTGGATGCAATGAGGAAGGAAGGCTTATGTTTTAAATGTGGAGGCAAGTGGTCTAAAGCTCATGGAAGAGAACGTCCCATGAAAGAGTTGATGATAGTGACAGCTATCAATGGTTATGACATGGAGGTGTTTGACGGAGAAGAAGAGGAATTTGAAGGGAACAAGTTTTAGTGGTTCAAGAGTTTATGGTTATGTCTCTAAATTCTTTTTGGGGATACGTTCACATAAGACTACTAAATTACATGGTAGAATAGGCAAGACTGAGGTGATAGTCATGATTGATAGTGGAGCATCTCTCAACTTTATATCTCCTGAGGTTGTGAAAAAGTTGCGATTGAAAGTTTATGAAGAAAGCAGCTTAGATGTGTTATTAGGCAATGGAGTAATTATCAAAGGCATGGGTGTTTCCTGGGCAGTGACATTCCAGTTGTCAGAACTAATTTCACATCAGACTTCATCTCATTGGAATTAGGAATGGTGGATGTAATTATGGGAATACAATGGTTAGAGACTTTGGAAAGATGTGAGATTGATTGGAAGAAGCAGGAACTCTCTTTTGTTCACCAAGGAAAAATGGTAACACTATGGGGTGATCCATCTCTGCATTTTCCCAAACTCTCATTTTAGTCATTATCCCATACACGAAACTCTGGTTTTCAAGGAAGATGAGAGCTTGTATTAACCAGTGTGATTGTGTCACCAAATCCTAATAATGTTCCAACAGAGGTTACACAACTTTTAGAACAGTTTGAAGAAGTCTTTGCTGTTCCAAAAAGGTTTATCTCCTGTTTGTGGCCATGAACATGTTATTATTCTACAACCTAGAGTGACATCTATTTCCGTACGACCATACTGTTATCCTCATGCAACTAAGGTCATCATGAAAAGCATGGTAGAAGATATACTGAAGACAGAAATGATCAGAACAAGCACAAGTCCTTTTTCAAGCCATGTTCTGCTAGTGAAGAAGAAATATGCATCTTGGCATTTTTGTATTGACTATAGGGCATTGAATAGAGCTACAGTGCCTGATAGATTTACAATTCCAGTGATAGACCAACTATTAGATGAGCTGAATGGTGCAACAATTTTTTCTAAACTGGATTTACGTTTAGACTATCATCATATTCTTTGAAGGAACAAGACATCGAAAGGACATCATACAGAACATTGGAAGGACACTATGAGTTTTTGGTAATGCCATTTGGCTTAACAAATGCTCCAGCTACCTTCCAAGCTCTCATGAACACTGTATTCAAGTCATTCTGAGAAACTTTATGCTGGTTTTCTTTGATGATGTTATGGTCTATAGCAAGAGTGTGTCTTTACATGTAGAACACTTAAGAGCTGTATTGAAAGTCTTTGCTGAACATCAGCTATTTGCCAATAAGAAGAAGTGTTTGTTTGGCTTACCACAAGTTGAATATCTAGGCCACATTATATCGCGAGAGGGAGTGGCAACAGATTCAGCTAAAACTGTGGCAATGAAACAATGTCCTACACCAAAAACAGTTAAACAGTTGAAAGAATTTCTGGGATTAACTGGTTATTATCAAAGATTTGTAAAGAATTATGAAGTGATAGTGAAACCGTTAACAGAGCTACTTAAAAATGATAAGTTTCTCTGGTCAAGGGAGGCCCAAATAGCTTTTGACAATCTAAAAAAAGCTATGATATTTGCACCTGTATTAGCTCTACCAGATTTAAAAAACTTTTATCATTGAGTCAGATGCTTCTGGTTTTGGCTTGGGGGCTGTATTAATGCAAGATAGACGTCCTATTGCCTTTTTCAGTCATGGGTTATCAGCACGAGAACAGTTGAAGCCAGCTTATGAAAGAGAATTAATGGCAATCATTATGGCAGTACAGAAATGGAAGCACTATCTACTCGGGAAGAAGTTTGTAGTACATACTGATCAAAGAAGTCTGAAATTTTTGTTGGAGCAAAAGGAAGTGAATATGGAATATCAAAGATGGCTTATACGGTTTTTTGGGTATGATTTTGTATAAACTTGGCTGTGAGAACAAGGCTGCAGATGGATTATCTGGAATTGTTTCAAATACTAATGATTCGTTATGCTCTGTCATGTTAGCTTTAACAGTACCTTCCGTGATACAATTACAAGACATGTACAAAGAGATAGTTGCAGATTCAGCTATATAATTGGTTATTAATCAGATTAACTCTGGATAGCAGCCTAATCAGCATTTGCAAGTGGTGGAGGACAAGCTATGGTATAAAAGAAGGCTGGTTATTCCAAAGACATCTGCATTCATTCCTTTAATTCTTCATGAGTATCATGATTAGGAATGTAAATATGGGCTTACACTCAAAGGGTTAGTCCAGCCCTATGTAACAAATTTAACCCTAAACCCTGTTTTTTGAAATAGGGCTAAAAATGGGCCATTAAAATTAACTCTTGGGTTTGACAGGGCTTAAATTATTTTTTTTCTTTCACCAGAAAATGCAAAACGACGTTTTACACTTGTGTTTCTCTGAAACCAGATCCAATCGTTCTCTTTCTGCGGTTTCTCAAATCCGATCAAAATTTTGTGTTTTTCTTTCTGGGTTTAATGTTCTGAGGAGACTTACAACTTGGCGACATTCAAAAGCTTGCCATCTCGATGACCTGAAGCCACGCATCTGTGATGAACACGAGCTGAGGTATCTCCTCCTTCTCTCTCTATCGCATTTTTGTTTCTCTCTCTTTCGTGTCGTCCATCTTCCTTCTGATTGGAATATTCGGCGAATCTGAATCGCATCCGATTAACTGGGGAGTTTGATTCGAATGTGTTGGATTTGAATATGTTTTAAGAGTTTTAAAAATTGGTTTGATCTAGAGGTTCTGAAACTTATGGCGGATGCATAGGGGATGATTATCTTTTATTTGATTAAAACAAATACTAGTGATAAGTTATTGTGATGTATTGTTTCCACGCATCTGTGATTATATTTCCTTATTCAATGTCTTAAGATGTCGATATGATTTCAGCAGGTAGCAGAAAGAGTATAAGTGAGACTTATAAAATTATGTTTTGCAGATTATGATCGAGGAACAAGCTCAAAGTGTGGATTTGCAGTCACTAGAAAGAATTAGAAACCGCCTCCTTCCAAAAAATGTGCAAGCATTAATTTGCACTCGAAATTGGCTCCGTGGCTTTGCTGAGTTTGAAGGTAAATTTTTTTAAGATTAGTTTATATGTTTCAAAATTAAGTGATTATATTTAATAATTTATATCTTTGAATTGCAGGAGATATTGATGATTACTTTGATAATGAAGATGAAGATGAAGATGCTACGAAGAAAGCATGTAGCTCAGAAATTGGGGAGAAGGAAGGCTGAGATGCTAATTTTCTAGATCACTTCTTACATCAAAATGATTCAAACTTTTATTTTTGATTTTAATTTAGCAATAATTATTTAATGATTCAAGTCGCAGGTTGTTGTTTTTAATGATTCAAGTCGCATGTTTATGTCATAAATCCATTCCATTTCAGGTCGTACGACTCTTTTAATAATTCAAGTCGCAGGTTTTTAATGATTCAAGTCGCATGTTTACTCTTTTTTATTGAATTCTTTCCTAAGAAAAAAAATAAAAACCATTTTAGGGCTAACCCTGGTTTAGCCCATTTTTGTATTAATTACAGGGTTTAAAAAGGGTCAGGGCTAAAACAGGGCTGGGTTTATAAAAAAAGGCTAGGGCTGGGCTGAAACCATTTATTTAACATCCCTAATCATGATGGTCAGGTTGGGGGACATTCTGGAGTTTTAAAAACAACAAAGAGAATTCAGAGTATTTTTTATTGGGAAGGTTTACAGAAAACTGTTCAACAGTATGTGGTTGAATGGGATATAGCCAGAAACATAAGTATTATACACTCTCTCTTGCAGGGCTTCTTCAACCTTTACCCATTCATGTGAGCATTTGGGAAGATTTATCCATGGATTTTATTGAAAGTTTACTATCTTCTCAAGGTTTTAATGTGATTATGGTGGTGGTGGATAGATTGAGCAAGTATGGCCATTTTGTGGGATCGAAACATCTTTTTACTGCTGGAGATGTAGCTAATAAATTCATGACAGAGATAGTGAGACTTCATGGATTTCCGGAAACCATTGTTTCCGACAGAGACAAGATCTTCCTTAGTAATTTCTGGAAAGATATGTTTCTGTTGGCAGGAACCAAATTGAAATATAGCACTGCTTTTCACCCACAAACGGATGTTTTAAATAGGTGTTTGGAAACATACTTAAGATGCTTCGCTTCGGGACATACTCGTACATGGCACAAGTTTCTATCATGGGCAGAGTTGTGGTACAACACCTCATTTCACACAGCTTTGAAGACTTCTCTATTTAAAGTGGTATATGGCAGAGAACAACCTGCTCTAATACGCTTTGAAGTGGGATCTACTAATAACTTTGACTTGGAGGAGTTACTTAAAGAGAGAGATGAAATGTTGAGTATTATAAAGTTGAAGTTGGAAAGAGCTCAACATTTGATGAAGATTAGTGCTGATAAAAAGAGAAGAGATGTGGAGTATACAATTGGAGATTGAGTATTTCTAAAGTTGAAACCTTACATGCAGCAAATAGTGGTTAAGAGATTTTGTCAAAAACTTGATGCAAACGTTTTTGGACCATATGAGATATTAGAGAGGATCGACAAAGCTTCATATCGTTTGGATTTGCCTATTAAATCCAAGATCCACCCGGTATTTCACGTATCTCAACTTAAGGCGGTAGTGGGAAAGAATCATACTGTGCAGCCCATTCCTCCAGTAAGGTTCTGATTTGACTGATACTGAAAGGACCGCACCGCAAATTTTTTTTTTTTTTTTTTTTTGCAATAATAATAAACAACAACAATAATATACAATTATTATTACACCGATTACACACGGTTTACAACAACAACACAACTGGTATCGACCGATACTCCCATAGCGTCGATCGATACCTCCAACAGCGGAACAACTCTCGGGTCCTAATCATCCCCTCTTCACCGCCTCGATTTCACGATCCCGCCTTATCTTTACCTGCATCCACAAAAGTGATGCATCAACATTTGGCTAACCAAATGCTGAGTGAGATTGATCATCCCAACAACAGGCCACCAATAAGCACAAAACAATACTTATTACAACACGAAGAATTAATTCACACCAATTAAAACTTCTCGGCACGAAGCCACAACCGGCATCGATCGATACTTACAGGGTATCGATCGATGCCCCGCAACACACGGTACCCACACAAGGGCCTGGCATCGATCGATACCCAACACCACACCTGGTGTCGATCGATGCCACACAACACACAGTACCCACACAAGGGCAGGGTATCGATCGACACCCAACACCACACCTGGTGTCGATCGATGCCACACGACTCAAGCTTATCACCTCGATAGCCTACCCTCGAGTCTATCCACACAGAACTCGAGACCACCGCCAAAGGGCCAGTATCGATCGATACTCGCATGGTATCGATCGATACTCCCTGCGATTCACCACAACCACCGCGAGAACTCACCCAGAACTCGCCAGAACTACACACAGACAGCATCAACAAAGCTTAACAACTATCACACAAGCTTCTATGCTGACCTTTGGTCCCAACTCACCTTTAGACACGCTGGAACGAGCTCTAGAAGATCTCTCCTCTTCTCGCAAGCCCACGCCCCAAGCCAAGCTTCTCCCAAGCTCTCCTCCGAGCTTCTCACAAGCTCCACCCTCTCGATCTCGCAAGATCCAAGCTCCGCAAAGCTTCTTCTCTTTCTCGCCCTCCTTCTCTCTCTCTCCCTCCCTCTTTCGACCTTTTCAGCTTACTTCTATCCTTATCCTCCAAGGATAAGCTTTTATATCGAAAGAAGGTAAGAGAAGAAGATAACCACGAGGGAAACCCGGCAGGTATCGATCGATGCCTACCAGTATCGATCGATACTGTCCCCTGAAATTAATTATTCTCCCTCCAATAATCAATTCCCGGAACACGGGCGCTACAGATACGGTGTTGAAACCGGAGGAGGTGTTAGCATCACGGTACACAACCACAGGTGGAGTGGAGTGGCTGGTTAAGTGGTTGGATCATCCTGAGCATGACAACACTTGGATTCTTTCTAAGGGGTTGGTTAAGACGTTTTCTCACTACAAGCTTGAGGGCAAGCTTGCTTTGAAAGAGGGAAGTATTGATAAGATACACAATGTTTACTATCGTAAGAAGAATGAAAGTATAGCTGAGGCAGAACAAACAATGGATTTGGAGGATGGTAAAGTGAAGACTCTGGATGAAAATGAAGATTTGCAGTTGAAGATTGAAGAAGAGAGAGTTGAATATATAAATAGTTTTATTTTCCTTTTACTGTTTTCTTATGCAATGTGTAATCTCGTTGTGAATCAAGCGACATGAGCTTGTGGTGATCGTTATGAGATCACAGATACGTTGATTACAGATTGTGAACCCTTCATTGTTCTTCATTTTCTTTCATCAATAAAGAGATCCCATTTTTGTTTCTTAACATTATCTTGCATAAAAATTACATATTTTTTGTTTCTTAACATTATCTTGCATAAAAATCTCATTCCCAATTGACGTGATCCGTATGATGTGCATTTTTTGTTCATATTTTTTCCTACTCTTTCATTATTTTTCGTTGATCCAAAATTTATTTGTGTGTTAACTTATTCAAGTTAGCAGTCAACTACTCAATGGGGTAAATTCTGTAGAATTGACTTCTTTTTTTTTATTAATGATTATTTTATCTTATTGTTTGTTGATTTTATCTTATGTTACTTATAATAATAGCATTATGGTGCTATAATAAGAAATATTTTGATCTTCCAATAAATTTGCATGTTACATCTCTAATCATAGTTTGCCAATTGGGAATATGAACCTATTTAGATGATTAATGAATATTCAAATTCAAAACAATCATTATCAAAGATAAAACATATAAAACAACTTAAAAACATAAAGGTAAATTTTTTTGTCGTTAAAAAACTATCAACTGTTACCACTTTTCTCTCGTAGTATTTCACAAAGTATTGTTCAATATTGAAAATGAGGATTTAACCCGCGCTAATTATAGCGCGGAGTAATTTTTAAAAAAAAAATTATTTTAAAATTTAAGAAAATTGATTTATCTAAATTTTACAATATATCTAACTAATGATTATAGATAAAACTGTCAATTTGTAATAATTTATCTATTTAACCCGTTTTGCAGTGAACTAACATATTATTCGGACTAACCCACAAAAACTTATAATCTTAAAAACAAAACTCTAATATGCGCCGTTAAATAACTCTAGTAAGGGCATGTTCGTTTCATCATTCAGATGATTCATCTGGATGAAGATGATAATTGATGTTTGTTTAAGTGCTTTTCAGCTTCATTCAGATGAATCATCCAGATGGATCATCTGAATGAGTTTTAAAAATTATGAACAAATTTTTGAATCCATCTGGATGATCCGAATTGGACCATCTAAATGGAAATGGTTCTGTTAAAAAATAAAAAGCCAAAAATACTCTCATCAAAATAAATAATTACAATTAAAAATAGCTATGTTAAATAACTCTAGTTTTTGTGGTTAGTTTACGAACTCTTAAAAAAAAATAGTTTTCTTGTGTCTAACTTTTTATAAAATTAGTAAAATATTTTTCAACTTTTTCATATATATTCAAATAAAATATAATATATTATAGTGAAAAATATAGAAATATTTTTAATAGTTTTTTTTATTTGAATATATATGAATTGATTATTATTTTAAAATATATAATATTAAAAATAATTAAGAAATTAAATAATAAATAACCTCTTTAATAGAAAATATATACTTTCCATATCCTAATCAATAATTTTAAAAGACTATTTAAATTATTCTTTGTTATTTGTAATGGCATTTCATGTAATAACTTATAAAACAAAGTTCATTTTTAAAAATGTCTTCTTAAATAATATTATAGAGATGATGCACCTATAGAGTATAATTTTGCTAAAATTTTCAGTTGAGATTGAATTCAGTGATTCAAACAACTTTCATCGAGATGACTAATATATAGTAGTATATGGTGTAGGACCAGAAATTCGCACAATAGACATGATAAAATTTAATCACGATTGTATAAATAAATAGTAAGGAACAGACGATTCATAAAATGATAAAAGCATAAATAAATCTGAGGAGGCGAGATGAATCTCTTTCCTTAACTCAAAGAATCTCTCGTAGTTCGACGGGTTATAATAGATCCATGAGTCCCATGATACAACCAAAGTTTATATGTATCATCTACACTTGATATTAGATATGTCGAACATTATAACTACGATACTCTTGAATAGAAACTTACTCTAAGTAGTAGGGAATTGCAGGAACTTTGCTTGAACTTTTAGAATGTGTTTTTAGTGTTTTTGAGGATGATTTTTAAGGTGAAAATCGGCCAGTATATATAGGAGAGAGGCTAGGGTTTTTCCCAGACAGATATGGAATATTCCTCAGAATATACTAGCGGCTGCGATTTTTTAAGTCGGCCCGTTGGGTACCGATCGATACCAAGGGGTATCGATCGACACCTCTAAAAGTCCACGAGCCCAATAGGCCCAAGATGCGATCGACGCGCGTGTGGTCTTTTCTTCTCTCATGTTGTTAATCATTTAAATCATTGACACAACTATTCCAAAATATATACACGAGAAAACATTTCTCAGCCAATGAAAACATTTCATTCGAATGAGCTTAACTCATTTCTTTTCACACTAACACAATTTTATCAAGCCCTCAAGTTTTGATAAAAAATTAGTTCCAACAATCCCCAACATGAATAGAAATGACTCTAAACATATGAAAATTGAACAGACTAGACTTTACTAGACATATTTGACTAGACTCATCTAGACGTAGACAGACTTTTGAGAGTATACGAAAATGTAACTGCATCTGAGAGGTAGCGTTTTCCAGCTTTGAACCAATCATTTTTGATATCTGTCGAGTTTACTCGGCCAGGAGGTGAACATGATGTCTTGAACCACCCGGATTTTGATGTAAACTTAGACAACATGTATCGCACAGAGACATTTTCTCGTAGAACTTTGTTCTCTATTGTGTTCATTTTGGCCTTGAACATTCCTGGTATTCGTGAGTGAATTTGGAGAATATAGCCTTCTCTTTCATTCTCCTAGAAACGGCCCTCATTTCACACTTCACTAGGTGATCTTTTATTTGCTTGTTTTCAGAAGTGTCATGTCACACTCCACTATTACACAGCTATGCGATCATTAAAAGCCAACACTTATCCTTACTATCCACAGGTAGCACTGTTTTATCATCTTAGGAACTGGGCAGAGACATAGTCTCACAGTGCTCAATTTCGAATCAGTTCAACTTTGTTTTCTCTTTGAACCTAGATCTTGGGATCTCCAGTCACATAGGTGGGGTATCTGTCAAACGTCATCTTTTTCTATAGGCTTTAAACCCATTCCTTTTGATGATTTAACAAACTTGATCTCGAGGCTAACTTTTTGGGAAACAGATCTGCTAAGTTATCAGCCGTTTTGAGATTAGTTGTCTAAATGGTCTTATGTCATTCTCGAGATTTGCCATTTTCTAAATTACTCAATGCCCGAGAGATAGCTCACTAACTCTCACAGTGTACACATAATGTTGGCACTGATTTTTCCCACATCGGGATATCTTCCAGAGAGTTTCGAAGCCATTCTGCTTCCTCTGCAGCTTTATCTAAAGCTATAAACTTTGACTCCTTGGTTAATTAGGCCAAGAGTGCTTGTTTGGAAGATTTCCAGGATACTGCTGCACCACCAAGAAAAAATATTATCCACTTATAATATTTGTCAGGTTTACTAGGCCAAGAGGTGAACATAATGTCTTGAACCCCCCGGACTTTGATGTAAACCGAGACGACATATAACACTGGATAATTCAAAATTCTAGTTTTGGCTTTCCACAGAGTATGACCTAGATTACTCTTGTAGCGACTGGATGCGCTAAATCGGATCTAGTACGATTCATCAAGTACGTTAGACTTCCGATAATTCTTGCATACATCACTTGTGATACAGCTTTATCACAATTGGAGTTATTGCAATCTTGTTTGAGTAGTTCTCAAAACATTCTAGGATCTTGAGACAAGATTATTCACTGATCTTATGTCTATCAAACTTCCCACTAAACACATTCTTAGTGTGTTGGATTATGTCCTTCTTGTTTCCATGATGACCGTGTCATCATATAAACATAACAAAACGTATCCATGTGGAGTACTTTTGATGTATATCACCTTAAGTGATTTGGAAGCTATTTGACATCACTTTGTTGTCAAACTTTCCAAGCTATTGCTTAGGAGCTAACTTAAGCTCGTATAAGGACTTTGCAAGTCTACTTATTCTCTTTCCTTGTTCAGGAGTGACATAACCCTCAGGTTGTTTCATGTAAATCTCCTCTTCTAAATGGTCGTTTAGAAAGGCAGATTTTACATCCATTTGATGGATTACAAGATCTCATATTGCTGTGATTCCAATCAGCATACGTACGACTAATTTCAAATTTAGCCTCTTCTGCTTCTTTACAGAAGTACCAGCATTGCTCGATCTAAGGTCCAATGCCCGTCAAGCATCGATCGATACCGAGGTGTATCGATCGATACCTCTAAAAGCGTAAGAGCCCAAGAGATCAATTGCTCGCCTCAATTCGTGAGGTACTAGAGCTTATCCTTTACACGGACACTCATGTTCAAAAGAAGACACATTCCTTGGTTACCGTGATTACTTGGATGTCTGATATATCTAATTTATACACCAGAAAGCAATCAGCACTACATTGTGTGCATATGCAATGAAGATACAATCCACCATTTTTGGTCCGATTGTCACCTTCTTAGGTGGTTGCTAGGCACCCCCACACTTTCATGTATTTGTATAATAACACATTACTTTTCCAAAGTTCACATGAAGCATTTCCAGTGACTTTGTGTGGTATTTAGTTCAGGATATAACTTGTGGTAAGCAATGCTTCCCCCCACATTTCTGGACTAACCCAGATTCCTGCAACATTGCATTCATCATTTCCTTGAGAGTTTTGTTCTTTCTTTCAACAACTCCATTGGATTCAGGTGAGTAGGGATCAATCGTTTGATGGATACGACCATGTTCATGTCCTCTATCACTTCAAACTATGTTGATAGTTCTTTCAAGTTGGTTTTCAACCTCGAGTTTAAACTCCTTGAGTTTTCCAAGGTCTCGTATTTGCTTCTTAGCAAATAGACATAACTATATTTCGTACAATCCTCAACGAAAGTCACGAAATATTTCTCACCACCTTTTGTATGAGTCAAACCAAGAGGTTCGCTCGATTGTGGTGTTTTAGTGAGTTTGGTTTGAACGCAAACCTCACACTCATCTTTGCTTATTTTGTATTTCGAGATCTCATTCAACCTACGCATAAATTCAAATATAATGTGACCGAAATATTTAGATCAAATACTAAGAGATTCTGTACCATAAGCAAATGATTCTTTCTCATTAATGTCAACAACATTGGTTACATTAATTTTAAGTCAGACTGTCTCAACGTTAATCTGGACCAGTTCGTCCTTAATATAGACAACATTCTTTGTCAATACACGCTAATCAGCTTTGACAATTGATGATGAATTCGTGCCTAATTAGCATTGTGCCCTAAATAAGATTTTTATGCATCTCTAGCACATGCTTTACATTAGTGAGAGTGAGCTTCTTTGAGAAGTCAACTTCAGCACCAAAATTCTTGTCATTATTTATGGTAGGAGGGAAACATTCCCATCTCAACGCCTATATTGATATAATACCACCACTCATGTGGGTTATGCTCAACCATATTGACTCCGAGGATGACATTACACATGTCTATCTCGACTACATTGGCTTGAGCCATTCCATTGTCTTTTACACCACCGAATCTAACAAAGATCACATCGGTGTTGTTAGTCAAATATACTAACCAATACCCCACTCTCAAGTTAAAGGGTAAAATTAAATTCGATTTCTAGAATTAATTCAGAAATTCGCAATTTAATAAACTTAATACAATATCGAATTGTATTAGTTTTCTTGAAAACATATCAAGAATCGCAAGAGGCCTGCTAATTTAGCCCAATGATTTAATTAACCGATTAAATCAGCCTCTAATACTTAATTGAACATCAATTAATTATTCCAATATAGCAAACTTTTGGAAACATAGTATTGAGCTATTTGCAACATACTGCAACTTAACCCGTCCTTAAAACCAAAGACGGTTTTAACGATTTCAACGTTGTATCAATTTAATAATTAAACATTAAGAGTATTCGATGAGAATCTGAAACCCTTTATTTTTTTATTTTAAACCGCAGTTTAAAACCGATTATAACGGATTATGAAATCGTTTTAGAATCGCTATCGCACGTTCTAATCTGAACCTCCGTAGAGCGTTCGTTTCTTGAATCGCTTTTGATAAATGTTTTAGCCGGTTTTACGAGAAACGTTATGAGACGTTCGCAAACGCTAAACGACGCGGGATTAGTACCGCAAAGTTGTCACTTGTCGAACCGTTTATAAACGTCCGCAAACTCATAATAATAATGAGATGATTATAATCTGTGACTTTGACTAATCAACAATCACCCTTTTGTAGATGATATATATTCTTTTAGAATCCGCTTATCAAAACGACTAGAACAGCATGTGCGCGTTCTAAAGTTTGAACCGCAAACGCGCGTTCAAGTTCGAACCTCCTCAGAGCGTTCGTCAAACGGTTTCTCGAAACGCGTTTGATTAGCGTTTTAAACACAATTTTAAACTTTTTGAAGGCGTTTATGAGAGACGCGATAAAGCGTTTTAACAGTAACCTCCGCAGAGTGTTCTTCAAACCGTTCTCCAATGTGTTTGATGTTAGGCGTTCACAAACCCTAACCCGGAAAGCGTTTAAAACGTTCCATTCGCTTGTACCCAAGCTTCACATTTGTACCGATATATAGTTAAGAATCGCAATTCTAATATCGAACCAAACAGCATTGGTGTCGATCAATACTCATTGGTATCGATCGATGCACACAATGTCGATCGATGCACAACACGTGTCGATCGATACACAACTGGTGTCGATCGATGCTTTAGCACAGTGTCGATCGATACACCTTAAGTGTCGATCGATATAGACCCAAATCGGTCGATGCAAAGTAATTTTTGCCTAGTGTCGATCGATGCACACTCGGTGTCGATCGATGCACTCAGTGTCGATCGATACACTCTTGGTGTCGATCGATGCACTTAACTTTTGCATAGGATCGATCGATGCACCACGGTGTCGATCGATGCTCAGCTGGTGTCGATCGATACCCCCAGTATCGATCGAGGCACCCTAGGTGTCGATCGATGCAAGTGAATCTTTCACAGGATCGATCGATGCACCACTGTGTCGATCGATACATGTGAATTTTTCACAGTATTAATCGACATAGACCCTAACTTGGTCGATGCACAGTGTCGATCGATGCACCGCAGTGTCGACCGATACACAATCTTCAGAGACTTAAATCGATTTATCCACGCTTGGTGTCAATCGATGTCAATGAATTTTTGCATAGTATCGATCGATGCACCACAGTGTCGACCGATACAATTTTTGCACAGTATCAATCGATACACCTCAGTGTCGACCGATACAGATTTTTGCACAGTATCGATCGATACCACAGAGTGTCGATCGATACTTACACGGTTTCGATCGCAATCGAACCTATCAAGAACCACATGGTGCGTTCGTTGATTACACCGTTCATTAATCACAATTGATGACGGTTGTAGAAGATGTTTAAAGCAAGAGTGCCTCTACTACACGTTTCAAGTTGCTAAATAGCCTTTTGATAACGTTTGTGTATCACTAGCAGTTGAACATCTTCTTAAAAAATAAACAGAAATTGCCTCTACTACACGTTTCAAGATGCTAAAAAGCTTTTTGATAACGTTTGAGTATCATCAGCAGTAGAAGAATCGTTTTAAAAACCGTTTGAAAACGTTTATTTACTCGTGATTAAAGATCCGATTGAAGTAATAAAACAAAATCAGATCTTCTTTGAGTTAAGATTGTAGGACAATAGACAGGATAAGATTTAATCATGATTGTATAAATAAACAGTAAGGAACAGACGATTCATAAAACGATAAAAGCATAAATAAATCTGAGGAGGCGAGATGAATCTCTTTCCTTAACTCAAAGAATCTCTCGTAGTGCGACGGGTTATAATAGATCCATGAGTCCCAGGATACAACCAAAGTTTATCTGTATCATCTACACTTGATATCAGATCTGTCGAACATTATAACTACGATACGAATAGAAACTTACTCTAAGCAGTAGGGAATTGCAGGAACTTTGCTAGAACTTTTAGAATGTGTTTTTAGTGTTTTGAGGATGATTTTTAAGGTGAAAATCGGCCAGTATATATAGGAGAGAGGCTAGAGTTTTTTCCAGACAGATATGAAATATTCCTCAGAATATTCTAGCGGCTGCGATTTTTTAAGTCGGCCCGTTGGGTATCGATCGACACCTCTAAAAGTCCACGAGCCCAATAGGCCCAAGATGCGATCGACGCGCGTGTGGTCTTTTCTTCTCTCATGTTGTTAATCATTTAAATCAATGACACAACTATTCCAAAATATATACACGAGAAAACATTTCTCAGCCAATGAAAACATTTCATTCGAATGAGCTTAACTCATTTCTTTTCACACTAACACAATTTTATCAAGCCCTCAAATTTTGATAAAAAAATTGGAACCCATATATTAGCTGAACATATGAATTAACAGAACATGAGGCCTAAAACACGTCTCATAAAGCATAAACACATGGAAAAGAAATCATTGCAAAAAAGTTGAATAAAACTCGTTATTTATGGCTCAAATATCCTAAATCAATATATCAAAACCATCCAAATTGTATTACAATCAAAACTAACCCTTTTTATAAGAGCTATGAATTTTACAAACAATATGTCCTAAATAAAAGTCTAAAAGATATCATTGGAACAATATCACAGGTCTATTATAAATTGTGGTTTTATTTAGTAATTTTCTGACCTATTTTTAAATCTCGACAAACATCTTTCACATGATTTGTATTTGACGAATATATAATATTTGCGAAATTGTGAATTTGGTTTGCTTTCTAAGTTGAATTGTTTGGATTTCAATAAGAGAATTTATCTCATGAGCCAAGTAAGTTGGGTTGTTGACAAAATTCTGGTTTTCTTATATTCTTATACCTTTCACTCGTAATGATGCGATTTCTCGGAATCTCTTTATCGTAATCAATCTATTAGAATATAGAATTGATGCAGGCAATTGCAAGTCTATTGCCTAAGTTAAAATATTGATCGGAATTAAATTCGAGAAAAAATATCATCAAAGATTGCAACAATACTTTTATAGTATTCCAAAACCTTAGTAGCATCGCCATCTCTTGCTGCATAATCCAACTACAATTTTTCAATTAGAAAGTCAAGTTAACAAATTAAGAATGAGTACATATAAATATGTTAGTTCGAGTCAAATGAAGAAATGTACCTTTGTGATTGTATTAAAGAGAGATGAATAGAGAGTCCTAAGAAGAGGTCTATCCTTGGGAGGCTTTGCTTGGATGATCAAATACATATCTTGTTTCATGTTTGATGCACTTCTCCTTAACTCTTTACCTCCTTCTTTCCACCTCTTACTTTCTATCATCATCTCTTTTATTTCCTTTATATTTTCCGCGTTTTTTCTTAATCCTTCCTATCAACAATATCCAAGAAACATGAAAATTTCAGGTCCCTAATCTTTTTTGTTGGTACAACTATGTGTCCATTGAAGCTATTGATACAAGGAGTTTTCCGCAAACTTACTTCGAATACAAGTTATATGACTAATAAAACCCGAATAATCCATAATAATTTATTGTTTGCACACAAAGAAATCGAACTTTTGAAATCCAAAAGGGCCAAAACTAAAATTGTAACATTAGTGATGTGTGGAAATATGTTGTTGACTAAAAAAAAGTTATGGAACTTTGTGACTACGTACCTTGAACTTTGTGACTATGTAGAATCCTTAGAGAGCATTTGTTTCAATTAATTGAGACAACGGTCTCTAAAGAAAGGGAGAGTAACTAAAACCGAGGGATATAAGTAGTTTATAGTTACCGGACCTGAGCAATCTCGACCGTACGTTCGGGCTCGGGTTGAGGCGCGATGAAGCTGAAAATGTTGGCGGCGTTTGCAGAGGAAGAGCGTTTGCGATCGAAAAAGAACAGTTGAGGGATTAGTGTTGCTGAGATCGAGAGAAGAACGTCTCTTCGTATTCTTCTCGATGAATGAATAGAGAGTGTAAAGATAGAATCCGCTGCTTCAAGTGGAGGGTCTGGATTGTGAAAGGGAGTTAAATGTGGTGGTGGCTTTGAGAGAGCCATGTCTTTTGAGTTTGAGTGAGCAGAAGAAAAAAAACAAAGCAAATCAAGAATGTAGAAGACAAAGAAGAAGATAATGCTGAGGCTAAAATTGTAAAACAATAAGCAACACCATTTGTCCAAAAATGATATTTTAGCAAAATCAATAATAATAAGAAAATGCTGTATATCATTTATGTAAATGCTTGTAAAAAAAATTCTACTTTCAAAAAGTAAGAAAATTTTCTACATTTTGGTATAAATTATACTTGTTGATGTTCACCTTTCTAATTCTGTAAATAAATCACAATTCATGTGGATATTCAAAAATAAAAATAATACAGAAACAAAAAAAAGAACATATATAAGAACTCAAGAAATACAAAATTATGAATAATTATAGGATACATGATTAATTCATTATCCAGATCCAGAGTCCCAAATTTCTGGATCGGATCACATATATCCAGAGTCCCAATTCAATTTTTTTTTTTGTCAACTAAATTATTATTAACTCTAAATTATCTACAAACTTGATATTCTTTTACATGAAAAAACTTTTTTTTTCAGACTTCGTCATTGTCGTCACAGTCTTCTCCATCGTCATCATCATTTGGTTTCTCCAAGTTCATCATAAACCTAAGTGAGTCTCCTTCTTCTACTTCCCACTGCTTCTTCAGCGCAGTGATCGCTCTCGAAGCAGCTGCTGCAATCGCCGGGTTACTGTCCTCAGCGAGTCTCTGTCACCAAATGGGTAGAGAATGGTTATCAAGATCAAGATTTGCAAGAACGGTCATCAAGATCAAGATTTGCAAGAATGGTCATCAAGATTTGCGTTTTCTCTTTTACCTGTAATGCTCCCATGCCTGCATTTCCCAATGTCCACATCGATGGTGCAGCTGCTAAGGCATTAGCCAACGCTTTTCTACATCAAGGAGACAAAAACCAAGAGACTGGAATCAAAGAATGAAATATTCGATGATCTGAAGAAAGAATCTGTGTCGTTAGTATGAATCACATTAGTTATATCTCCAGACCAGATTATGTCATTAGTTTTGGAAATGTTCTGTGGATCAAATTAAGGTCAATGCTATTCAGTGTTGGCCTCGACTTACTCTCTCTCTCCGAAGAAAGTTGTTAAGAGACGTAATAGAATACCGGTTTTACCTTGTATTGACGTCTGGAGAGCTTGAGCATTCAGCCAAGAGAGACGCACTACTTTTACCATCCATTGCATCAAGGTCGATCAGAGTCGTGACTAACAACTCGAGCTGCAAAATCCAGATGAATATAAGCAATATATGGAAATTTTGAACTAAAAAAACTGTAACAAAAAGATTTCAGTATCATCGATTTTGGACCGACCTCTTCAGGGTCAGTGTAGTCAATTCCATCGGCTTCTGAAAGCGCTGATGCCATACCTTTGTAAGCCTCCTGTTTCAACATCAAAAAGGAATCATCAGAGAGAAGAATACTTGAGAACAACACATTGCGTTTTCCTAGTGAATCAGACCTCAATAGCAGATATGCGGTCAGATGAAACTTCCCCCGGGAAAAACTCGAGAGCTTTTCCGTTCTTTTCAAGAGATATGCGGTCCGTGATACCAGTTTCGGATGTAACCCTTTAAAAAAGACAGTTATAAGTTTAGTTCTCGGTATCAAGAAACAACACACACACAAAAGTGTCAAGGATTTATGCTTCTTTCTTACAAGCTGTCAACCATTTTCTGCACCATCATGTCGTGGATGTTCTTGATGAACTGCTACCAAAACAGGACACAAGAAGAGTAACCATAAGGCAAGATGAATCAAAAACATCAATACTGTAACATACCAGACTTTGCTTTTACCTCTAAAGCCATTAATGCATCCTCCATTGCCCGTTGCTTAGCACGGAAATCTGCTCGCCTTAAATCAGCCTGGAAAATAATCTCAACCACCATTTCTACCCAATCATATATATATATATATACATTGAATAGACTACTGTTCATATAGTAATTATACTTTATGGTCACGCATAACTTTCCAGAAATATACAGAAAATGAAACGGATGGGCATACCTCTAAGGCGCCGTCGCTCCAATGCTTATCAGCGGCATTTTTCAACTTAGACTGAGCTATGTTTTTTAATATCTATGGACATAAACCAAATAAGAAAATTAAGAAGAAGAAAAAACATAGCCAGAAGAATGGTCGATACATGTGAATATATAATTGAGAGGATAAGCATACAGTAGCAATATGATGAAGACGCTCGGCCTTTCTCTTGACATCACGGTCTATTTTCTCTGTATCTTCTCTTGCCCGAGCTACACAATAAACCCACAAGGCAGGATTAAAATGCAGTTAAAGGAAAGGTAAAATATATGTTAGTGTGAAAGAGAACCAAATCTTGGATTGACGTAAGTACGAATCCATGGAAGTGTGAGAAATAGAAAATTAGCTTTGAGCTATTTTACAACAATATACAATTCACTTAAATAACTACCAAAGCATTTCATTCTCTCAAGTATAGACTCATCCTACAAAACGTATCCTATATGAAGATAACCGTCTCAGAATGTTCCCTTGAGCTTATCTATGATTACAGAACTTACCATCCAGTTTAAGGAACCCCGAGCCAAGAATTGCAACGTCCTGGCGTGCACGAGCATCAAGTCTCATAATGCCACTGAAAAGAATTGGAACATAAATCTCAACACATTAGGCACCTTCTAAGATGACAAGTAATGTATATAATCTTCTATATCCTAATGTAAACGTTGGATAATGAGAAAATACCGGGATAGAAGAACAAAGTCGCTACGAGCCCTTTCATTCACAAACTTAGCATCATTAGACACATATTCCACCAAAACCTGGCTTGAGTTGCTTTTTCTCCTCGGCATCACTTGCTTGTCACCTTCTTTTTTAACAATTTGGGAGCTGAAAAACATCACCAAGAAACTCATCAGCTAAACAAAAAGCAGACCGGTTTAAACCATCGAAGCTAAGTACCAAAAGGGCTATAACTTACTTGGGCAAATCAAGGCAATCCTCAAGAGGTTTAGTTTCCGTGTCTTGAGACTTTCCAAGAAAGCACAATGTAGAATATCTCCTAGAAGTAACAAAAGTAACAGGTTTTGTACAACAGAAACCTTGTAATTCTTCAGAAGATGAGCCCTTTCTCGAGGAAAACGCCAACAAAACTCTTTGTGATCTTGAGCCATTAACCCTCTTCGCTAAAACGGGACTATTGGGAACCACTTTGCTCACGTTAAGAGCCATTTTGGGATAATAAACCTACAGAAATTCTCTGTAGAGATTTAAAGAATACAAACCTTGTTAATAAAAGAACTGGACTTTAGGATCAAATCCACCTTATTGATTCACATAAAGGCATAAAAATTCTAAAGTATCCATTGGGAGAAGGAAGAGAAACAAAGTAAGCAGCTTGAGATCATTCGAATTCTAGGAAGAACAAAAAAACAGACAAATTTCTCAAAGAAGTGATAACCCACTTGAATAAAATTCAAACTCAAACTCTTGATTCCAAAACCAATTTAGGACAAACCCATCAAGGGGAAATCTATCATTTACGATAAGGAATCGGAAAGATTGAATTTTGAAGCACACAGACGGAGTAGAGAGAGAGAGACTAACCTTGTGAAATAGATGAAGAAGAGAAGAGAAAATCCAAATTGGGATAGGAGAAGAAGAAGACAAAGAGAGAGAATTATTGTAGATGGGAAGTGAACCACAAGGGTTACTTGTGGCCCAGTGTGAGCCAACCATACCGTACGTTACTATTTCCACTCTCTGGTCCTTGTTAGTGTGGGACCCACTCTTTCCTTATTTTAAGAGCATCAGCGATGGTGAGTTCTTAAAAATAAAATATTAATACTTTTTATATAATTTAATTAAATAATTAAATTCTAATTTAAAAAATAAAATTACACAAATAACAAAACGCTACGTGTAAGAAGCGTTTCTCGTTTTTTTTTTTGTTGAGTATCTCAAACGACACACCCTTTTCTGTTTTTCTTTATTTCTCTCTTGTTTTTTCAAATTTTTCAATTTTTTATTGGTGACACACCCTCTCAGTTTTCACCGTTGCGGATGCTCTAATATTTTGGTTCCCTTCTCCATACTCTTATCGGTCGGAAACCCAAATCAGTCGGCTAGGTTGATTTCATAAAAGACTAACAACATGCATCACTCGGATTTCTCAAAATTATCCAAATTACCCGAGATACCCATTTTGAAATGAACCCTTACCTAAATTAGTAAGAGTTTGGATAGTGATTTTAACTATCCGAATTTCTCAAACCGTTCGCTACCTGAATTTTATGTCTCGTTTCTCTATCAAAAACATTTCAGATATATCCGAATTATCTGTTCCCGGCCATTTCCCGTTATTTTCCGTCATGATACCCAAAATGAACAAACCTACTTAATTACGTAGATGCATAAATAAAAGCTAAAATTTAAAACTGTATATTTTAACATATTTTTGAAAACACTTGAAAAATGGTCTATGTAGTAAATCATTTGAATCCCTTTGAGATTAAAGCTTGATTAAAATCTTTATTAATATTGAATTATATTTCTCATTAATTAAGTAAAGAATATGTACAAAGTATATATATACACATAATTTAGCTAAAGGAGACTAAACCAATAAATTAAACCTATATACTAAACCGGTATAAACCAGTTTTCTACTCTAATACACCGCCTTCAAGCTTCTGAAGCCAAAATATGATTCGTAGCAGGATGAAAGAGGCTTGAGATAGACATTCTCTGACCTGGATGTAAGGCTTTTATCAAGATGTTTGCATGTTGATTAGCACTGGAAACATGAAAGAGTTCCAAAAAACCGTTCTTGACTTGATCTCTGACTGTGTGGCAGTCATTCTCGACGTGTTTGGTCCGTTCATGGAAGACATGGTTGGTGGCAATGTGGATAACAGATTTGTTGTCACAAAAGTATGAACTGTAACCTTTAACTCTTTGAGGAGTTGAGCTAACCAAAGTAACTCACATGTCGCAAGAGCCATACTTCTATACTCTGCTTCAGTGCTGCTTCTGTTGACAATAGATTGCTTCTTGGATTTCCAAGTGATCAATAAATTCCCAAGATAAACACAAAAGCAAGTAATTAATCGTATTGAATCAGGGCATGTAGCCCAATCAGCATATGCAAAGGCATTGAGGCATATCTCTGAATCAGATGCATAAAAGAGTCCCTGCCATGGATTTGATTTCAAATATCTCAAGATCAGATGCTTGAAGATGAATGTCAGTAGGACTCGAGAGAAACTTGCTCAAGTAATTCACTACAAATGTTATATCAGGCCTCGTAATAGTCAGATAGAGCAACCTGCCAAAGAGTTCCCTGTAAGAAGTTGGATTCTACAATAAAGTTCCAGAATCTTTGCTCAAATGTATTGTTGGATCCATAAGAACAACACATGGCTTGCAAGCTAGCATTCCAGTAGATGCTATGATATCTAAGGCATACTTCCTCTGGTAAACTGATATTCCATAAGCATTGCGAGCAATCTCAAGACCTAAATAAAATCTTGGAGCTCCCATATCTTTAATTTGAAAAACTTAATGTAGAGCATTCTTCAGTAACTGCAATTCAATGTCGTTATTGGATGCAATCAAAGTGTAATCAACATAGACCAATAGGGCAGTGAAAGAAGACTCAATTTGCTTAACAGAGAGAGTATTATCACCAGGGGATTAAATGAAACCAGCCTACATTACCACTTTGGAGAAACAATGATACCACTAACGTGATGCATGTTTCATGCTATAAAGTGACTTGTGGAGACGACAGACATGGTTAGGAGGAAGATAATCTGGTTGAGCAGAAGTGTATCTTTGAGGAAGGCTCATAAAAATTTATTCATCTAAGTCACCATGCAAGAAAGCATTGGTGACATCCAACTGTGTCAATGTCTAGTTGAAACAGGAAGCCAATTCTAACACCAATTTGACACTAGCCAGCTTAGCCACAGGGGAAAAAGTATCGATATAATTTATTCCCTCTTGATGCGTGTACCCTTTGGCTACTAAGCGAGCTTTATACCTTTCTACATAACCATCAAGATTGTATTTGATAGTGTAAACCCACTTACATTCGATGACATGCTTACCAGGAGGTAAGGATTCAACACTCCATGTGCCTTTTGATTCAAGAGCAAACAACTCTGTGTCCATATCTTTTGGAAAATGAGGATGAGCCATAGCTTGCTTAAAAGTATGTGGCTCTGTTTCACTTGTGCATGAAAGAATAAAAGACTGATAGGAGGGATGAAGTTTAGAGTAAGATAGAATAGAAGAGAGAGGATAAAGAACATCATAAGGAGTAGAAATTTGAGTGAAATTGCAATGGAAATCAGATAAGTAACATGGAGCTTTCACCTGTCGTCGTGGCCTGCCAATGGGTAATGCTCCTTGTCATGTACCAGCAGTTTCAGTCCCTAGTGGTAGCGATGTAGCACTAGAGTGTGGTGCATATGATGTTTATACAAGATTATTATCAACATGAATGGAAACAGGAACAAAAGCAACATTATCAGGAATGGATGCAGCATGATTATGAACAGATGCAAGTATGGCAGTGTCAAGTGCAACATGAATAGGAAATGGTAATATAGATTTGCAAAGCACATCAGAATTATGAGCAGGCAAAGAACCAGTCTTGTAAGGAAAAATATGTTCATGAAAAACAATGTTACAAGATATGGAAACCTCATGAGTTTCGAGATCTAAGACTTTATAGCCCTTGTAGCATGATGGATAACCTAAAAAGACACAAAGCCTAGCTCTAGGTGTGAATTTATGTATATATTTGATGAGAGTAGAAACATAGCAAAGACAACCAAATGATTTCAAAAAAGAATAATCTTTTTGAATAGCAACTCATATGGAGATAGTTTGTTCAAAACCAGAGATGGAGTTCTATTTATCAGAAAGACAGTAGTAAGAACACAAGCAGACCAATAAACCAAAGGAATGTTGGATTGAAATAATAGAGCACAAGAAACATTGAGTAAATGGTGATGCTTGTGTTCTACTACAAAGTTTTGTTGAGGTGTGTAAGCACAAGAAAAGTAATGAGTCATGCCATGCTTTTTAAGAAGTTCAGTGAAAGCTAATAATAGTAAATTATCACTTCTAATAGCATTAATGACAGATTGATACTGAGTTTTAACATGTTAAATGAAAACAAGAAAATTTCCAGTAACATCACTTTTATTTCTCAACATGTAAAGCATGTGACTCTTGTACAAGGGT
Source organism: Eutrema yunnanense (assembly GCA_002933935.1). NCBI lineage: Eukaryota > Viridiplantae > Streptophyta > Magnoliopsida > Brassicales > Brassicaceae > Eutrema > Eutrema yunnanense. The sequence continues at coordinate 410,346 of PKML01021454.1, read as the reverse complement.
TCGAAATCTTCTCTCGGATGAACAGAGTTTCAGACTTGTCTCCCTCAGAAGCTCTCTCAACAAAATCAAAGGTAGAATAAAGCTTAGCCAAAAAGTGGCTGAAAACCCTAATTATATGCTAAAACACGTTTTGGGGCTTCTTGTAAATAATAAAGACTTCTGGACCAAAGTGCAAATTCTTCAGACTTGTAAAAAGTCATGTTTTCTTCTTCATGACGTCGGTGTCGACCGACACCAGGTGGTGTCGATCGACACAAGGTGGTGTCGATCAACACAAGGCTTATGTGTCATCTGTATCGACCGACACCAGGTTGTATCGCTCGACACAAGGCTTATGTGTCGTCTGTATCGACCGACACCAGGTTGTATCGCTTGACACAAGGCTTCTGTGTCGTCTGTATCGACCGACACCAGGTTGTATCGCTCGACAGAAGGACCATAATGCTCCAGAATGCTTCAATATCTCCAATTAAGCTCCAAACGTACATAAACCTGAAAAGACTCAAAAAGACTCCAAAAATACTAGAAAGACTCTATAAATAAGACCTATATCATGGTTAAAAATGGGTAAAAACCATGATATATCATACAATCATCAACAATAGTAAGAAAATACTTGTAACCCTCAACAAACTCAATTGAGAAAGGACCCTAAATATCTAAGTGAATGAAATCAGATGGAGAATCTGACAAATGATTATTTGACACAAATGGTAAACGCTTTTGTTTAGCTAAATGACAGACTTCACAATGACTTATACTAGATTTAGAACCTGTAATATGTTGTAACTTGGTAGGAGATGGATGTCTGAGGCACTGGTGCCAAAGATTACCATTTTCTATCAAGGATCCACATAAGTTGGTAGAGGAAGAGATAACAACAGTCTCCAGAATGTATAGACTGTGTATAAGGATGCCTCTACCAATCGTCAAGTCCTGAATATGGTTCTGAAGAAATCAGGAATCAGGATAAAAGTGAGCAGAACATTGTTGATGTTTCAAAAGCGTACTAACACTTAACAAATTGAATTTGAAAGTATAAACATATAAAACATCATGCAAAACAAGTTTATATGAGATATGCATTGTGCCTAGGTGATTAATAGGTAATCTAGTGCTAATAGGAAGCGAGATTGTAACTCATGTTACAGGAAAAGTTTCACTAAACATTGTCATATCATAACAGACATGGCTAGTAGCCCCACTGTTAATTATCCAAGCACCTTTAGGAAGGATATAATATAATGTAGGAAGACATTGGTGTTGAAAAGTAAAAGAAAGGTTTTCATATATGAGATTAGAAGAAGGAAACACAAATGAAACAGTACCAACTGTAGATGTAGCAGCCATGACTCCATTTTCAGTGATGGAAGCCGTAGGAAAAGAAGCAGTGTGCTCTGGAAATCGGGCATGAGCATTGAGTTGAAAAATCAAAAATTTCACTTGATCTGTAGAGAACGTACATATCATGCACCACCTCTACGCCTCAGGATAACTATGTCGGGATACCGAACACAAGCGACAAGGAAAATATGTGAGATGCGCTCGAGTACCAAGTACTCTGACGTGGGGATCCGAGACCCGACCCAACCATAAGGATATAACCCAATGTACAAGCCCGAGTCTAGTAAAAAAACTATAAATAGTCCTTTTGCTACCCAGTGAAGGAGATCTGGATTCCTCTACACAAAAAAACCTTTGAGTAATCTTTACATTCTAAGAGGAATATTCTCTCTAAACACTTAGTTGTTCATTCAATGTTGAGACCAAATCTCATCTCCTTTTCTAGTGATATTCCGGCAATTTCATTATGGGATCTCTCATTCATTTTCTTTTTTCAACTCTTTGAAAGCTCACTAAATTCGCAGAGATTTTGTGGATCCATCCTTCCTCAAGAACCGAAATCACCAAAGCATTCTCTTTCTAGTTTTTTTACTCTTTCTCATTTCCGACGCCTCAATACCATTTGTTGTTAACTAACTTGAGCGTCATAAAGTCATCAAAAAATACCCCACCGTTGTGATTTACATACGCTAACGATCTTTGCTAGCCATGGGCATAAAAACCGACCCGGGAGGACCCGAACCAAACCAACTCGAAAAACGCAGTTTGGTTCGGATTCGGTTCTTCAATATAACCCGAACGGTTCCTATACAGATTTGATTCAGTTTTTGGATCGGGTCGGTTTTTAACCGAGAACCATTCGGGTCCCAGAATAACCCGAATATGTTTTTCAATTTTCGTATATTGAAGGTTTAATGATCGATTTTGTCCTAACCGAACCAAATTTTTTTCTTGTACACTTGTTTTTTGTATAAATGTGATCTTTTGGTGATTCTTGTACACTTTTTTTTAGTTTTTATGTACATTAATTCGGGTTTTCGGGTATAAACTATATCCAAACCGAACCAAAAAAATTTCGGTTCCTTCTCGTTTTTTAATTTGAAATCACATTACCGACCCGGACCCGACAAGACCCGACCCGGACATATTCGAACCAAAATTTTCTTGGGTCCAATACATGCCTATCCGAAAGACCTGAACCCCGAGACACCCGAACCGCGGACCCGCATGCCCATGGCTAATATTTGCTATTTATGTAGGAGACTTGCCCACAGAAAGACGAAAATTATCTCAAACATAATGTTTTTAAACCCGACATGGATCCGCGACCGGACCAGTAAATCCGACCACCGACAAAAATCCGGTTCAGATTCGACGCTAAAATTCACTACTTAACACCCCAATAAAAACCAGGAAAACCGTTATCAACCCGCGATCCGACAACTGGTTGAACCGGCGGGTGACAATTCAAGTTATTTAAAAAAAAAATACTTCTCTTCTATGTATTTATCAAGTTAAAATTTTAACACGCCCAAAAATTTTGATTTTAAAAGCTCTTTATACTCAACCAGGACATGTAGTCTAGCGGTTTGTGCTTAGACGGTCTCTGTGTTACCACCCGGGTTCGTCTCCGGCGTGCTGCGTCTTTGGATGCTTATTTGAATGTTTGATGTCAAAAAAAAAAAAAAAAAAAAGCTCTTTATACTCTTGATCTTCTTTGCAGCTTAATGAATCCGTGAGCAACTCCATTCAAAAAAACCATGAAAGTAATTAATCGTACACAAAACATTATCTGATATATCGATTTGTGATTATGTTATAAGCCATAAAAAATGTTAGCTTTTATGACTGTTTGGGATAAATATGGTCCTTCATACTTGGACGAATTAAGTGTTGCCTCTCGTGTCGTCCATTGCTTTTTTGCAGGTACGAGCTCCTGGATCAAACTGGGATTTGCTTGGGGGTACGGCCCAAGCACCCCATGCTTTTTCACCGGACCTTGGGACCTATGGAACCAAGAGACCCAGCTAAGGCTACCTGCCTCCGGGCTCCCCGTATCTGACAGTGCATGCCACGCTGTCAGGCACGAGGATACCAGGGGCTGAGTGGTCAGGAGGAGTGAGCGGTTATTCTTTCCTTACCTCGTTCGAAAAATTAGTAATCTGGAGAGGTCGGGGTCAGGAAAGAGTAATCCACACATGTATTGGGAGCAAGGCGCGCACTGGACGGGACAGCCCCGACAGCCCGATCCCTGGTATCAAGGGATTTATGCTAGTTACGCAATTCGTTTGGGCGGGAATAATTGTTTCAATACTTGTGTTTTCCCTCCAATCGGCAATTAGAATATATTCAAACATACACCTATGCTTCTGGCAACCTACGAATCATGCAATTAATGCATTTTGTTCACATATGATAGGTGAAAGCGACAATACTGTAAGCATAGGGAAGAGAAACAGTATGGGAGATGCCCATATCGCGCCTAATCCGCTGCTTCCAAGGCCGTACACTGAGAGAGATAGTGACACAACAAAGTTTGGTCAAGTAGCATGTACATACAACCAAAGAAGGTAGGTGAGAAGTCAGATGCGCTCTGGGTACAAGATCCATTCAACGAATCCGATATCCGACCCAACAACCCAACAACTGAAGGATCTGACCCGATATGCTAACCCGGGTCAGGTAAAACTCTATAAATATTTCCCCTTCCCCAACGAGAAAGATTTATAAAACTCAAATCTCTTAAAATTTTGATTTCATTTCTAAATGTCTTACCAAATCATATGTTATTGAAAATGAAATTTGTGTAAAATCATTCAAAATCATTTACAATCCGGCGTTATTCAATCAACAATTTATAAAAACCAAATCAAATCCACTGTTATTCAAAACTAAATATTTTTTTTTAAAAAAGAGTGGTGAATAGGATTTTGGGAGACTTTACATCCATTTTTAGTTAAAAATATTGGTCAAGAAATTCACACATCTATAGGCGTTATTTGGAGAGACTTCCAAGAAAAAAATAAAATAGTCGTTCTTCCCTCTTCCAAAAAGAAAAACATACCATAGAAATAGTTCATCTCTCTTATGCGTGATAAAATAGCCGTTCTTCACTTGCCATTACTCTCGTTTGTGTTCTTAGATCCTCGATTTCGTTGTATATGAACATTTAACAATCTCGTTTGTGTTCTTAGATTCCTCTATTATCAAAATGGCGAATGCATATGGGTTCTTCACCCATCCTTCAATTCCTACCTTACGAAGCATAATCCATGTTCCGATTAGAGTTTTTGGATCTGGGTTTTGCGTTTCGAATCGATTCTCTAAAAGGGTTTGTGCTCTAGAGTCAGCTCCATCGATGGCCTCGATACGCATGCTTTACCATCTCGATGACCCAGGTGAAAAATCACATTTTTTAGATATTCTCATGTTAGATCCTTTAATAATCGATTGATTTGAGATCGTTATTTGATATTAGGCTATAACGGATGATTTGATTATTGTTAAATCTTAGCTTCGCTCTGTCAAGACATTCTTCCCTCTTTCAATCGAGTCAACGATTCTTCCAGCTGAGAGAAAACCTTCTCATCAGTAATTCAGATCAGATTGTCATCAAAGAAAATGACGATCTCAAGGTTTGTTTTTCTCAATTACCTCTAATTTATACCTTAAGGATTCTCTTTTATGGTGGGAATTTATTAAGATTACATAAGTTTTTTTTTTGGTTTTAAGGATTACATATATTGCTCGATCTTAAAAAATATTTTGAGATTGCAATCAATTGTTCTTGATCTTACTTATTTTTGGTTTTGAGGAATCAAAATTGGATCAAATACAGGTTGCAATCAACTATGACTTTGCTTTTTTTGTTTTCTTTTGGGTATTCAACTTTGATGCATCCTCCGTACTTTACCTACCTCCCTTTGATCTCTTGAGATATTGGATAAATAATTACTTTGTTGATATCTTTATGGGTTGCTCGTTTAGGAAAAAAATATAAATATGGCATATATATCACATATGAGCTATATATATATATAGTAGTAGGTTACCCGTAAAACTGGAATCAAGTTGCTCTTATCAGCTGAAATATCTCAAATTCTGCTGTTTAGAACTCTTTCCCGTTCTCCAACTTTACCTTCAAACCGTAACATACCACCGAGTGTTTTCACAGCCAAAGGCATGCCGCAACACTTATACACTATCTTTTCTGCAAGATCTCTAATTTCTCAATCGATTTAGGCATGGATCTTGATTACCAAATACAGTTTTTATGAACAACGACCAACAATCACCATCATATATGAGTTGTAGACATTTTTTTGCTCCAATGTGAGCCTATGGGAAAATGTTACCAAATCACACAAAATTCTTTGAAATTTAAGAAAATCTTACCAAATCACCAATTGCTTAAAAAAAAAAAAAAAAAAAAAAAACACACCAAAAACAATATGATATCTACAAAACCTACCAAAATTCCACCAAATATAAAACCCACCAAAATCTCTTAAAATCTCTAATCCAATACACCTCTTAAAATTCTCATAAAATCCACTACTTCAAATATTTTCAATAACAGTGGATTTGAAGGTTCATTTACAAATCACTAGTTTAATAACATGATATTTAAATTTTTTTTTTAATTTATATTTAAATAATAGAAAATTTATAATTTTAATATAAATCACTTCAAATATTAGATTGAATAGATTCCCTGGATTGTTTGGATTATTTGCAATCTACTACATTGTAATTTGGATATTATCTAGATAGCACAAAGCCACAAGCTGATTGATCGAAGATCTAATTGACCAAAGATTAAAACCTTTTTTTGCTCAATTTGATTTTTTTCCATATAAAATTTACAGCACATATATGGCGATTATTTTTCCTAATTACCTCTATTTTCTTTCTATCTTTAATCTGTTACATTAGCACAAAACCACAACCTGAGTTTCGATTTCAAGATAATGTAATTTCTACAGATTAATAGAGGCAAACTTATAAGAAAATCTTCAGCGTGGTGCAAGTGGAATAATTCATCATAATTGTAGATCATGTACCATTGTCCGTGGTAGAATTGTCTTTGTAATAATTCTCGTAACTACCAAAAAAAAAAAAAAAAAAAAGGGGTTTGAGAAGTGTTAAAACCCAACCATTTTTTTGTTTGTTTACTTGATAAAAAGCTTTAACGCCTTTTTCTTCTTCTTCTTCGTCGCTCTGAAAATCCTCCAATCTTCTCGATTAATTCATCCGAACAAGTAAGCAAGCTTCTACGATTCCTCGTCTTACTTACACAAATCTTGATTTCGCTTCCCTCCTCTTGTTTATTATATTTTTGATTTTTTTTTCGATCTCAGAGTAAAGAGATTGATTAACCTAATTGTTCATGTTCTACTGTAATGCATGGCTATTAGGAATCATCCGTGATATAATCTCTTAAGTTTTGGCTTTGGATTCGAAATTTACAGTAGAAATGGAACCTAGTTTCTGTAAATCGTTGTGATTGAGTTTGATCAGTGACGTATAAACCCTAATTTCTGGATTTGCACACCTTCAGAACCCTCGATTTATGCTTATAGATGGGTCCTTGTATTGATTGATTACTTTCTGAGATGAAGTTGAAATATGGATAATGTTGTTTTGTGTGTTGAATCTGTGATTCACAGGTGTGTGAGAGAGGAACCGAAGATAGGCTAATCAAAATCATATAATGGAACTTTGCAATTGCATCGAGCCTCAATGGCCGGCTGATGAGTTGTTGATGAAATACCAATACATCTCGGATTTCTTCATCGCCATTGCCTACTTCTCCATCCCTCTTGAGTTGATATACTTCGTCAAGAAATCCGCGGTTTTTCCTTATAGATGGGTCCTTGTTCAGTTTGGTGCCTTTATTGTTCTTTGTGGAGCGACGCATCTTATTAACCTGTGGACTTTCACGACACATTCGAGAACCGTGGCGCTCGTGATGACCACCGCGAAAGTGCTAACCGCTGCTGTCTCGTGTGCCACCGCGTTGATGCTTGTTCATATTATCCCCGATCTGCTGAGTGTTAAGACCCGGGAACTGTTCTTGAAAAACAAGGCCGCCGAGCTTGATAGAGAAATGGGATTGATCCGAACTCAGGAGGAAACCGGACGGCATGTCAGAATGCTGACACATGAAATAAGAAGCACTCTAGATAGACACACTATTTTAAAGACTACACTTGTTGAGCTTGGTAGAACATTAGCTTTGGAGGAGTGTGCGTTGTGGATGCCTACTAGGACTGGGTTAGAGCTGCAGCTCTCTTATACACTTCGTCAGCAACATCCCGTGGAGTATACGGTTCCCATTCAATTACCGGTGATCAACCAAGTGTTTGGTACTAGTAGGGCTGTACAAATATCTGCTAATTCCCCTGTGGCCAGATTGAGACCTGTTTCTGGGAAATATATGCTTGGGGAGGTAGTCGCTGTGAGGGTTCCGCTTCTACACCTTTCCAATTTTCAGATTAATGATTGGCCAGAGCTTTCGACAAAGAGATACGCTCTGATGGTCTTGATGCTTCCTTCAGATAGTGCGAGGCAATGGCATGTCCATGAGTTGGAACTCGTTGAAGTCGTTGCTGATCAGGTTTAACACTGCTGATAATTTCTCTATTTGCTATGTTCCTGTTCTTTTGTTTGGCCATGTAGCCTTTGGATCTTGTCTAAACTTATCTTCTTTTATTCTAGGTGGCCGTGGCTCTCTCACATGCTGCGATCTTAGAAGAGTCGATGCGAGCTAGGGACCTTCTCATGGAGCAGAACGTCGCTCTTGATCTAGCAAGACGAGAAGCAGAAACAGCAATCCGTGCCCGCAATGATTTCCTGGCAGTTATGAACCATGAGATGCGAACTCCAATGCATGCGATCATTGCACTCTCTTCCTTACTCCAAGAAACGGAGTTAACCCCTGAACAAAGATTGATGGTGGAAACAATACTTAAAAGTAGTAGCCTTTTAGCAACTTTGATGAATGATGTCTTAGATCTTTCAAGACTAGAAGATGGAAGTCTTCAACTTGAACTCGGGACATTCAATCTTCACACTTTATTTAGAGAGGTAACAACATATCTTTCCTCTTGTGTGTCATTGTTTGTATACCATATGTCAACTTTTGAACAGCTTTATGTTTCAGAAGTTGTTGTATTTGTGGATTTGATTGATATTTCTGAATCATGTTGCAGGTCCTCAATCTGATAAAGCCTATCGCCGTTGTAAAGAAATTACCCATCACACTAAATCTTGCACCGGATTTGCCAGAATTTGTTGTCGGGGATGAGAAACGGCTGATGCAGATAATATTAAATATAGTCGGTAATGCCGTTAAATTCTCCAAACAGGGTAGTATCACCGTAACTGCTCTGGTCACCAAGTCAGACACTCGAGCTCCCGACTTTTTTGTGGTGCCAACTGGGAGTCATTTCTACTTGAGGGTAAAGGTTAGTATCTTGGCCCCTTAAACCATAGCTGAACGTATTTCGTAGGTCTTAATTTTGACGATTATTCAACTATAGGTAAAAGACTTGGGAGCAGGAATAAATCCTCAAGACATTCCCAAGCTTTTCACTAAATTTGCTCAAACGCAATCTTTAGCGACGAGAAGCTCGGGAGGTAGTGGGCTTGGCCTCGCCATCTCCAAGAGGTTGAGCCCTATTTAGAATCGTTTCTTTTCGTTCTGGTTTTTCTTCTCTTCTGGTATTGATAAAAAGTTTGCACATATGCATTTGATATGACAAGGTTTGTGAATCTGATGGAGGGTAACATTTGGATTGAGAGCGATGGTCTCGGAAAAGGATGCACTGCTATCTTTGATGTTAAACTTGGGATTTCAAACGAATCCAAACAATCGGGAAAACAAAAAATTCCAGCCAATACTCGGCATGCAAATTTCGCTGGACTTAAGGTTCTTGTCATGGATGAGAACGGGTTAGTATAAGCCTCTTACCTTTCTCCTTGCCAATTCAATTAGCGCGAAAATGTGATTTTTTGTGTTTGTTTCACATGTAAACACGAATACAAACACAAACACCGAAATTGGCGTTTAGAAAAATCGCGGGCCTAATCTTATGGGAAACCGCTGAATATTTTGGTTGCAGGGTTAGTAGAATGGTGACGGAGGGACTTCTTGTACACCTTGGATGCGAAGTGACCACGGTGAGTTCAAGCGAGGAATGTCTCCTAGTTGTGTCCCATGAGCACAAAGTGGTCTTCATGGACATATGCATGCCCGGGGTCGAAAACTACCAAATCGCTCTCCGTATACACGAGAAATTCACAAAACGCCACCAACGGCCGCTACTCGTGGCACTCACAGGTAACACAGACAAATCCACAAAGGAGAAGTGCATGAGCTTTGGTCTAGACGGTGTTTTGCTCAAACCCGTATCTCTAGACAACATGAGAAACGTTCTGTCTGATCTTCTCGAACACCGGGTTCTGTACGAGGCCATGTAAAAGGCATCGCCGCAGAGGGAGTCGCTCCCAGCTTTTTCGTCCTCGTAAAACATCGGGCACTGATGTTTCTCTGGTTAATGTGTACATATCAGAGATTGTTGGGAGCGATTTGGATATGGTATCATAAAACATAAAGGGAATAACGAAACAGAAACTGTCGAGTGTCGACCGGTCTGTATCGTGGCGACTCGGTTCTGGTTGCGGAAGAACAAGATGTTGACGGTTAAATATTACCATTTCATATTACGGTCTGACCTGTGTTGTTGTATCTCTATATATAGTTACATTCTTATAAGAACTTGGGTTGAGTAAGGAACGTCTTTTTGCGTAACATGTATGATATTAACGCAGTATATTATGACGTCGACTTTGGATATTTTAAATGTATGAAATTCATATTTAAAAAATTCGGAAATTACCATAAAAACATTCTAAATATAAATATTTTTCTAACTAAAACTTTGATTTTTTTTTTTGTTTTTTTTTTATAACTTCTTACGCATTGATTAAGATTGAGAGTTTACAAAATCACAATGGAGGGCATGATTAATATCATTTGGGATATAGAAATAACTTAAAAAGTTCACATCATCAGGTAAATTCTTCTTTGCCAGGATATCATTTGGGACATAGAAATAACTTAAAACTTTGATTTTTGTTTTATCCTATCTCAAACCTTCAAAAGTTAATTTCTTTCCGCATCACTACATTTCGGCCATGAATGTTTGAATAGTTTTTGGTTTTTGATTTTGCTATAGATTTTAGTTTTAAAAAAAAATTGAATGGTGATTTATTTAGCTTTGATCTTTGTAATTTTATCTAAATTTTTTTCACAAAAACGTCTTTTATTTTTATTTTATTTTATTTAGTTTTATATGTTTAAAATTAATATACAAATTTTAATTAACAAAAATAGAATGTTTACTAAAATAAATTCATAAAATTTTATTACTAATACCAAAAATATCCATAAAAACCAAAAACTAAACAAATTAATTTCTTATACCTACTACATAAACTTTAGTACAAAAAATTGTAATAGAGATGAGATTTTTTTTTCGTTGTGTTACGAACTTAGGACAATAAGAAGTATATGAATTTTTTTTATGGATAATAAACAAGAATCTTTGTAACAAAAAACAATTATAAATAGTAAATAAAAGTCTCAATAAACATAAAGGAGTTTTTTTAGGGAAAACTCATAAACATGATTTTTGGGTTTTTTATTATTATTTTTTTTGACAAAACTAAAATTTCATTAATAATGTAAGTTTGAAATTACATAATCCTTATGAAAATGTAGAGTTAACCAAGCAGGAGGGTTAATACAACTTGAATATAAAGAGTTATTTTGGGGTACATTCTTTGCCAAACAATGAGCATGCACATTGCAATTTCTTTTTTTTGGATGAATGTTAAATTATATTTAAACCCAAAAAAACAATGTTTTCTACATTTTACATGCGAGCTTCGAAATTAAAGACAACTTTATGAATTTATTTGAGAATGTTTTCTACATTTTACATGCGAGCTTCGAAATTAAAGACAACTTTATGAATTTATTTGGGAACGTGATTCTCTCCGAACACCAACGTTACCTCCCACAACACATCCAAACATCAAATCTCCGATCTTGACGCAAACCACAATTGCATACCGTTTTCATATCGCACTTCTCCCAACATTCGTATGGAGCTAAAACGATTCCTAACTCCTTTATCAATTATCTTTATCAACCGGGAAGTTGATTTGGGGAGGGAGTCATGACGACACTCATTTTTTTTCTCTCCACAACGTATAGATTGTTATTTGGAACAGAAATCGAAAGATGAAACTTTGTAGTCTGTTGAGATGAGACCGAGAGAGTAGATCGACAATAGTGTTCCAGTCCGAAGCAAACTCCGATAGAAGGATCCTCCTCGCTAAATTTGTTCACACCTGCTTCGAATATGGGCATGAGAAAAACAAATGTTGCCGCGTTTCAAATGGTTCCTGACAGAGAACGCAGGCTGTTTGGATTTGTGAGTTCCAACTCTGTATACGATCTCCCGTTGACAGACGATTGCGCAGTGCGAGCCAAGCAATGAACCCATATTTTGGACAATTATGGTTGAACCAAATACCTTTTGACCAAGGAATCAGTGGAGATGATAATCTGAGTTGATCTCTGGTAGTCTTGGTATTGAAGCAGTATTGAAGCAATTTCTTCTCACACTTTGAAAGATAACTTGATTGAACTTCCTTGCCCATCTGGATATTTCCATACCGAGATTATGAATTCTGTAGTCCTTGTCTTCACAATTTATATGTCGAACGAGATTCAAACAATCTCCTTCAAAAATAACTGCATGATATCCCATCATGTATGTGTTTTGAATTGTCGATAAAAGAGTTTTCCCTTCTGCCTCCAAAGCTGACGAAGTTTCTCCAAGATATATTTGGGCCATTTTTCAAATAAATGAATTTTTTGATCCAATAGTTTGGGCCCAATAGCTATCTCTTTTTCAAATATTTCTTACCATTCTTCTTCTCGGCATAAAAGAATCTTATTCCACCAATCTTTTGACACCTTTTCACATGAGTCGGCTATTTAAGCTATCATAAGTTCTTCGTGTCTTTTCTGCTTTGTTGATTTGAACCTCACGCATATTAATGATTAACTTTCGCCTAACATATCTTTGATTGTTAGGCGAAAGCCTTATTAACTTCTTTCTCTTTTAGTTATGGTGAACCAAAAGTTGTTTATAAAAGGATTGAAACGAAAAAAACATCACTTACTTTAATCCAAATATACAATATATAAAATTCTAGACATTTAATCGTATTAGAGCAAATAGACAAGCTCAAATTTATGTCTCGTGTTAAGCTCATTACTCTATGTATTCTAGGGTTTTAAGCAAGTTTAGATTTATATATATATATGCTATGATGATGAATGTAAGGTAACCTTTTGAGAGTTGTTTCAAGCAATTCTCTTCCTTTCATTTTCAATATATCAATCGAATGTTATTGATTTCTTGGTGACAAGCTAAAGATTCCTCATTTCCTTTATTTTCAGTAGTTGAATAAAGCTCTCTAATGAGCTATCTTATTTTCTATTTCAATTTCTATCTTATTATGCTCTTTTGAGCAACAAATCTATCTTTTTTCAAACTTGCTTACAAATCGGATTATATAAAAAAAGTTTAATATCTCCAATATATAAATCATTCATTTTTTTCATTACTAGCATTTACCAAGTATATATTGTGCATGACTGTTCATCGTCCTTCCATTGTTGATTGCGTCGCTTCGTTAATAGAGAACACATAGTCAGACGGCACTAACCGTTGATTACAGTTCAACACGTTTGTAAACGTTGGCTGAATTGGAATCGGGAGATCGTAGAGATCGTTGCTCAACATATAAACAATTTGCGAAATCGTCGGCCTGTCTTTTGGATGATCTTGAACGCAAAGAAGTGCGATTTGAACGCACCGCATCACTTTATTTAAAGAATACGAATCACCTAATGCTTCATCTATAATGCTTACACCTTTTGTCTCACACCAAGATTCCCATGCCTGAAATTGATTAACAACATACATTTTAGGTTTAACTTAACTTAGTTTCATGGCTACATCATTAAAATCATAGATAAATGATATAGATCTATAAACACACTTACATGAGCAATAATGCTGTGTTTTTGTTCGTTATGAACAAACCTGGTCGCCTTTTTGCCTGATACGATCTCTATTAACAATACTCCAAAGCTAAATATATCCGATTTATCCGAAATCATTCCGCCTAACGCATATTCCGGTGACATATAGCCGCTTAAGTCAACCATTGTAACAAAAGTAAGTCATATAGGAATTTTGATATTAACAAAGAGGCCACAATTGTTTAAATTTTGTTGTGACTTGGTTCAAATGTTACAAATATTCTTTATACATTTTAAAAGCACAATATTTTACTTTTTTTTTTTTATAAACACATTTTGATGGAGAGTATGAGCGTTGAATCATCTCAAATCTAGGGATTCAAACGAATCACTAGAGACATGCTTCTTGAAAGATGAATTGAATCAAATCTATTCAAGGAAAAGAGAAGAAACGTTCTCGGTTTATTAATTCTCAAAATCTATCTTACAAAGCTTGAAATAAGAAGACTATAAATAGGACTTTAGACCGACTTAAGAAAAAGAAAACTTAAAGAAACAGACCCAAAAGCGTATGCCGCCATTAGCCGTTAGGATGCTGCTGCATCACATTTGAAACTTGCAAAGGCAAACGGAACACAAAAATACCGTTTGGCTGTTTACAATTTGCAAATGATGTTTGATAAAACAAAGACAAAAATTATATATATTAAATGTAAATACGGTATTTTTTTATAACTAGAGGGTAACCCGGAGTTTTACCATCCGACTAATCACTTTGGGTGATTGAGCCGTCGAGTAGCCCAATCACCGGGTTTTCAAATGGGTCTAAAACATGGCACCATTCGACTGGCCAAATAAAAGTGGTTAGTTCGTTAGTTGATTCCACGTTTGAGGGGAATCGAATCCTAGCCTAGACCAACGTGACAACTCCTCAACAAATATGAACCACTAGCCCATTACCACTTGGTTTAAATACGGCATTTTAACACATAAATGCATGCATAAACAGAAGTTTTCAACGTTTGAAACAGCCAAAAGCATTTGGATTGTATACTTACAATGTCCCGACGATTCTTTCGGTACTGTCATCGATCTGTTTGCAACCAAAGATCCTTGCGGTTCCAAAATCCGAGATCTTGGGATTCATCTCATCGTCAAGAAGAATGTTGCTTGCCTTAAGATCTCGATGGATGATCTTGAGACGGGAGTCTTCATGCAAATATTGAAGTCCTTTTGTCGTCCCGATTACTATTTTCAAACGCTTATCCCAATCCAATTCCTTACATTTAAGTGGATCTATATATATGCCCCAAAACCAAAAGAACGTAAGTTTTCAAGAGTTTCAATAGTATATACTAAAGATTTCAAATTCACAATTTAACAATTTTTTGAAGAAATATATCATCACTTACCAAAGAGTAAAGCATCAAGGCTCGTATTGGACATGTACTCGTAGATAAGGAGTTTCTCGTCTCCTTCCACGCAATATCCTAAAAGCCTCACAAGGTTCTTGTGTTGAAGTTTTATGATCAAAACCACTTCGTTTTTGAACTCTAGCAAACCCTGACTTGACTTTTTTGACAACCTTTTGATCGCCACATTAGTGCCATTTGGTAGATTTCCCTAACGGTAAAAAAAAACTTAGATATCAATTTTTTTAATAATCGTCAGTAAGATGAAACTAATTTATTACCTTGTCTAATTTACCATTTTACAGATATATATATATATATATATTATAATTAGGGATAATCTAGATTTTTACCACATGACTAATCTTCACAGGGTGAATGTATTAGGGAATATTATCCCACATCGGAAGTTAGAAGAGATCATAAGTAATATATAAGGGACATGAGCCAATCTACTCATTGTCAATTAGTTTTGAGTTGGAAGCCAATGTAACTTAACATGGTATCAGAGCCCGATCCATACTGTCCAACCCGATCCATTATCGACCGACCCAAAATTGGTCAATCGATCCATTCCCAAACATACCGAGATTGATAGGCAAAGAGTCATCATCTCGATGGGGTGTATTAGGGAATATTATCACACTACGACTTAACTCGCGCTAATAATAGCGCGGGTAATTTTTTTTAATAATAAATTGTTTTGAAATTTAAGAAAAATTGGTTTTATAGCGCATGGTAATTTTTTTATATAAGAAATTGTTTTGAAATTTAAAAAAAATTGGTTTTATTTGAATTTTATAATATGTATAACTCATGATTATAGATAGAGTTGTCAAACGGGATAATTTGTCTATTTAACCCGTTTTACAGTGGACTAAATTATTGTTTGGGCTAACCCGTAAAATCTATAATCTTGAAAACATAACTCTATTATGCACCATTTAATGACTCTGTTTTTGTGGTTAGTTTACGAACTCTTAAAAAATCAATTTTCTTTGTCTAACTTTTTATAAAATTAGTAAAATATTTTTTTGATTTTATTTTGATATAAATTCAAATAAAATATAATAAACTATAGTGAAAAATATATCAAGATTTCTAATAGATTTTTTTTTTTGAATATATATGGATTGATTATTATTTTAAACTATATAGTAGATAACATTTTTAATGCAAAATAAATGATTTCCATATTCTTATCACTAATTGTAAAAGACAATTATATCATTTCCTATTTTAATTATTTTTTGTTATTTGTAATGAAATTTCATGTAATAACTTACAAAACAAATTTCATCTTAAAAATATCTTATTGAATAATATTATAGAGATATCAAAAGTTGGAAGGGATCATAAATAATATATAAGGGACATGAGCCAATCTACTCATTGTCAATTATGTTTGAGTTAGAAGCCCATGTAAGAGAATGTATCCATCAAATAGCCCGTCCATTCACCGGGTTTTCAAATGGATCTATAAAATGACACCATTTTGACTGTCAAATAGAAAATTTTACAGATATTTACTGTTTGTTACCTTGTAGACCGGACCAAAACCACCTTCTCCTAACTTGTTTTCCTCGGAGAAAGCATTTGTTGCAGCCATTATGTCATATAAATTTAGGCAAACCATTTGTTCCCCATCATCAATTATGCCTTCTTCAAGTATCTCATTGCTCTGTTTTTTGTCTGGAAAAAAAAATCCGGTCATTCAAAAACTTAGTAACAAATCTAGTTATAAGAACCTCATGAAAAATACTAATCTCACCTTTTTGTGCTCTTTTGCTTCTCTGTGGAGATGAAAAGTAACAATACAAACTAATGAAAATTGCAGCTGCTGCTACTGATGGCAGTAATACGGCTAACACAATGTTTCTGACTTTAAGATGTTTTGCTCTTGATGCATTCACGATTTCAGTGTAACTATGAGTAAGTCTGACATAAAACGTCCTTCCCTCGCTGTTATTTGCATCAAGTTGTTGCAGATTGAAGATATCTCTTTTCCAAATCAAGCACTTGTTCCCATCATACGCATAGGCCTTGCAACTACAATCAGCTAGGCAAGCTGAGTCACATGTAGGTGCAAGAGCCCTTTCTTCCGGATCAGTGGCTAGTTTCATGTTCTTAAGAGGAAGAAACTTGTCATTTCCTTTACCACATTTGGTTAAATAGGTTTCGCTTACACATCTACCAGATGAAACATTAGAGTCTGATAGTTCGGGAATAGGAATACATTCGCAGGACGGATTCGAATGCTCGTTGCAGATCCCAAACGACCCGCATAAAGCATAAACCTCACATATCTTGCTAGGTGCAGACCATGGTGAATCCCACGTTTTGTACTTCTCAACCCAATTGTAAGCCCTTAACTGTCCCGAAACATCGATAACCAAACGAAATGGGTTTTGGTTAAGTACTGAATAGGTGATGTATGACTCATTCACATTTAATTCAACGCTCAAGTTACGATTGTATCTCATATCTGTAACTTGCCTGAATAGTCTAAGTTGATCATCCCATGCCCCACTCGACAAATATGATTTAGATCCATTCCAAACCATGACGAGAGAGATAATGCTTCCGTTGTAATGGTCAAACTCGAGAGAGTAACGACCAGGTGAGGGATCATCCAAGGTGTTCCAAGAAGTGAGGATTTTGCTTCCAGCTGTCTCTAAGAAATCGTCCCACCGGATTTTAGCATCAGGAAGCCAAGTATCCGAGAGATTGTCAAAACTCTGCCACAACACGACAGCTGATGAGTTAGTCCCATCTCTGAGCACTAGATTACCGTTATCAAGCAGAACCGCTTCAACTTGTGCGTCGCTTACAGAATTAGTATCACTCGACCAATATATCTCCTCTCTATCACGAAGCATGAAGTTTCCATTTGAGATCTCAAAGATGAGATCATACGTATATTTGGCAGGAGATGCTCGATTCGCCACCCAAACTATAGTCTGTGGCTTCACTTGCTTGTACCAAATGCCTAAATAGTAGAAATTAGAAGTACCTGGTGAGAAGAGACCGAGTTCGAAGACACCACCACTAGAAACAATGGTCTCGAATCCTGAAAGAGATTCATTTGTAGTGATTGTGTCAGTTGAAGAAGAAACTTGGAGAGACAGGAACATCATCAAGAATCCGTAGGTGGATATGAAGAAGAACATGTTCTTCTTGCAGCTATCCATGTTCGAATGACCACAAATGCAGAGGATTGCTTAGCAATTATTATTAATCACACAATGATAAGAGTCTTCTTGCCTTGTGAGTCAACTAAGTAGGTGCACGTTGAAAACTAAGAGCAAGAATTAAAGTTCAAAGACTATAATTATTTCAGAGTTGAAGTGAATACAACACTGTTATTTCTCTCGATTTTTTTTTTTAAATTAAAATCTCTATAAATATTATTTAAGAATACATTTTTAAAAATTAACTTTGTTTTATAAGTTATTACATAAAATATCATTACAAATAACAAATAATAATTGAAATAGGAAAGGATATAATAGTCTTTTAAAATCATTGATTAGAATATAGAAAATATATATTTTGCATTAAAGAAGTTATTTATTATTTTATTTCTTAATTATTTTTAATACTATATATTTTAAAATAATAATAAATTCATATATATTCAAAAAAAAAATCTATACAAAATCTTCATATATTTTTCACTATAATTTATTATATTTTATTTGAATATATATCAAAATAAAAGTTAAAAATATTTTACTAATTTATAAAAAGTTAGACACAAGAAAACTATATTTTTTTTAAGAGTTCGTAGAATAACCACAAAAATTAAAGTCATTTAACGGTGCATATTAGAGTTATATTTTTAAGATTATAAGTTTTTGCGGGTTATTCTGAATAATATTTTAGTTCACTGCAAAACGGGTTAATAGAAAAATTATTACAAATTTACAGCTTTATCTATAATCATTAGTTATATTGTAAAATTCAGATATAAGCAATTTTTTTGAATTTCAAAACAATTTTTTTGAAAAAAATTACTCCGCGCTATAATTAGCGCGGGTTAAATCCTAGTTAATAATTAAATCTACCGTCAAAGAACGGTAGACTTGTTTATCTGTGCGCGCTGATGTGGATTAAAAATAGTAATGGCAATATCGTAATTACGTTTTTGTTAACAAATGCCAAAAGGACAAAATCGGTATTTTATATTTTTTTAGGTTATTCTAGTAATTTAAAAAGATTTGCATTGTTCTAGTAATTAAGACATTTTTAAAGGTTAGTTTAGTTATTCTCCCTATGATAAAACGACCCAAATTTTTTTTTAGCTTGCGGTATTCTAAAATTCAGGGGCAATTTAATATGGTAAAACAACTCAAATTTGCATCCAACTTATAGCATCTAGGAGTGATTAAAATATTTGTTTTGGTTGTATCATATCACTTGTTGGCAACTTAAAATAGCTTTTTTGTTTTCTTTGCTAGACACTGTTTGTTATCGTTTCTGAACAAATGTAGGGAACATGAGACTTCAGGCAGAAGGATTAATCTTGTATACAAAAAAAAAGGCGATAGACAGATGACATCATCATCAGGTTGTCGTGAGAGAATCAAATTGATTCGACAGCTTGATATGATAAGCCTTCTCAGTACCAGTCCTCCTCGTAACGCAGTCCTTGTTATGTACTCCCGTTTTGCCCATTGATGAACACCTTTGTGTGCTGATTTTGAATGATCTCGGATCCGCGCTGGGTTTCTCTTCGACTTGGTCCATCTTCGATTTTCCTTTATGCACATTTGTCAAAGTTGTGTAGTTCTGAGGCTGAGCTTCTTTTTTGGAGGAATGAACGCCAACAATATGCGCCTGCCCAATTGAAGACACGACAGTGACAACAACTTTACTACCCCTGTTGATTCCATCCTTCACCTGTGCAGTTCAGTTTACAGATTGTTATCAGTATCACAATTCCAAAGTCATTTGTTGTGTGTATTAATGAAAAGACAAGAAAATAACCAGAAATCTCAGGATATCTAGAAGTCTGTTGTGTGAATGGGTGGGAAGCTTGACATCGTCCCTAGTGTCGCCACTATCAGACAGAAGGGTAACCTGTA
Organism: Eutrema yunnanense; assembly: GCA_002933935.1. NCBI lineage: Eukaryota > Viridiplantae > Streptophyta > Magnoliopsida > Brassicales > Brassicaceae > Eutrema > Eutrema yunnanense. Next base: position 390,373 of record PKML01021454.1, on the reverse strand, counting down.
ATGTGAACCAACCAACCAAGTAAAATCAAACATGTCCAGTGAGAAAAAAAACAAAACAAAGCTGGACTGTGAGTATGAAGAAGACATACAGAGTCATCATCCTCAGAGATACCAATCACCTCGTACTTATCATGGCTCACATGTGGAACCTGACGAGAAAAGAAACAATCAATCTGGATGGATCAGACCCTATAATTAATGGATTATAAGTTGAATGAATATAGATAGTTTGTGATTTACCTCACAAAGGGTCTCAAGGCGAAAAATTCCTACCGTCTTGTTACAATCGAAGATATTCCAGCAGAGAAAACTTAAAGTGTGGGTACCGAAAGGCGAAACACTATAAACCTAATAAAGTTAAGGCAAACGAAATCAGTATCAAATCAAATAAAAAATACTCCAATCTGCTACATACATACAACTAAGAAATTAAAGAGCAGTAAGAAAGCCGCAATCAGAGACGGAAGAGAACATAACGATCTGATTTAGAAAGATAAAGAACAGAATCACACCAATCTGCTACATACATACAACTAAGAAATTAAAGAAATCCCAGAAAACCAATCCAAATCAAACACGGAATCATGAGATCGAGAGCGAGAGCGATGTTTTTGTTGGAACTAATTTTTTGTCAAAACTCGAGGGCTTGATAAAATTGTGTTAGCGTGAAGTTAAGCTTTTTCTAATGAAATGTTTTAATTGACCGAGACATGTTTTCTCGTGTATATATGTTGAAATGGTTGTATCTTAAATGAACAACATGAGAGAAGAAAAGCCATACGTGCGACGTTCGCATATTGGGCCTTGATTGGGCCCGTGGACTTTTTGAGGTATCGATCGATACCCAGCGTGCCGACTTAAAAAATCGCAGCCGCCTAGGTTATTCTAGAAATATTCCTTTTCTATCATGGAAAAACCCTAGCCTCTCTCCTATATATACAACAAGATTTTCACCTAAAAAATCATCCTCTGATACACAATAAACACATTCTAAAAGTTCTAGCAATAGTTTCNGATCAAGAACTAAGTGATCAATTCAATTCAAGCAATAAGAACACCCTAGACGAAGAATCCACCGATTAAATCCCCGTTTAATCTATCCTAAACCGTTAAATCATGAAATCCCTTAACACCCTTAGCTTAACTAAGAAACTACTCACTCATAATTGCAGAACAAATACAGAGAATTGATGAAGAACACATGATTAACAAAAACATAAAATAGAAGAGATTAAGAAAACTTCTCCAATTTTGTAGATTCAAAGGCTTGATTTCCAAGCTTACAAATCACCAAGATCAAAGTAAGCAGTAGAGAGACAAGTAGATATATTACATATGAAGTTATTTTCCTTATTTTCGAGTTTTAGGCGTTTTTAGAAGAAGAAAAGTAGGTGAAATAGTTTTAAACACGTTTTTAACTATAATTACATAGAGAGGATCGATCGATCCAGCTAGGGGGATCGATCGATCCCATCTTTTTTTTGCTCGGTTTTGCCGTTTTTCCGCTCTAGGCCTCCGGACTCCGTCCCGTAATGCCTTTACACCTTAAATGACTCCTAAAAGACTAAAACACTCGAAAAAGACTCGATTATGTACAGAAAACGAGAATTAGAAAACGTCAAAAACGCAACACATCAACCCCTAATGAGGAAGAAGGCGAAAAAGGAAAGCAAAGAAAAGCGTAAGGGTCTAAGAAGGCAAAATGCCTTGGGATAAAAAGGGTAGCTTAGGATCGGGCAAAAACGGGTTAGATTGGGCTAAGGTTAGTGACACTCTAGGCATTCGGGGTAGACGAGAGTTTTTCCTTGTATGCATATGTTGCCTTTTACCTTTAGCATTTTGTTAAAGTTTGCTCGTTCATTGAGAGATCCTTGTGTTTATTTACCCTTGCATATTGATGAGATCACCTTCATCTCATAACCGGTCATTTAGCCAAGCGGTTTCATCTAAATTTTGCATAAGCACAATTCACGGATAAAACCAATAATCAATGTTAAGAGGCTAGCTAGAGAATATGATGGTTTGTCTAGGTTGAGGTTTGGCTTTGTTGCATGTTGTGATGGAAATGGCTAACTCCTTTTGAGTAGACAGCTTTGGTGCATCCTAGAACTACTAACTTGGACGTTGAGTGCGATTGTTTCTTATGCTTCTTATAGGTTCGAGCTCCGCTTGCATTGGATTGCATCTCTCATTCTTGATCTTGTTTGCTTGAGGACAAGCAAAGGTTTAAGTTTGGGGAAATTGATATACTCATATATTGCATGTTTTAGCATGCATTTTATTTAGAGTTTTGTGTAATTCGCATGCATGATCATGGTCTTGTCTTGCATTTAGGTCTCATTTAGAGTAATAGGGGTTTGCATTAGGTCTTAGTGAGTCTTACATACATTTGGAGTGTTTCTAGGTGTCTTGGAGACAATTGATGATGTTTGGAGTTATGGAGCATAAGAGGAATGCAAAGCCCATCCGAGACGCCGGAAAGATGTAGCTGGAAGAAGGCCCTCCGTTATGAATCAGCCTCAACGGTCTTCATAGGAGTTGTAGAGGAGGGAGTCATCTGTCTACAGGAGTTTGATTCATGCCTTTTGGACATTTGGTTAAGGAGTTATCACGGATATACTGAAGACGTCTCTGCCTGGCCGAGGAGCTTTCTCTTGTAGATGGGAGATGGTACGGGCAGAGGCATCGGGCTGTGGTCGACCGATGGGAAACTCACAAGATCGACGACAAAAATGGCACCGGTACGCCAGACACCGATGCAACCGTCCGATGGAAATGCTGCGAATCTGAGAGTGCATCGATGCGTGGCATCGGGCTGTGGCCGACCGATGGGACCTGTTGAAGACCTAATTCGACCGGGTCAATATCCGGTTTTTCCCGGGTTGACCCGGTTCGACCCTCTCACCTTTAAATACCAAAAAAACCTAATTTTCATGTTAAGTTTTCTTTTCTCTAGAGTTGGGTTCTTTCCAAAACTCTTCTTATGATGATTTTGGATGGATCTTCATCATTCATGTCACTCTAGTGAAGGATTCTTCAACCTATCTTTATATTATGTTTATTTAATCCTTGTTCTTTATCTTTATGTCTCTTTTTCTCTTGTGTTCTTCCTTGTTCTTCATGTTTAGGATTTAGACCTCTTTTTGTTGGATTTTGGATTTAGCTTGATTTGGATGGTTTGATGATTGATTGTTGATGCTTAGGAATAGATAAACATTTTTTCTCATGTTAGGAAGGATATTAATGCTAGGATTGAATTGAAAACTCATTTCTAGAACTTAGACATTTCATGCACACAAGGTGTTCGATGAAATGTCTAGAAAACTTCTAAGCATGCTTTTCATTCTAAGTGATCGGTGGATGCTGACTTTAGGATGAACTGTTGACTAAAATGGACTTGTGGTAAATTATGGATTATCTAAGTGATCGGTGGATGCTGACTTTAGATGATTCGTACAATGATTAGTGTCATGAGAGTGAACTAATCTACTTGAAAGTGTTCATGTCATAAGAATAAATGTGCATTGAATGTTTATGCATCGTTATTCAATTGTCTTAATGGTTAGATGATGATGATTTAGGTTGCATCTTGTTAGATTCTTCACTTAGGTTAGCTCTTAATGCTAGTTTTGGATTGAGAGATCAAAGCTAGAGCTTAAGCATTTCACGCCCGATAGGTGTTCGATGAAATGCTTGAACCAAACCTTTTGATAGCTTTTCTTGCCTAGCCAACGAGAGTTGATGTCTAGGGTGATTAGTGAACTAAGTGGGATTGGAGATTAATGCTTGTTAATCATCTTATCACAAACGATGATTTGTTCTTGATTTGGTGATTAACAAGGTGATTAGTGCAACGAGAGTGGATTAGTCATAATTGTGAATTCCATGTTCTAGGATAGTGTTTAATTCAACCTTTATCATCATTGTTTGTTCATTAATCATCTTCTTGATAGTTAATTCATTTTCCAACACTTCTATCTTTTGTTTTCTTTCTTGCATTTGTTTCTTTTCCATAAACATAAAAACGCAAAATATTTGCTCTAGCTTAGGAAGATTCATGTATTCCTAGTGCTTCAATCTTAACCTCCGTGGTTCGCTATCTCAAATACTACAATGAAATGAGTGGGATTTGAATAATTGATTAGTAAAAATCCTACTATTAACACACAAGCACACAACCGTATTCCGTTAATAACTCCTCTTTTATAATTAATGTTTATTTAAATGCTTGTTCATCAAACAACATCATAATATAACAAATCCCGATCATATAAATATAACCCCATCTACTTATTTATAAACATGTACACACTTCTCAAATTCCACCTATCTATATATATAAAGTTAGTTTTGCTCTCTTCTCATGATGCCACCTCACCCTCCACCTAAGCAATAAACATTAAAAAAAAAAATACGCACATAAAACAAAAGATCCAAAAAAAAAACACAAACATAAAACAAAAATTCCAAAATATACATAAATCGGTTATGTCAATTTGAGTCATTATCCGCGGGTACCGCCCCGTTTAACCCGCCGCCAGTCGGGTGCGGATCAGGTGGGGGTCGAGAAATTTTAAGTTTTTTTTATTTATTATTTAAATATTTACGGGTTATCCGCGGATACTCGCGAATTCAAGTGAGGCGGGTTCGGGTCGAACAAAAAAATTAACCCATGCGGGGCGGATCTAGCGTGGCAAGTTTGAACCGCTTGACATGCCTAATTAGAATCCAACATGAAACACGATTAAAAATAATGATGTTAAAAAAAACACGATTAAAAATAATATAAAAATAAAAAATAAAATAAAGAACCACCCAATATTAAACTGTTAGAAACAGTTCCATTAACTCCAAAACCAAGAAAATAAAATAATATTACACAATCAAAACAAAATTAAAAAAAAATGTGGACCACGCCCGCACATTGTATCTATACATCCAACATATTTAAAAAAAAAACAGAAAATTATCTTAAAACTAAAATTTTAAAAGTAGCCCAAATTCCTTCATTCCTTAATATTAAAGGGAAATGTATTCTACAAGGACTTCAACAAATATGTTTTAAATGAAAAAAAAAATTATGCAAAGAAACTTTAAATTGTTAAGATCTTCCCTAAGAAAAAACAACTAATTGACCAACAAAAAAAATAAGTAAAAATGTGTACTATCCACTAAACAAATACATATAAAATCATAAATTTAATAAATTAAGAAAATAAACCAAAAAATAAAAATACACATATTTTAAGTTGATAGAGACGATTCAATTAACTACCAGATTCAAAAAATAAAATAATAGACAATAAGAATTGTTTAGAAAAATTGTTTACAACGTCCGCGCGTAACGCGGATCACACCCTAGTATAATTATATAACTAGATTCTTTACGAGGCGCCCCAAATACTCATATCAAACATCACGAGCAATACCAAAGAATATATATTCTCACATACATACTTAGATCCTACATACTATGTATTTACATCTCTATAATATTATTTAAGAAGACATTTTTTAAAATGAACTTTGTTTTGTAAGTTATTACATGAAATACCATTACAAATAACCAAGAATAATTGAAATAGCAAATGATATAATAGTCTTTTTAAATTATTGATTAGAATATGGAAAGTATATATTTTACATTAAAGAGGTTATTTATTATTTAATTTTTTAATTATTTTTAATACTATATATTTTAAAATAATAATCAATTCATATATATTCAAAGAAAAAAAATATATTCAAAATCTTACTATATTTTTCATTAAAATTTATTATATTTTATTTTAATATCTATCAAAACAAAAATTGAAAATATTTTACTAATTTTATAAAAAGTTAGACACAATAAAACTATTTTTTTAAAAGAGTTCGTAGACTAACCACACAAACTATAGTAATTTTAACGGTGCATGTTCGAGTTAAGTTTTTAAGATTATAAGTTTTTACGGGTTAGCCCGAATAATATTTTATTTCAATGCAAAATGGGTTAAATAGATAAATTATTACAAATTGACAGCTTTATGGTCGGCGGAGCGACGGCGGCGCAGTAGCGGTCACACGGCAAGGCGATATCAGGTGGCGGCGAGCTATCTTCTCTTCTCTCTCTCTATATGGTCGTGCGGCTAAGTTAAAAACGAGAAAGGAGATGGATACACTCTTCGTGTATTTAAAGATCGACAAAAAAGAGAAAAATAATATCCGGCTTATTGGGCCACAAAACCAGGATGTTATTATTCTCCCCACCTTAACCGGAATCCGTCTCGAATTCCATGGCGAAAGATCTATGTTGCAACCCCTCAGATTCTTACGGTATGTACTCCAACTCTCGGAATGAACTGATAACTTCGGTACTCAAAACATTTCTTGGAAAACATGAACCGATCAACAAAATAAATGGAATAAATGATCGAACTAAGACTAAATAGTTTCAGAAAATAAGGAAAAGGCTAAACGTGCCAAGAATTATAAAAACCGAAGAAATGAACAATAACTTAAACTGAAAGATAACGCTCCATAATGCAGACGAGGGAGAAACGGCCAGCCTAGGTTAGAGAGATAAAACAACTAATTTAAAATGTACTGGTGGGTTTGAAACTTTAGAAAACTTTTTGGCCAAAAACATTTCGCAACTGTTTTTTTTTTAATCTACGACTTTGCCCTCCAAGTCAAAACTGGAGTGGCCTATCCTGGGCTCTGATACCAATTGAGACACCCGCTTCCAGTAGTGCTGGGAACCGCGGCGGGTCTCCTGCCAAGGCCGCGTGACCAAAGCAGTGTGTATTCTCCCTTAGTAGGATCCCAGGACGCCCAAAACCGCCACCAATACGAAATAAATCAGCTTTTATCTTACTAACCTGCAAAACAAAAAGGGAAACTGGGAGGGGGTGAGTAATTGGATTACCCAGTGAGAATAAACCCTAGGAGCCTACAAATTACCGTTACGCCTATGCTTATGGCACACGCCCAATTTATGACTAAACGACATGCAAGCAACATAGATACGACTACAACATACCAACCAATGGGAGTCCTAAACAATGACATAATTGGATCACCTCCTCAGCCGAGAGCACACGCATCCGTGTTGCCCTACCAAGTGTACTACACCAGGTGTCGGGCGTTAAGAGGCCCTTCCGCTGTCTGTCCAAAGACGCATTGGGATGGTCAAGCCCTAGACGATGGGATATTGGCCCTATTGATATATCATGGTTATACCCCTTTTAGGCCATGATATAAGTCCGTTTTATGGAGTTTTTCTAGTATTTTGGAGTCTTTTCGAGTCTTTTACAGGTTTTAGCACATTTGGAGCATAATTGGAGATATTGGAGCTTTCTGGAGTATTTTGGAGCAAAGCAGAAGTTCGTGTAGCTGAGTACCTGATTTGAAGCCTCGGTATCGATCGATACTGACTAGTATCGGTCGATACTCACTACAGCAAGACACGAGTCGCGACTTTAATGAAGAGTTGAAGAATTGCAAAATTGCGCAAAAGACTTTATTATTTACAAGAAGCCCCAAAACGTGTCGTAGGTTATTTATTAGGTTTTGCAGCCACTTTGATGGCTATGCTTTATTCTACACTTGATTTTACTTTGGTTTTTGGAGAGACAATTCTGAACTCCTGTTTCTTATTGATTTCTTTGATGATCTATTCAATCATGTTGTTTTCATTCTCCATGTCTGAGTAGATCCACTTTAGGTTCAGGGTTCTCATAAGGGTTTTCTCTGAATGCTATGTTGATTAGTTGATTAGGATTCACCATCTGAATTTGTTCTTCGCCTTAGGTTGTGTTCAAAGCTTGTTCTAGATTAGCTACCTAGAATTTAGATCTTATGATAATTGATTAAGCACGAGAGTGCGATTAATTACCTGATAGAACTTAGGGTGAGCAAAATAACTATTCGCAAAGAGATTTGGTTTAGTTGTTTTTTGAACAAATCAAACTTGAACTAAAAGCTGGTTTAGACTTTAGGATTCGCAAAGAGATTTGGAATTCTAGGATTTAGGCTTAGAAAATTCTCGCAACGAGAGTTGGTTAATTATACTTTAGTGATTTGAGTTCAAGAACCGCGCAAAATCTGAATCGTGACTAGGTAGTTTATCTGCATTCATTGATTCCCTGAGAAATACCATGAACCTATCTTTCTCCCAATCGAATTACAACACTTTTAATTTACGTATTGCTTTCAATTACATCTTTTGATTTAGCTTAATTCGAATCGTTTTAATCTATTGTGTGATATCATGAGTTCCTGTGTTTGACTCCTACATATACTACAACAACTGCTTTAGTACTAATTATAGGGTATTAATTTGAGCAAATCACCTATACTCCGAGATATCCTAAAACACAAAAATTCGCAACAAGGGGACTCCCCACCTTGCTACGTCACTTCCGGTTCCTTTAAATTAAACCCTTGTCTATTTAAACCGTCTCACATACCTTTCTCCATTTTAATCATCAACCAAACACACAATGCCGATTTAAACCATTTCCTTTTAATCATTCATTCATCTAGGTACTTAACATCATACAATTCCTTTTTAACACACAAGCACACAACCGTATTCCATGAATAACTCCTCTTTAATTATTAATGGTTATTTAAATGATTGTTCATCAAACAACACCATAATATAACAAATCTCGATCGTATAAATATAACCCCGTATACTTATTTATAAACATGTACACACTTCTCAAATTCCACCTATATAATTATATAACTAGATTCTTTACAACGCGCTCCAAATCTTCATATCAAACATCACGAGCAATACCAAAGAATATATTCTCACATACATACTTAGATCCTACATAACATAACTATAAACGTAAACAGGAAAGTGTCATCGAACCCTCACCTTGGATTCACGAGTTTGGACTAAGGCAGGAGTTGCACGATGACTTGAAGACGATGAATATGTGATTGCACAACGAGGAGAAGAGGCGGTGACGTACGGCAAGGACAGCGGTCACCGACGGTGGCTCGGATCAGCGAATGGACGGAGGTGAAGCAGCGGCGGTGCTGAGCCGAGGCTGGCGGAGCAGATCGGAGCAACGGTCATCGACGGGAGGCTCGGGGGGAAGGAGTTTCAGTGTTTGCTTGCGCTGCCAGAAACAACTCAAGCGCACCTTAGATCGTGATTTGCTGTGATCATGGATACGCCAACATTGGATGAGGTTCCGGAGTCAACATTGGTCATTCCCGAAGGTCCCATTACGCGGTCCAAGTCTAAGTAGCTAGCCGGAGCTGTTCGGGATTTGCTAAGTGAAGTTTGGATCAACGAGGATCAGCTTACACATTTCGTCATAACCTCTTTATCATTCGTGGATTCTTATTGAGGTTGGCCGCAAGTGTAAGTTGTTGTACTCTTTTACCTGTGCTCGGTTTTGTCCCATTGGATTTTACGAGTGGGGGTTTTAACGAGGCAACGGCTTGCACTTTCATTCTCGGTCCAATCTCAAGTTGAATTCCGGGGGATTTTCAGAGGGACTTTTCCGACGGACTTCTCCGAGGGATTATTCTGAGGGACTTTTCCGAGGGACTTCTCCGAGAGACGCCGACAGTCTTCGGGTAAAGCACCTGCAGATAGGGCACCACTTTCTCCTTGACTTTGCCTCGGAACTTTTTCGGTGGAAAACAAGTCAAAGCAACCGAAGAGTCATTCAACTATTTTAGTCTTAGTCAAAACTCTATTTAATTTTAGTCTTCTTTCATTTCAAAGATTAGTCTTGTTGACTACATCTCTTGATTAAGCACGAGAGTGCGATTAATTACCTGATAGAACTTAGGGTGAGCAAAATAACTATTCGCAAAGAGATTTGGTTTAGTTGTTTTTTGAACAAATCAAACTTGAACTAAAAGCTGGTTTAGACTTTAGGATTCGCAAAGAGATTTGGAATTCTAGGATTTAGGCTTAGAAAATTCTCGCAACGAGAGTTGGTTAATTATACTTTAGTGATTTGAGTTCAAGAACCGCGCAAAATCTGAATCGTGACTAGGTAGTTTATCTGCATTCATTGATTCCCTGAGAAATACCATGAACCTATCTTTCTCCCAATCGAATTACAACACTTTTAATTTACGTATTGCTTTCAATTACATCTTTTGATTTAGCTTAATTCGAATCGTTTTAATCTATTGTGTGATATCATGAGTTCCTGTGTTTGACTCCTACATATACTACAACAACTGCTTTAGTACTAATTATAGGGTATTAATTTGAGCAAATCACCTATACTCCGAGATATCCTAAAACACAAAAATTCGCAACAAGGGGACTCCCCACCTTGCTACGTCACTTCCGGTTCCTTTAAATTAAACCCTTGTCTATTTAAACCGTCTCACATACCTTTCTCCATTTTAATCATCAACCAAACACACAATGCCGATTTAAACCATTTCCTTTTAATCATTCATTCATCTAGGTACTTAACATCATACAATTCCTTTTTAACACACAAGCACACAACCGTATTCCATGAATAACTCCTCTTTAATTATTAATGGTTATTTAAATGATTGTTCATCAAACAACACCATAATATAACAAATCTCGATCGTATAAATATAACCCCGTATACTTATTTATAAACATGTACACACTTCTCAAATTCCACCTATATAATTATATAACTAGATTCTTTACAACGCGCTCCAAATCTTCATATCAAACATCACGAGCAATACCAAAGAATATATTCTCACATACATACTTAGATCCTACATAACATAACTATAAACGTAAACAGGAAAGTGTCATCGAACCCTCACCTTGGATTCACGAGTTTGGACTAAGGCAGGAGTTGCACGATGACTTGAAGACGATGAATATGTGATTGCACAACGAGGAGAAGAGGCGGTGACGTACGGCAAGGACAGCGGTCACCGACGGTGGCTCGGATCAGCGAATGGACGGAGGTGAAGCAGCGGCGGTGCTGAGCCGAGGCTGGCGGAGCAGATCGGAGCAACGGTCATCGACGGGAGGCTCGGGGGGAAGGAGTTTCAGTGTTTGCTTGCGCTGCCAGAAACAACTCAAGCGCACCTTAGATCGTGATTTGCTGTGATCATGGATACGCCAACATTGGATGAGGTTCCGGAGTCAACATTGGTCATTCCCGAAGGTCCCATTACGCGGTCCAAGTCTAAGTAGCTAGCCGGAGCTGTTCGGGATTTGCTAAGTGAAGTTTGGATCAACGAGGATCAGCTTACACATTTCGTCATAACCTCTTTATCATTCGTGGATTCTTATTGAGGTTGGCCGCAAGTGTAAGTTGTTGTACTCTTTTACCTGTGCTCGGTTTTGTCCCATTGGATTTTACGAGTGGGGGTTTTAACGAGGCAACGGCTTGCACTTTCATTCTCGGTCCAATCTCAAGTTGAATTCCGGGGGATTTTCAGAGGGACTTTTCCGACGGACTTCTCCGAGGGATTATTCTGAGGGACTTTTCCGAGGGACTTCTCCGAGAGACGCCGACAGTCTTCGGGTAAAGCACCTGCAGATAGGGCACCACTTTCTCCTTGACTTTGCCTCGGAACTTTTTCGGTGGAAAACAAGTCAAAGCAACCGAAGAGTCATTCAACTATTTTAGTCTTAGTCAAAACTCTATTTAATTTTAGTCTTCTTTCATTTCAAAGATTAGTCTTGTTGACTACATCTCTTGATTAAGCACGAGAGTGCGATTAATTACCTGATAGAACTTAGGGTGAGCAAAATAACTATTCGCAAAGAGATTTGGTTTAGTTGTTTTTTGAACAAATCAAACTTGAACTAAAAGCTGGTTTAGACTTTAGGATTCGCAAAGAGATTTGGAATTCTAGGATTTAGGCTTAGAAAATTCTCGCAACGAGAGTTGGTTAATTATACTTTAGTGATTTGAGTTCAAGAACCGCGCAAAATCTGAATCGTGACTAGGTAGTTTATCTGCATTCATTGATTCCCTGAGAAATACCATGAACCTATCTTTCTCCCAATCGAATTACAACACTTTTAATTTACGTATTGCTTTCAATTACATCTTTTGATTTAGCTTAATTCGAATCGTTTTAATCTATTGTGTGATATCATGAGTTCCTGTGTTTGACTCCTACATATACTACAACAACTGCTTTAGTACTAATTATAGGGTATTAATTTGAGCAAATCACCTATACTCCGAGATATCCTAAAACACAAAAATTCGCAACAAGGGGACTCCCCACCTTGCTACGTCACTTCCGGTTCCTTTAAATTAAACCCTTGTCTATTTAAACCGTCTCACATACCTTTCTCCATTTTAATCATCAACCAAACACACAATGCCGATTTAAACCATTTCCTTTTAATCATTCATTCATCTAGGTACTTAACATCATACAATTCCTTTTTAACACACAAGCACACAACCGTATTCCATGAATAACTCCTCTTTAATTATTAATGGTTATTTAAATGATTGTTCATCAAACAACACCATAATATAACAAATCTCGATCGTATAAATATAACCCCGTATACTTATTTATAAACATGTACACACTTCTCAAATTCCACCTATATAATTANGTCCCCCCCCCCCCCCCCCATTGTCGAAATCATCCATCTTTTTATCAAAATATTTTAGAGAAGTTTCTCTTATGTTCCTTTGTGAACTTTTCGATTTTCTTGGTGGTTAGCCAACAAAATCTTTTTGGTTTAGCAAGTGTTGTCCATAGCAATTGACGCATACTTCATTCCGGTGTCTTGTGGGATTCGTTGTCGTTTAAGGGGCACAAGGATTTTTGGGATTTATTTCCACGCCTTGTCATCCTTTCTCCGCGAGTTCTATCCGCCATCGAAGTCACCCCCTTGTTTCAATTCTTCACTGCAAGTCTGGGCCTAAGGATTTTTGATTTTATCACTCACGCCTTAGCATCTTTCTTCGTGGAGTCCTTTGGAGTCAAGGATCTATCCATCGTTCTTACCGATCTCGAGTGTGCAATCTTTCGGAAAATGTATCAAGTGGTATCAGAGCCACGCTCTTGATTATCGGTAATATCTTTTCATCTTCTATCTCTTCATATTCGATCTTCTTCTTTTTTCTTTCTATCTTTTGTAATAAAACCCAAAAAAAAAAAAAACGAAGACAATTCAAAAAAAAAAAAAAAGGAAACAATTTGGTTGTGTAATTCTTCCCTATCTATCTTATACACTTGTTTGACGATTTGGTTGTTGAAGCTAATATCGAGTTTTCGATTTAGTTCCTTAAGAACCGAGGAGAACTTCTAGTGTGTGTGCGAGGTCATTACGAGAGTTGAGTGAAACACTTGAGGGAAACACTTGTGAGTATTTTTACTAACGTGTTTGTTTCTTTTTGCGAAATACAATGTCTGGTGATAGTGAAACCGCTACTTCACGATCGAGAAGGGAACAAGATGCCGCCATAAATCGCAAGGTGGATGTCATAACTCAATTACTAAATGAGATGAGGGATCACATGGCCACTCTCGAGGTGAGGACGCCGAGAAGGGAGGAAATAAATCACGGTCCCAACCATGGCGTTAACCAAAGAGCTAATCAGGTCGAGGATCAAGGATCCGACCAAAGTGTTGGACAACAGAGTCATCGTATGCCGGCTAGACGAAGGAGAAATCGATCGAGGCAAAACGAGCAAAATGACAACCCGTTCTACGATCAAGGAAACTCATCCGGTGGGAACCAAGCTAGACGTCAACCATCCCGAGGACGGAATGACAATGACCTTGGCAGATTGAAGTTACGAATTCCCCCGTTCTACGGGAAAATCGATCCTGATGCCTTCCTCGAGTGGGAAAAGAAAATCGATTTGGTTTTCGATTGTCAAAACTTCTCCGAACAAAAGAAGGTCAAGTTAGCCGCGACTGAATTTCATGACTATTCTATTGATTGGTGGGATCAATTGGTGACTAACAAGAGACGCAATGGAGAGAACCCCGTTGAGACATGGGACGAGATGACCATGTTGATGAGGAAACGGTTTGTGCCAACACACTACCACCGCGAGCTCCACCAAAAGTTGCGATGGCCATCACAAGGAAGTAAGGGCATAGAGGACTACTTCCTGGAGATGTTGACGAGAAAGATAATGCAACAATGGCTAGTTTCCTAAGCGGAATGAACCGTGACTTGCAGGATCGGATGGAGATGCAATCTTATGCGACGGTGGAGGAGTGTTGCATAAGGCAATCTTAGTGGAGCAGCAACTCAAAAGGAAAGGTGATGGTTGAATAACCAAAGGCATCTCAAAGTTACCCGTCAAGGTCGGTCGTATCCTACTTGGAAGACCTTGGCAGTACGATCGAAGGGCAGACCATGTTGGTTACACCAACAAGCATTGCTTCGAGCACAAGGGTCGGAAGATCACTCTTGCCCCATTGTCCCCACACGAGGTCTATCTAGATCAGCTCAAGCTTGAGCAAAACCAAGGCAAAACGAATGTGAGTGAACCCCCATTGTCCCCACACTACTTCTACTAAAAATGAGAGTGAGAGTTCGAGAAAAACCAAGTCAAAAGCCGTTGAGAGTAAACCCGTGAGGAATGAATCCGTGGGAACGAGCATCAAATTGATTTTGTTCCCGGAGCCACACTTCTGAACCGGCCAGCTTATAGAACCAATCTGGTTGAGACCAAGGAGCTCCAAAGATAAGTTGGTGAACTAATGGAGAAGGGTCATATCCGGGAAAGCATGTGTCTGTGTACAGTTCCTGTTTTGCTAGTGCCTAAGAAGGACGGATCTTGGAAAATGTACGTAGACTGTCGAGCCATCAATAATATCACGGTAAAGTATCGCCATCCCATACCTAGGTTAGATGACATGTTAGACGAACTGCATGGGTCTAGTGTGTTTTCAAAAGTTGATTTGAAAAGTGGTTATCACCAAATCCGGATGAAGGAAGGTGATGAGTGGAAAACCGCTTTCAAAACCAAACACGGTTTGTACGAGTGGCTTTTTATGCCATTTGGTCTTACTAATGCACCAAGTACTTTCATGCGCTTAATTAATCATGTTCTTAGGTCGTTTATAGGTGTCTTTGTTGTTGTGTATTTCGATGACATATTGATTTATAGCAAGACCTTAGACGAACACGTATATCATTTGCGGAAAGTTCTAGACGTGCTTAAGAAAGAACAACTTTTTGGTAATTTGAAGAAGTGTTCTTTTTGTACAGATAACGTGGTTTTTTTAGGTTTTGTGGTGAGTTCACAATGTATACAGGTCGATGAGGAAAAGATCAAGGCGATCCGAGATTGGCCGAGCCCTAAGACGGTTGGAGAAGTCCAAAGCTTTCACGGCTTAGCCGGTTTTTATCGACGGTTTGTTCGGGACTTCAGCACCTTAGCCGCGCCACTAACCGAAGTCATCAAGAAGGATGTGGGCTTTAGATGGGAACAAGCACATGAGGATGCCTTCCAGCTTCTAAAACACAAGCTTACTCACGCCTCTCTTCTTGTTTTACCCGATTTCTTGAAAACATTTGAAATTGAATGCGATGCTTCTGGTGTAGGTATAGTGATACAAGACTTTTTAGTCTCTAGGAGGTATCAATAACTCCAATACGTGTAGTATGAAGGTTATCAATCCATAAAGGGACTTATCCTAATCACTAAGAATGCAAGGAACAATTGCAAGTTAAGCTAAACAAGTGTGTTGTGATTAAGTAACCTAATTAAAGCAAATAAACAACTAAGCAAGAAGTAAATCAATAAACAAAAGCAGAGCAAGAGATAAGGTTATTGATGTAAGGTGATCCAATTTCAACTAGTGGTGTTCATTCACTCAAATAAGCTATTCCCTAGGCAATGGATCTCTAATCTTCATTAGTTCTCTATCGAGCAACTAATCACTATGTTAATTATCAATTCCATTAGCAAATCGTCATTTGTGGATTATCAACTAGCAAGCATTAAGAATCATAACAAGATCAACCAAAAATATGCCCTAAACAACTAATGTCTTAGGTTATGAACATAAATCTCTTGTCTAGTTCATCAAGGCATTTCATCAAACACTTGGTGTGCATGAAATGCCTTATGATCTAGATCCACTCTTTCAAGCTGAATCTAGCATTAGGGGCACTAGACAAGAAGGAATATAGGTTTATCTAACCCTAAACACCACTAATCAAACCTTGGACCACCCTAATCTACCATATCTCAAGATCCTAAGGACTACTCACTAATCATCATGAGTTCAACAAATCCAAGAAAAGAAGAGTTAAAACTCATGATCCAAGATGATTGGATGATTATAAAGTGGAAGATGGATAGATTCAATCAAGAAAACAATACTCAAATTGCATTATAACAAAATGATCAATCTCTTACAAATCACTCTTAGAGAGGGTTTTTGCATAAGAAAAGACTTAGGCCCTCAAAATTAGGTTTTTGGGCTTAAATAGTGAATAGTGATGAACCGGATCGACCCGGGACAAACCGGGTACCGACCCGGTTTAAATGGATAAAGAGTTCTGATTTGGCCAATACCGAGGTCGCTGGTCGATACCACAGCTCGTTATTAAGCCTGGGTTTGTGCACCGACGAGGGGTACCGAGCAGTGACGTCGGTATTGAGGGGAAATGCTTGATGATCTTTGATGGATACCGAGGTCATTCCTCGGTACCGTTGCTCGGTATTAAGGGATTTTCCCCCCGGGTTTCTTTCTTCAGCAGCACCGATCAGTTGCACCGAGCAGTGACGTCGGTACAATCCCCTGAAGCTTCGATACCGACGTCACTCCTCGGTGTTGCACGTCGGTATTGGGGCTGTTTTCTTCCGTCTGGCTATACCGATCAGTTGCACCGAGCATTGACCTCGGTGCAACCCTTCTGCCTTCGATACGAGGACTAGTACCGACCAGTGACGTTGGTACAGTCTATGTTCGTTCTCCTTGGGTCTCGAATCTCCTCTTTAGCACCTGAAATACGATCCAAAACATGCAAGGACTCTCTATGACTAAATGTTGACACATTAGACTCCTAAAGTGACTAAAATGCTAAAGAGATATCATGAATTATATGCAAATGACTCGAAACCTAAATGAAACGGATGCTAGAATAATGCAAAATATGATGATATCAATTCCCCCAAACTTACTTCTTTGCTTGTCCTCAAGCAAAAGCATCACTAAAAAGAATACAAGTCCAAGTGCAAACTCTAGGGTATGATCAAACATGTCTACTCAAAAGGGGCTAGCCATGTCCATCCTTGCATGAACCAAGCTTAAATCTCAACCTACACAAGCTTTCAAATCATCCAATCCTTTAACATTCATTAGACTTTTTCCAAGTGAATCATGTTTATGCGAGGCAAGTGAATGCATTTGGCTAGGGTTAAAGTTTCGAGGTTAAAGTTTCGAGATAAAGGTGATCTCGATACAAGTGACGGTTTCCGAGCAAGGGGTTCTCTCAAAAGGAATCAACTAATGCAAAATGCTAAGAGTAAAGCCCAATAGATGCATACAAGGTCGACTTCCATCTACCCAAATGTCCCATATCGAACTTGACCCCTAATCTCTAAACCCCAATGAAGATCCTTCCTAAGCTACCCTTTTCGCAAGGCATTTTGCCTTCACTACTCAAATCTTTTCACCTTCCTTCTCCACTTAAACACTCAGGGGATTTCCTTATTCACCAAATGGTTTGGCTTTCAACATTTTACTTTACTTAGCTCTTTTTTATTTTCTCTAGTCTCTCTTATTTCTTTTCTTTGCCTTAGCCTTTTTGGCTTCCCTTCTTTCTTTTGAAGATTAGAAACTATTTTCTTTCTTTTTCACTTAGAGCTTTTTCCATTAACCGATTATCGCCAACCATTTCAAGCTTTTTGCTTATCCCCTATTCTTCTTTATACCTTTTTCTCATCCCCACAATCTCTTTTCTTTCCCTTGTCCCAAGTTCCCAACCTATCTAGCCTTATCTTATGTCTAGCTCATTGATGCCGAGCTAGTTCTACATGGAAGTTTTTTCTTGTCGTTCTAAACTCAACACTTTTTGCCTAGTTGATTCGAAAAAGGCCTCACAAACACTCACAAGTAGCATTTGGCTTGAAAGGAGGTTGGGTTAAAGGAGTGGTTAACTGTTCCAATGATGGGAATCGGCTATTCGGGATAACAAGAGAGTGGCAAAGCGGATAAGATAGCCCAAATATGTATGTGGTAACCATGCATTCACTATGCAATGCACAAACATGTTAATTACAATGTCAAATTATGGTTATCACTTAAGTAGGAATGGACTCAGATCAACTTGCTTTGGCTAAGACCTAAGTAATGAGACATGAAATCCAAACATGGTTCGACCTTGATTTCGCACACAAGATCTAGAGCATAGGTCTTAAACTCTTAAAGCGACACTTCACAAGGATGAATCATTCTAGCTCCTAATGCACATGCAAAGCATTATCTACATGCTATGCATCTAGACTCAATCCTACATAAAATGCAAATGCATCCTAAATGACTTCTTTTTGTCTTTTCATTTTCAAAATTGTTTGGTTTTTCTATGCCTTAGATGTATGCATGAGACTCAAGATGGAAATTGAAAATAAGACAAAGCAAATGTTATTAGATACCGGTCCCTCCCCCAAACTTAAATCACACCGTCCCGGTGTGAAATAAGCCTAAGGAAAGGACCAAAAACAAGAGATAACTATAAAATGCAAGACTGAAAAGAAAATATATACAAGAGTTTTGGATTCGTACCTAGAAGCTTGGAGATGGGGATGTAGACCCCATTGAGTAGGATGGATTACTATAGACGGGGACCGCATCGCTCTCCTCTTTGGTGCCTTTTCCGGTCGGGCCGTGGGTCGGCTAGAGCTCATGACCATCGCCCAATCATCTCCTCGAGGCGCGAGGTTAGTGTCCATGACGATGTCTCCTCCTTCACCGGCCCTTGATGAACTCGTTCCACAACCTCCGTCCTTTAGCTCATTGATGGTTCGACCCATGGCTTTCACCGTCTTCTTTAAAGATTTGATCGTTTTCACCATCTTCTTCATGTTTTTGTTTTGCCACTTGCACATGCGTTGAATGAGACGAGTTTGGTGGTGAGCGTGTCTTGTGGCCGCGTTAGTGATAGCCCCATCATAAGGGTCAAAGTGGTAGCGCTCACTCCCGTACACGGTCTCGGGTGACAACTCGTTCGGCATCTCCTCGTCGAGATCAAGAGATTCGTCGGTGGCGGTTCTCCTTTGTGCTCTCTTGCGGTATGCTTGCATAAGCGGATCGACGGTGGAGTTGTAGAGGTACTCTTGGGGAGGAATAAACATGACGTTCCTCGGGTCATGGAAGTTGGTGAGTGCCGGATTAGGTAAGGTGACTTGTGCCACGGATGTCTCGGTGAGTTGGAGGTTGTAAGCCATCTTTCCTTCGATATATCCCTTGAAGAACTTAGTCTTTGAAAGGTAGGCCGCATCCAAAGATTTCCACTCATAGTTGTCAAGTGAACCTTTGACCCCCTTTGCCATAAGAATAGGCGTTATCATCCATCCGAGGCAAATCGCGGCCTTCTTTGACTCTGTCTTCCAAGCCCAATCCCGGTAAGCGAACAAGTGTCTCACCAAGAGTGTTGCGAGACAAGAAAGTCTCTCCGGCCCCTCGAATGCTTTACCGTTTGCGAGAACGGGTAGGATGGACTTTAGACCAAGCCCCAACAACTCCATCTCCTCCGTAGTAATCGTGTCAATCTCTACCTTGTGGTAGAAATTGTGGACGAACGCCTTGTGTGCGTACCGTAGAGCCGGGTGCCGTATGCTCGCACTCTTAGAGTCACCGGCTCTAAACTCTCCACTTGCAATCGTGTCCCAAAGATTTCGGAGCTCGAGTCTTGGATAGTCAAAGTATTGCCCGCCGTATGTACCTTCTTCTCTAAACCGAATATCTCGCAAAGCTCGTGGAAAGTGACGGCGTATGTGGTTCCCATGAGTCCGAACTTTAGAACTCCAAACCCGGAATTTTCATCTTCCGTTTCGTAGAACTTAGCTCGACAGGTGGCTAGGAACTTGCCGGTGAGTCCCTTTAAGGCTTCATGCTTCATGCTCATGAACTTCCTTAGCCCCATATTCTCAAAGAGAGTCCACACTTCGTCACTTATCCCCATCCTATCCATCGTCTCCGCATCGACAAATTTTCCTTGCTCGAACTTCATTTGGCCAAATTTGTCGAAGTAATCTTGCTCACTTGGCTTTGTCCGTTGCGGCACGGGGACTTCTCCACTTGAGCTCTCACTCTCGACCTCTTCTTCGACTCTCTTGCCCTTTCCCTTTGCCGTTTTCTTGGCTTTAGACCTCGTAGCCGTGATTTTAGCCTTTGCCTTGACACTAGCCTTGGCAATCCCTTTTCCGCGGCCGTAGCTTGGGCAATTCCTTTTCCTTTCCCAACTTTTGAAACCTTGGTCCGTGCCTGTGTCGATGGAGCGCCCTTGTCCGACATTGTACCTACAAATATCCTTGAGACAATTTGTGAGCATAGGTACAATTTCTTATCAAATCAACAAGGAATCACCAAAAGATGATCTAAGAGCAATGAACCAAGGTGACAATTCACACCTAATAAGCAAATTATCCCAATTCACAATCCCAAATTCTCAAAATCCCAATTTCTCTTTTTCATCAAACCATCAACAATTTGCACAAAAATCATCAAGTTTAAGCATAGATAAATTATCCCCAAGGTATTTGCACAAGTGAAAGACAATATCAAACCATATTCAAGCAATATTTCTTCAAGAACAAAACCATGGTTTTCGAAATTTTAATTGAATAATACCTTGGGAAATTTGGATTAGATGCTTGAAATGATGATAAATCCAAAAAGAGCAGTGAAAATCGAGATTATGGGGCTTGGAATCACGAAATTTGGTTGAGAATATAGGGAGATGTGCAAAAATTCTCTCTAGAATCGCGAAATTGGGGAAAAAAATGGGTGAAGGTCGCGTGAGAGAGGAAGAAGAAGGAGACTTACCTGGGTTGGGTCCGAATATTTTTTAAAAAATTGGTCAATACCGAAGTCACTCGTCGGTACCACTGCTCGGTATTGACTGATTTTTTTAAAATTTTCGGCGAACACCGATGTCACTCCTCGATGTCACACATCGGTATTGGCATACCGATGTATGTCACTCCTCGGTACCACACGTCGGTGTTAAGGAGGTTTTCTTTATGTTTCCATACCGAGGTGTTGTACCGATCTGTGACGTCGGTATTGCCCTTGGCAAGACCATACCGAGGTCACTTCTCGGTGTCACTCCTCGGTATTTCCCTATTTGCCTTGGAACCCCTATGCACACTTAACAAAAACATCAAAAAGATCTAGCAAAGATAGAAAAAGAGATAAACAAAAAGAAAATATATACAATGATAAGCTTGGGGTGTCTCCCAAGAGCACTTTGTTTAACGTCACTAAGTTCGACGTTTGTTACCGTTCTCAAGCTAGAGGGACGTCATCGAGAGGGATAAAACCTTCTTCCTCGATGATTTGATTCACACGGTAGAGTTTGAGCCTTTGACCGTTAGCGATGAAATCTTGGCCTTCCTTGCTCACAAGAACTACCGCTCCATAGGGTGATATGATCATGGAAAGCAAGGAAGCTGAGGAAGCAGAAGCTGACAAGGAGCTGGAGCCAGTTGGAGTGATCACTCGATCTAGAGCTAAGGAGATAGCAAGTGAAGCTCACTCACTCCTACTTCACTCACTCACTCATAGTGAAGTTCACTCACTCACTCACAGTGAAGCTCACTCACTCCCACTTCACTCTCGCTCTCACTCAACCACTTCACTCAACCTGTCATCGAATCAAGTCTTATATATCTCCAACTTGAAGACTACACCCGATCCTGAAGACTAAGTAACTTAGGTGAGGGTTCTGTACTCTTTTCCCATGTTGAGTTTTGTCCCACTGGGTTTTCTCAACAGGGTTTTTAACGAGGCAGATGAATCACTACGTCGAGTACTTAAGATTATCGATCAGAGGGTAATAATGTACAAGTCACCTTGACTATGTACTTAGTTGTTTTAGAGGTGCACCAAGTAGGAGCCTTATGGCTGGGACGCCTCACTGTTTTATTTAAACTTGAACGCTTTGCTGTTTTATTTCAAACGCCTTGTAGTTTTAATTCAAACACTCTGTAGTTTAGGGTTGTCGAAATTGGGTTGATTTATAAAACCCAATTCTCGCCCCCCCTTAGTTTTAGCGAAGAATTTAAATGCAATTGCAAAACCAGAGTTTCTTCTCTCAACCTAATTCCTTGATTACCTTCATTGAATTCGAGTTTTCTCTACACTTGTGAATCAGAAAACTCTACTATCTGTTCTTCCATCTAATCACCAGCAACCTATTCACGAAATCATCCCTAGCACACTCCTTTATCATCGCAAATCACCTGTATCAATCCATCATCATCATCGCCGATCATCACCATCGCAACCAGCTTGTTGCAGGCTCGTCTTCATCAGCCTACCTCCGGAGTTGATCAAGCAGGGACGCATCAAGTGGTATCAGAGCTTGCTAGGCAGTTCATGTTCTGTGATCAAAAACAATTCGTCTAGTATCATCCTAGGCAGTTCATGTTCTGTGTTAAGTTGTTCAGAGTCGCATCATACCTATAGCATCTGTTCTGGTCGTGATTAGCTCTATCCTAGAAAAATCTAGGGTTAGTCGAACTCGTTGTGATTATAGGTCGCGATCTGTTCTTAGTTCAGCTAGGATCATTAGTTTCAAGTTCTGTTGTAGTTTCATCCTAGGATCATTAGCGTGTTTCTGTTTTATAGGTCGCAACATATCCTTCCCCAAATCGCATCGCATCTGTTCTCTTAGGATTCATCGAGTTCTTCGTGATAGGAGTTTGCGATTTCAGTTTTTTTTCGATTCATCTAGGACTAGTTAGTTGTTCTGTTCTGTTTCTCTGATTAGTATTGCATCAGGATTAAGTGCATATCAATATTTCTGTGGCATATAGTTACCTGCATCATTCAATTGTTGCTCACGTTTGCGAAACCTGCATCAAGTCTGTTCGCGTTTGTTTTCTTTTTTTTTAAAGACTAGATTACTGCGAGTTGTTGCTTGATTCTCAGGTACCATGGAGCTTTCAGCTGAGACCATGGCAGCCCTGAACAAAGCTATGGCTGAACAAATCCGAGAGTCAAATCAGACTGTGACAACACAGCTCACTCAACAGATTGAACAGCTTAATGAGAAATTTGAAGCTCAGATTAGTGGGATTCTCAAGGATCGGAGTGCAAGTGGAGATGAGTCTTCAGATACACCAACTCCCTCAGAGGCTATACGCATCACAAGGGCAAAGGAAAGATGGGATCCTCTTCTCGAAGGCCTAGACTCGATATCAGACCTAAAGACAAGACTCATCGAAGTCAACTTGGGAGCAGAGACGATCTGTCTAGGAAACGAGGTGATGACAGAGCTGAAGGACATCTAGCACAAAGGCATCGCCGAGGAGAGTACATAGCTGGGCAGAGAGTCTTCATGGGAACTGACCCAGAATACTCTGAAGAGGAAGAAGTTTCTGATCATAGCCTAGAAACAGTGAGAAGAAGAGTTGGGAACAGAGGAAACAACAGAGATTATGATCCTCTAAGACAGCAGCTCAACCACATCAAAATTCAGTATCCTGCATTCTATGGCACCAACGACCCAGAAGTCTACCTTGATTGGGAAAGGAAGATGGAATCAAACTTTCTGGTTCAAGGCACATATGCGCTTAATAAGGTGAAGATAGCTGTGTCTGAATTCAGTGGTTATGCACTGTTATGGTGGGAACAGCTGGGAATTACTAGACAACGACACGGAGAGCCTCCTGTTACTACCTGGACTCAACTAATCACACAGATGAGAAGGAGATTCGTGCCTTCACACTATCAAAGAGAGCTCCTACACAAGCTCAGACGTCTTATTCAAGGCACAAAATCAGTTAGAGACTATTTCCAGGAGCTGGAAACGTTGATGATCAGGGCTGACCTGAATGAGAGTGACGACATGGTACTGTCACGATTCCTTGGAGGATTAAACAGAGAGATTCAAGACAAGGTGGAACTGCAGAGTTATGGAGATTTACAAGAGCTGGTGCATAAGGCAGAGTTGATTGAATCGCAGATTAAGAGGAGGATTGGGAGAACTACATTCACTCCTAGCATTCCAAAGCCAAGGGAAGTCAGTAAACCTGCATACACCAGAGACACTAAGCCAGCAACACCTGCTGTTAAAGAAGAGACCAGGACCGATTTTAAACCCAGAAATGGCACATCAACAAGCCATATCAGGTGTTTTAAGTGCCAAGGCATGGGACATTACTCTAGGGACTGTCCTAACAAGAAGATGTTCCTGCTGCAAGAAGGAGGACAGATTGTCCCTCAAGATAGTTCAGAAGGCGAAACCGACATTGATTCCTCAGAAGAAGAAGAACCAGCAGCAGTAGGAGAAATGCTTGTAGCACGAAGAACACTAAGTGTTCAGGTTCACCCAGACGATAGAGAGCAGCGTGAGAACCTCTTCCATACTAGATGTGTAGTTCAAGACAAGGTCTGTACCTTGATTGTAGATGGAGGAAGTTGCACCAACGCTGCTAGTGAAGAGATGGTACAGAAGCTGAATCTGAAGACCACGCCCCATCCCAGACCGTATCAGCTACAATGGCTGAACAACAAAGGAGCTTTAACTGTTTCTCAGCAAGTGCTAGTCAAGCTAGCGATTGGAAAGTATGAAGATGAGCTGCTGTGTGATGTGATTCCTATGAAGTCTAGTCATGTTCTCTTGGGCAGACCTTGGCAATTCGACAGAAGAGTTCTACATGATGGCTACACCAACAAGCAGTCTTTTGAGTTCAAAGGACGCAAAGTGACTCTTCTGCCTCTAACACCGAGTGAAATCTACAAGGACCAGCTGCACATGAGTCGCCAGGATAAGGAGAAGGTGTCAAACAACCTCTACATCAATCACAGTGAATTCTCTGAACTTTTTGATCCTGAATTAACTACTTTTATGTTTGTGTACAAGGACATCCTTGTTAGTACTAACCAATCACAGGAGCTTCCTAGTGCTATGACAGAGATTTTGCAGGAATACAGGGATGTTTTTCCAGAGGAGATACCACCAGGCTTGCCTCCAATTCGAGGAATAGAGCACCAGATCGATTTTGTACCAGGTTCTGCCTTACCTAACAGACCAGCATATCGAACTAATCCAGTAGAGACCAAGGAGCTGCAGAAACAAGTGGAAGAGCTGATGAGTAAAGGACATATACGAGAGAGTTTGAGTCCTTGTGCGGTACATGTTCTGCTAGTTCCTAAGAAAGATGGGACTTGGAGGATGTGTGTGGACTGCCGAGCTATCAACAACATAACGGTGAAGTATAGGCATCCAATCCCAAGACTAGATGACATGCTGGACGAGCTGTGTGGGTCTACAATCTTCTCCAAAATCGACTTGAAGAGTGGGTATCACCAGATCAGAATGAAGGAAGGCGATGAGTGGAAAACAGCATTCAAGACCAAACAGGGGCTATACGAATGGCTGGTTATGCCGTTTGGTCTCACCAACGCTCCTAGCACCTTTATGAGGCTGATGAATCACGCCTTGAGACCCTTCATTGGCGTGTTCGTAGTGGTCTATTTCGACGATATACTCATATACAGTAAAGGTTTGGAGGAACATCTAAACCACATCAGATCGGTTCTAGATGTTCTTCGCTCTCAATCCCTCTTTGCTAACTTCTCGAAATGTTCTTTTTGCACTAATGAAGTTGTCTTCTTAGGTTTTGTTGTAGGCGCAGAAGGAGTTAAAGTAGATGAAGAAAAGATCAAAGCTATCAAGGACTGGCCAACTCCCAAGAGCGTGGGAGAGGTCCGCAGCTTTCACGGTCTCGCAGGCTTCTACAGACGCTTTGTCCGCAACTTCAGTTCCATAGCTGCACCATTGACAGAAGTTATCAAGAAAGAAGTGGGGTTCAAGTGGGGAGACGCACAAGAACAGGCTTTTACAGCCCTTAAATAGAAGCTTATCAATTCCCCTCTTTTAGTACTTCCTGATTTTTTGAAAACATTTGAAGTTGAATGTGATGCCTCTGGAATCGGTATTGGCGCTGTGTTGATGCAGGATAAGAAACCGGTGGCTTACTTCAGTGAGAAGCTGGGAGGATCAACCCTCAACTATCCTACATATGACAAGGAGCTCTATGCATTGGTTCGAGCTCTTCAAACGTGGCAGCACTACCTGTGGCCCAAAGAATTTGTCATTCACACAGACCATGAGTCGCTGAAGTACCTCAAAGGACAGCAGAAACTCAACAAGAGACATGCCAGGTGGATGGAGTTCATTGAGACATTCCCATACATTGTTAAGTATAAGAAAGGTAAGGATAATGTAGTCGCAGATGCATTATCCAGAAGGTACACTCTTGTCTCTATTTTGTCTTCGAAAATTGATGGATTTGAGCATATAATAGCTCTGTACGAGACTGACCTTGATTTTGCCGAGAACTATGGCAAATGTCATAAGTTTGCCTTTGAGAAATACTATAGGCAGGATGGGTACTTGTTCTACAACAACAGGCTGTGCGTACCACGAGGGTCAATCAGAGAGCTGCTAGTTCGAGAAGCTCATAGTGGTGGACTAGCTGGACATTTCGGAATATCAAAGACTCTACTTGCACTACAGGATCACTTCTACTGGCCGAACATGAAGTCAGACGTCGAGAAGGTTTGTTCTAGGTGCGCTGTTTGCAAGATGGCAAAGAGTAAAGTACAGCCTCACGGTTTGTATACTCCTCTACCTATTCCTTCTCAACCTTGGACTCATATATCTATGGATTTTGTATTGGGCTTACCTCAAACCAGAAATGGTAGAGATTCGATTTTTGTAGTTGTTGACAGGTTTAGCAAGATGGCTCACTTCATCGCTAGTCACAAGACAGATGATGCTGTTAGTGTAGCTAACTTATTTTTCAGGGAGATAGTACGTCTGCACGGCATACCTCAAGTGATAGTGTCAGACAGAGATACAAAGTTTCTAGGACACTTCTGGAGAACTTTATGGGCGAAACTAGGGACTAAGCTGGCGTTCTCCACTACTTGTCACCCTCAGACTGATGGCCAGACAGAGGTGGTGAATAGGACGTTGTCTACGCTCCTCAGGGCGTTGGTGAAAGATAACATCAAGTCATGGGAAGCCTGCTTACCACACGTGGAGTTTGCTTATAATCACGCTAAGCATTCTGCAACTCTCTTTTCTCCTTTTGAAATCGTTTATGGGTTTAATCCTCAATCACCTCTAGACTTGATCCCTTTGCCTTTAAGTGTTCAATGTAGTTTAGATGGTACAGCCAAGGCTGCACAGGTCAGGGATATACACGCAAAGGCCAAGGAGAACATAGAAAAGAAGACTAAGCAGTATGAGAAACAAGCAAACAAGGGCAGGAAAGAGATGGTCTTTGAAGAAGGCGACTTGGTGTGGATTCATCTACGCAAGGACAGATTTCCAGAAGAGAGAAAGAGCAAACTGATGCCGCGAGTTGATGGACCCTTCGAAGTCGTCAAGAGGATCAACAACAATGCCTATCAGATCGATCTCCAAGGTAAGTATAACGTATCTCCATCGTTCAATGTTTCTGATTTGCTTCCTTATCTTGCAGATTTAGATTTGAGGACAAATCCTTTTCAAGAGGGAGGGGATGATATGATCATGGAAAGCAAGGAAGCTGAGGAAGCAGAAGCAGACAAGGAGCTGGAGCCAGTTGGAGTGATCACTCGATCTAGAGCTAAGGAGATAACAAGTGAAGCTCACTCACTCCTACTTCACTCACTCACTCATAGTGAAGTTCACTCACTCACTCACAGTGAAGCTCACTCACTCCCACTTCACTCTCGCTCTCACTCAACCACTTCACTCAACCTGTCATCGAATCAAGTCTTCTATATCTCCAACTTGAAGACTACACCCGATCCTGAAGACTAAGTAACTTAGGTGAGGATTCTGTACTCTTTTTCCATGTTGAGTTTTGTCCCACTGGGTTTTCTCAACAGGGTTTTTAACGAGGCAGATGAATCACTACGTCGAGTACTTAGGATTATCGATCAGAGGGTAATAATGTACAAGTCACCTTGACTATGTACTTAGTTGTTTTAGAGGTGCACCAAGTAGGAGCCTTATGGCTGGGACGCCTCATTGTTTTATTTAAACTTGAACGCTTTGCTGTTTTATTTCAAACGCCTTGTAGTTTTAATTCAAACACTCTGTAGTTTAGGGTTGTCGAAATTGGGTTGATTTATAAAACCCAATTCTCGCCCCCCCTTAGTTTTAGCGAAGAATTTAAATGCAATTGCAAAACCAGAGTTTCTTCTCTCAACCTAATTCCTTGATTACCTTCATTGAATTCGAGTTTTCTCTACACTTGTGAATCAGAAAACTCTACTATCTGTTCTTCCATCTAATCACCAGCAACCTATTCACGAAATCATCCCTAGCACACTCCTTTATCATCGCAAATCACCTGTATCAATCCATCATCATCATCGCCGATCATCACCATCGCAACCAGCTTGTTGCAGGCTTGTCTTCATCAGCCTACCTCCGGAGTTGATCAAGCAGGGACGCATCATAGGGTCTCACTTCCTTCACCTTAAAGGGACCCCGACCATCTCGATTTGAGCTTCCCGGGAAAGAGTTTCAACCGGGAGATGAACAGCAACACGAGATCCCCTACCTTGAAGTCCTTAAGCACTATCCTCTTGTCGTGAAATGCTTTGGCCTTCTCTTTGTAGATTCTTGAGCTCTCATATGCTTCAAGCCTCGTCTCCTCTAGCTCGTGGAGTTGTACCAACCGTCTCTCTTAAGCGGTCTTGATGTCAAAATTCAGAAGTTTTACCGCCCAAAGAGCTTTGTATTCCAATTCCACCGGAAGGTGACACGACTTCCCATAGAGCATGTTGAACGGCGTGGTTCCTATGGGTGTCTTGAAAGCGGTCCTATATGCCCATAAGGCATCATCGAGTTTGTTGGCCCAATCTTTCCTCGAGCTACCGACCGTCTTCTCAAGGATTGCTTTGATTTGGCGGTTGGAGACTTCTACTTGCCCGCTTGTTTGAGGATGATAGGGCGTTGCAACCTTGTGTTTCACCCCATTCTTCTTAAGTAGGCTCTCGAAGACTTTGTTCACGAAGTGAGATCCACCATCACTAATGACCACTCTTGGAACTCCGAACCTTGGAAAAATGATTTACTTGAATAACTTTAGCACAACCTTAGCATCGTTGGTCGGGCTTGCAATCGCTTCTACCCATTTAGAGACGTAATCAACCGCCACCAATATGTATTGGTTACCATACGATGACGGGAAAGGTCCCATAAGATCGATCCTCTATACATCAAACATCTCCACCACAAGGATTGGGTTTTGGGGCATCTCATCTCTCCTCCCAATGTTCCCCTTCCTTTGGCACGCATCACATGTGGAGACGAAGAGGTGCGCATCCTTGAATAATGAAGGCCACCAAAAAACAGATTGCAAGACCTTTGTAGCGGTTTTGTAGGATGCGTGATGCCCGCCATAAATTGACCCGTGACAATGGAGTAGGATCCCTTGGACTTCTTCTTCCGCCACGCATTTTCTATACAACCCATCCGAGCACAACTTGTATAAATAGGGCTCATCCCAGTAGTATCTAGTCACGTCGTGGAAGAACTTCTTCTTCTTATACCCATCCAAAGGTGGTTCCTTCCCGCACACTAAGTAGTTCACTAGATCCGCAAACCATGGTAGTTTCTCGTCTTGTAACCCATTAGCACTCTCTAGTCCTTGCACCGCTTCAACCCCTTTTTTCAAAACTCCAACCACCATGAGACTCTCCTCGGGGAGGTTTTCATCAATCGGGACAAGTTCTTCAATCCTCATTCTAGACAAGTGATCCGCGACCCCATTCTCTATCCCTTTCTTGTCAACTATCTCCAAGTCAAACTCTTGTAGAAGCAAGATCCAACGGAGTAGCCTATGCTTGGTGTCTTTCTTGGCGTGAATGTATCTCAAAGCCGCGTGATCGGTGTAGACAGTCACCCTTGATCCCACAATATAAGACCTAAACTTCTCCATTGCAAAGACCACGGCTAGCAACTCTTTTTCCGTTATGGCATACCGGGTTTGAATATCGTCTAAGGTCCTACTTGCATAGTAGATGATATTGGTCTTCTTGTCCTTCCTTTGACCCAAAACCGCTCCAACCGCATAGTCACTAGAATCACACATGATCTCGGAAGGAAGATCCTAATCCGGGGCTTGGATAATGGGAGCACTAACCAACGCTTTCTTGATCTCTAGAAACGCTACCATACACTCCTCATCAAATATGAACTCAACCTCCTTGTAAAGTAACCTTGTGAGAGGCCTTGTGATTTTCGAGAAGTCCTTGATGAACCTTCGGTAGAATCCCACATGACCCAAGAAAGACCGGATGTTTTTGACCGACTTAGGCGGCTCCAAGCTAACCATCACCTCTATCTTGGCCTTGTCTACCTCAATCCCCTTCTCGGAGATCTTATGCCCGAGCACAATACCTTCATGTACCATGAAATGGCACTTCTCCCAATTGAGCACCAAGTTTGCCTCTTCGCATCGTTGCAAGACCCTTCAAAGATTAGACAAGCAAACACCAAACGAAGAGCCATACACGGAGAAGTCGTCCATAAAGACTTCTACCATGTCCTCAATAAGATCGGAGGACATCATGCAACGTTGGAATGTTGCAGGCGCATTACACAACCCAAATGGCATCCTTCGATATGCGAAGGTGCCATAAGGGCACGTGAAAGTCGTTTTCTCTTGGTCATTCGGGTGTATGGGTATTTGAAAGAAACCCGAATAACCGTCTAGAAAGCAATAAAATGGATGATTAGCTAGACGTTCAAGCATTTGATATATGAAAGGTAACGAAAAATGATCCTTACGAGTGGATGAATTCAACTTCCTATAGTCAATGCACATTCTATGCCTGGTTATTGTCCTAGTAGGTATCATTTCGTCCTTTTCATTTTTAACAACTGTTATCCCCCCTTTCTTAGGCACACAATGAACCGGTGAGACCCAAGTAATATCTAATATTGGGTAGATAATACCCACGTCTAAGAACTTAAGAATCTCTTTCTTTACAACATCTTTCAAATTAGGATTCAACCTTCTTTGATGTTCAATAGAGGTCCTTGATTCATCCTCTAAATGGATTCTATGTGTGCACAAACTAGGGGAAATACCCTTTATATCATCCAAAGAATAGCCAATTGCTCTCCTATACTTCCTAAGTTCTACAAGAAGGGAGGATAGTTCGTTCTCATCTAGACTCTCATTCACAATAACCGGGTAAGACTCGTTGGGACCTAAGAACGCATACCTTAGTCCCGCGGGAAGTTGGTTTAGGTCCACCTTTGGGGCTTTGAGCTCGCTCCAATCGTCATCCTCAAGACTAGACTTACCCTTGATAATCTCTTCAATTGCTAGAATGGACTCCTCTTGAACCGTGCTAACCCTTAAACCATCTTGACCCTCGGAACCGTGAATGCACAACTCAACAAATGTAGTGTCTTTTTCGACCGGTTTGTGAGAATCCATGAGTAGCTCATAACCTTGACTCTCCTTGCTCAAGAACCCATGATCGCCATGCTCCTTGGTCAAAACCACTTCCAACCCGTCTACTACTCTCATTTCCTCAAGTAGCTCGTCGGCTAGCTCATCCATGGTCTCTATGTAGAAACATTTGCCATTTATAGTGAGCTTCTTCATCACTTTGTTGATATCAAACTCAAGGACTTCTCCTTTACCCAAATGGAGATCTATCTTGTCTTTCCTCACATCGATTATTGCTCCCGCGGTTGCTAGGAATGGCCTACCAAATATAAGAGGGTCTTTTGGTTCTTCATCCATTTCAAGTACTACAAAGTCTGTGGGGACAATGAAATCCTTCACCACAATAGGAAGATCCTCATGCAAACCAATAGGAACCCTCACGCTCCTATCCGCCAATATTAGGGAGATGTTGCATGCCTTGTAGCGTGTGAAGCCTAATCTCTTGGCTACCGAAAACGGCATGAGGCTTACACTTGCTCCAAGATTACATAAACAATGGTTGAAAGCTAGATGACCAAGTGCACAAGGTAGCGTGAATGATCTTGAATCTCCTAACTTCTTTGGCACCATCTTCTTTTGTATTATGGCACTACACTCGTGAGTTAAAATGACCATAGATTCCATCTCCTTAGCCCTCTCATTCACGGCATCTTTCAAGAATTTGGCGTATTGAGGAACAAGTAAGAAGGCATTAACCAAAGGCATTGTGAGTTCCACCTTCTCCATTTGCCTATCAAAGATGGCTTTATACTTGTCCATAAGTTGCTTCTTGAACTGCCCGGGAAAAGGTAGCTTAGGAACGTATGGCTTAGGGACAAACACATTCTTCTTCGGTTTCTCTTGAGCAACAAATACCCTAGGCTTGACCTTCTCAACCTCTTCAACCAATTCGTGCTCTTCTTGAAGTTACACCCCCCCCCCCCATTTTTCTTCTCAATGTATGCATTGAGAGGAGAAGGAGCTTCTCTTGGAGGCAAGACCGTACCACTTCTCAATGTGATGGCGTTTACATACTCCTTAGGATTAGCTTCGGATTTGCCCGGTAGTTGACCTTTTGCGCATGAAGAAGAGGCAACACATTTGTTCTCCATTTGTTTTACCTTGGAGTTCAAAGCCTCAATCTTTGTGTTGAGGTCATTGTAAGAGCAATCCACCCGCGTATTAATCTCCGCTTGTCCCTTGAGTAATTGTTGGAACATGGAGCTCAAATCAAGCTCTTGCCGTTTAGACGTAGTTGCTTGACCTTGAGGCACAAACCCTTGTTGTTGGCCTTGAAAACCGGGTGGAGCTTTTGGTTGAAATCCACCTTGGTTCCCTTGGAATTGGTTCCGTGGGACAAAACCTTGTTGGTTGGTATTAGAAGCTTGGCATTGAGGTTGGAATTGCTTTTGTGGGGCTCCTTGAGCTTGATTAGGTTGCGGAAGGTAGACTTGGTCTTGTGGGTTCTCCAAATTTGTGTTCCGGTAAGAGAAGTTGGGGTGGTTCCTATAGTTTTGGTTGAACCCTTGTCTTTGGTAGTTCCCTTGGTTTTGGTAGTTCCCTTGATTTCCCATGTAGTTCACCTCCTCTTGAGTGTTCATATCTACGTTCTCCTCTTGATAACAACCTTGGTTCTCATCATAAGCATCCACAAAGTTGACCGTCTTTTGGGAAGACACTAGTAATTTATCAATCAAATTGGCTTGCTTGTCCAATTTTTCATTAAGAGCTTTCATGTCCTTGGCCCGCTTGTTCTCATCAAAGTCGCTTGTCGTCCTTGTGGCGCGGTCATAATCGTCGCCATAGGTCCCGTCACTTTGGGCCAAGTTCTCCACTAGTTCCATGGCTTCGTCCACATCTTTGGCTAAGAAGTTTCTGTTAGAGGCCGTGTCTAAGAGCATCATTATCTTGGGTAGAGCACCGCAATAGAGGGTACTCAATAGAGAGGCATTGGAGAAGCCATGATGCGGGCATTGAGAGGTGTAGCTTCTAAACCGTTTCCCAAGCTTCATTGAAGGATTCGTTTTCGCGTTGTGTGAACCCCGAGATTTCATTCCTCAACTTGGCGGTCCTTGAAGGAGAAAAGAACTTTGCAAGGAAAGCGAGCTTGCAATCGTCCCAAGACGTGATTGAACCTTGAGGAAGACTCTTTTCCAATTGGCGAGCTTTTTCTCCAAGAGAGAATGGGAAGAGTCTTAGCTTGAAACCATCTTCCGAAACACTGTTCATCTTGGTTAAACCACATATCCTATCAAATTGATCGATATGATCCAATGGATCTTCCATAGATAGACCGTGAAATTTGTTGCTTTGAACCATGTTGATCAAACCGGGTTTCACCTCGAAGTTGTTGTTCTCAACCGGTGGAGCTTGGATCCCTTGACGGTTTTGATGGGTATTGGCGGCATCACCCGCACCAACCACGTTTTGAGCCCTTGGGGGATGGTTAGGGACTCTCATTGGCCGGCCGGGTGGATGTGGGGCGTTGTGAGCGTGGCCACCTTGTGCGGGGTGGTTTCCATTACCACCTTGTGCGGGGTGGTTTCCATTACCACCTTGTGCGGGGTTGTTTCCCACATTGTCATGAATCTCCCCAAGTGGAACATTTTCATAGTGATCCATGTCGTTCTCAACTTGTTGTTGTCTCACAAGTGCTTCCCTTGTTCTAAACCCTCGGTATGATCGATGTATATCGTCTCTTGGTTGAACTAGATTGTCGTTGCCTCGAGATCGCGTATGCATGCACCTATAGGTTTAGAGAGAGCAATGGAAAGCAAACAAGATTAGTAACTTTGTAGCAAATAAAGCTTAATCTCACAAAGAGCCTAAATCTCAATGTTAAAACAAATCCCAATATGGCATTTTTTAGTCTCTATGAGGTATCAATAACTCCAATACGTGTAGTATGAAGGTTATCAATCCATAAAGGGACTTATGCTAATCACTAAGAATGCAAGGAACAATTGCAAAGTTAAGCTAAACAAGTGTGTTGCGATTAAGTAACCTAATTAAAGCAAATAAACAACTAAGCAAGAAGTAAATCAATAAACAAAAGCGGAGCAAGAGATAAGGTTATTGATGTAAGGTGATCCAATTTCAACTAGTGGTGTTCATTCACTCAAAGAAACTAATCCCTAGGCAATGGATCTCTAATCTTGATTAGTTCACTATCGAGCAACTAATCACTATGTTAATTATCAATTCCGTTAGCAAATCGTCATTTGTGGATTAACAACTAGCAAGCATTAAGAATCATAACAAGATCAACCAAAAATATGCCCTAAACAACTAATGTCTTAGGTTATGAACATAAATCTCTTGTCTAGTTCATCAAGGCATTTCATCAAACACTTGGTGTGCATGAAATGCCTTATGATCTATATCCACTCTTTGAAGCTGAATTTAGCATTAGGGGCACTAGACAAGAAGGAATGTAGGTTTATCTAACCCTAAACACCACTAATCAAACCTTGGACCACCCTAATCTACCCTATCTCAAGATCCTAAGGACTACTCACTAATCATCATGAGTTCAACAAATCCAAGAAAAGAAGAGTTAAAACTCATGATCCAAGATGATTGGATGATTATAAAGTGGAAGATGGATAGATTCAATCAAGAAAACAATACTCAAATTGCATTAAAACAAAATGATCAATCTCTTACAAATCACTCTTAGAGAGGGTTTTTGCATAAGAGAGGGTACCGACCCGGTTTAAATGGATAAAGAGTTCTGATTTGGCCAATACCGAGGTCACTGGTCGGTACCACAGCTCGGTATTGAGCATGGGTTTGTGCACCGACGAGGGGTACCGAGCAGTGACGTCGGTATTGAGGTGAAATGCTTGATGATCTTCGATGGATACCGAGGTCACTCCTCGGTACCATTGCTCGGTATTAAGGGATTTTTCCCCTGGGTTTCTTCCTTCAGCAGCACCGATCAGTTGGACCGAGCAGTGACGTCGGTACAATCCCCTGAAGCTTCGATACTGACGTCACTCCTCGGTGTTGCACGTCGGTATTGGGGCTATTTTCCTCCGTCTGGCTATACCGATCAGTTGCACCAAGCAGTGACCTCGGTGCAACCCTTCTGCCTTCGATACCGAGGACTAGTACCGACCAGTGACATCGGTACAGTCTCTGTCCATTCTCCTTGGGTCTCGAATCTCCTCTTTAGCACCTGAAATACGATCCAAAACATGCAAGGACTCTCTATGACTAAATGTGGACACATTAGACTCCTAAAATGACTAAAATGCTAAAGAGATAACATGAATTATATGCAAATGACTCGAAACCTAAGTGAAACGGATGCTAGAATGATGCAACATATGATGATATCATATAGGAGCCGTGCTGATGCAAGAGAAGAAGCCGATTGCTTTCTTTAGTGAGAAACTCGGTGGAGATACTCTCAACTATCCAACCTACGACAAAGAGCTCTACGCCTTAGTCCGTGCACTCCAGACTTGGCAACACTACCTCTGGCAAAAGGAGTTCGTGATCCACACCGATCATCAATCGCGTAAGCACTTAAAAAGCCAACAAAAGCTGAACAAGAGACATGCTCGGTGGATGGAGTTTGTTGAAACCTTCCCATACGTAATCCAATACAAACAAGGCAAGGAGAATGTGGTGGCCGATGCCTTATCTCGGAGATACACTTTGATCTCGACTCTTGATGCCAAGATACTCGGATTTGAGATGATCAAATGAGCATACGCAACAGATTCTGATTTCCAGGAAGTATTTCTATGTTGTGAAAAGTTTGCTTCGGGAAAGTACTTTATAAGTGATGGTTTCTTATTTTTGGAGAACCGTCTTTGCATTCCTAACTCTTCTTTCCGAGATCTTCTTGTTAGGGAAGCACATGGTGATGGCTTGATGGGACACTTTGGCGTAGCCAAAAATCTTCTTATTGTGCAAGACCATTTCTTTTGGCCACATATGAAGCGTGATGTGGAGAGGATTTGCAGCCGATGCACCACATGTAAGTTAGCCAAGTCCAAAAGCCAAAGCCAAGGTGATATGATCATGGATACGCTTGCTTTGGATGCTGTTCCGGAGGCAGCATTGGTCATCCCCAAAGGACATATTATCCGATCCAAGACACGGAAGCTAGCTGGAGCTGTTCGGAATTTGCCAAATGAAGCACGGAACAAAGAGGATCAACTTACGCAACCCGTCCTCACCTCATTATCTTCAAACTCTCTATGAGGTTTGGCCGTTTGTGTAAGTCGTTTGTACTCTTTTTCCTGTATACGGTTTTATCCCAATGGGTTTTCCGTATAGAGGTTTTAACGAGGCAACCGGCTTACACCGCCAAACGGTCAGATTTCTTGAGAGTTCCGCAGGGGAATTTTCCGAGGGAAATTCCGAGGGATTTATTCCCGAGGGACTTTTCGAGAGACTTTCCCGGGGGAAATTCTCCGCGGGGATTTTCTGGCGGAATCCCAAGAGTTATTCAAACTGCATTTATTTTCTTTGTAATTTTCGATGAGTCTTCTCCTTGTTTCGAGAATGACTCTTGACTTGTCTTTTGAATTTTTTTCCTTTATCTCTTCTTCTCCCTCATTGTCGAAAAACACAATTCATTTTTATCAAAGTTATTTTCAGAGATTCTTCTCTTTTCTCTCTCGATTTCTTGATGGTTAGTCATTGAAATCTTTTCGGTTTATCGAGATTATTTCCGCATCTTCTCGACGCAACCTTCGATCCGTCGTTCGTGTGAATCCTTCTCGGTATCAAGGGCACAAGGATTTTTGGGATTTCATCTCCCACGCCTTGTCATCTTCTTCCCCGGATTCTCCCAACAACGCAGCCACCCCCTCGTTTCAATTGTTCATTGTCGGATTTGGGCCTAAGGAATTTCGGGATTTCTCCCACGCCTTAGCATCTCTTCCCGTGAATCCATTGGAGTCGTGGATCTATCAACCTCACCTGTACTAGAGCAAGCGATCCTTAGTCGATTCGTGTCAAGTGGTATCAGAGACACTTGCTCCAAAATCGGTGAGATTTATCCATTTTAGACTGTTCATCTTCTTTGCAATTTTCTGGGTTTAAAATTTTTATTTTTCTGTATTGTGTCGATTTTTATTAATTCAAAAACTTATCAAAAAATCAAAAACAAATATAGCTAAGTAGTTCTGTGTCTTATTTAAATTATCATAATTTTTAAAATTCAAAAAAAATTAAAGAGAATTTCGTTTTGAGTTTTTTCGGAAACACCTGTTTTTGTGGTTATTTGGGAATAATCTGAATTTTTGCATACACTCATGTGTTGTGTTTAATTCTGTGCGAGGTACAATAGGTCGGAAGAAAGTGAATCGGCATCATCACGGTCTAGGAGAGAACGAGATGCTGCGATAAATCAAAAAGTTGATGGCGTTAATCAAAAAGTCGATGACATGGCACAAGTTCTCCGCGAGATGCGAGATCAAATGGCGACACTAGCGTTTCGTACGCCGGGACGAAATGAGAGAAATCAAGGCGCTGAACCGAGGGACAATAGAGCCGAGGATCTCAGATCCGAACAGAGTGTGGGACGAGAAAGTTGTCACGCACCGGCGAGACCGAGGAGAAATCGGCCGCGACAATATGAATCGGAGGACAACCCGTTTTATGACCGAGGAGATTCATCCGAGGGAAATCACAACCGGCATCCGCGACCTCAAAGGCGTAACAACGATGATCTTGGCGGAATGAAACTTCGCATTCCCCCGTTTGACACGATTTGACTGAGGATCGCTTGCTCTAGTACGGTTGAGAGGGATAGATCCACGACTTCAAAGAATCCACGGGAAGAGATGCTAAGTAGTGGGAGAATTCCCGAAAATCCTTAGGCCCAAATCCGACTATGAACTTTTGAAACGAGGGGGTGGGTGCGTTTGCTTGAGGGATTCGAGAACAGAGATGTTAGAGCGTGGGAGATGAATCCCGAAAATCTCTAAGCCCTTTGTCACAAGAAGAATCGAACAAGGAAACGGATCGTAGGTTGCGTCGAGAAGATGCGGAATTAATCTCGATAAACCAAAAGAAATTCAGTGACTAACCATCACAGAAAATCGAGAGAGAAGAGAGAATAATCTCTGAAAATAACTTAGATAAAAATGATTGTTGTTTTCGCAAATGAGGGAGAGAAGAAGATAAAGGAAAAGTCAAAGAAAACAAAGGGTCATTCTCGAAAACAAGGAGAAGACCACATGGGAAATTACAGAAATTAAATACAAGTTTGAATTTAAAAGATAGATAGATAACTGTTGGAATTCCGCCAGAAATTCCCGCGGAGAAGTTCCCCCGGGAAAGTTCCTCGAAAAGTCCCTCGGGAATAAATCCCTCGGAATTTCCTTCGGAAAATTCCCCCGCGGAACTCTCAAGAGATCGGACCGTTTAGCGGTGTAATCCGTTTGCCTCGTTAAAACCTCTATACGGAAAACCCAATTGGGAAAAAACCGTATACAGGAAAAAGAGTACAAACGTATCACACAAACGGCCTAACCTCATAGAGAGTTCGAAGACAATGAGGTGAGGACGGGTTGTGTACGTTGATCCTCTTCGTTCCTTGCATCCATGAGTAAGTTTCGAACCGCTCCCGCCAGTTGCCGTGCCTTAGACCGTGTGATTGGTCCCTCGGGAATGATCATCGCGTCTTCTTGAACCTCCGCCGGAACCGTCGCATCCATGATCATATCATCCCCCTCCTCTTGAAAAGGATTTGCCCTCAAATCGATTTCATCTGCAACATAAGGAATAATATCAGCAACATTAAAACTTGAACTTATCGAATACTTACCTTGGAGATCGAGTTTGTAGGAATTGTCGTTGATTCTTTCCACCACCGTGAACGGTCCATTGACTCTCGGCAAGAGTTTCGACTTCCTTTCCTCCGGGAACCGTTCTTTCCTTAGATAAATCCAAACCAAATCGCCGGGTTCAAAGACTTTCTTGTTTCGCCCCTTGTTTGCATGTTTGCGGTATTGCTCCGTCTTACGTTCGATGTTTGCTTTCGCCTTCTCGTGCATCTGTTTGACCATCTCGGCCCTTTTCTTACCATCCATGTTCACATGTTCACTCAAAGGTAAAGGGGTTAAATCGAGAGGAGTAAGAGGATTAAAACCATAAACGAGTTCGAAAGGAGAAAACAAAGTCGTAGAATGTTGTGCATGATTATAAGCAAATTCTACATGAGGCAAACAATCTTCCCACGATCTAAGGTTCTTTTTAATAACAGTCCGCAATAAAGCTCCTAAGGTCCTATTAACCACCTCGGTTTGACCGTCCGTTTGCGGATGACACGTAGTAGAGAAACAAAGCTTTGTACCTAACTTAGCCCAAAGAGTTTTCCAAAAATAGCTAAGAAACTTTGTATCCCTATCCGACACTATAGTCCTAGGCATCCCATGCATGCGAATAACTTCCCTAAAGAATAAATCGGCTATGTTCGATGCATCATCAGTTTTATGGCAAGGAATAAAATGCGCCATCTTAGAAAACCTATCGACTACCACAAATATCGAATCATTACCTTTCCTAGACTTAGGCAATCCTAACACAAAATCCATGGAGATATCTGTCCAAGGAGCACTCGGAATAGGTAGAGGAGTATACAAACCTTGGTTTTGACGTTTAGATTTTGCATACTTACAAGTCGTGCACCGATTGCAAACACGTTCCACATCGCGTTTCATGTGCGGCCAAAAGAAATGATCTTGCACGATATGAAGTGTTTTGGCAACGCCAAAATGTCCCATAAGTCCTCCGCCATGAGCTTCCCTAATAAGCAAATCTCGCAAAGAAGAGTTAGGTATACAAAGGCGGTTCTCGTAAAACAAGAAACTATCGCTTTGATAATATTTTCCGAAAGCAAATTTAGAACAAGATGAGAAAACTTCCTGGAAATCAGAATCGGTTGCATATGAATCCTTGATCATCTCGAATCCAAGTATTTTCGCATCAAGTGTCGAGATAAGAGTGTACCTCCGAGACAATGCATCGGCAACGACGTTTTCCTTACCTTGCTTGTACTGAATTACGTATGGAAACGTCTCGATGAATTCGACCCAACGTGCGTGCCTCTTATTC
This sequence comes from Eutrema yunnanense, assembly GCA_002933935.1. Classification (NCBI taxonomy): domain Eukaryota; kingdom Viridiplantae; phylum Streptophyta; class Magnoliopsida; order Brassicales; family Brassicaceae; genus Eutrema; species Eutrema yunnanense. The sequence continues at coordinate 349,691 of PKML01021454.1, read as the reverse complement.
AACTTTTGCTGGCTCTTCAAGTGCTTGAGAGATTGGTGATCGGTATGAATAATAAACTCCTTCGGCCATAGGTAATGCTGCCACGTTTGGAGAGCTCGAACCAACGCATAAAGTTCTTTGTCGTAAGTTGGATAATTGAGCGTCGCTCCTCCAAGTTTTTCGCTGAAGAAAGCCACGGGTTTCTTCTCTTGCATAAGTACAGCACCTATACCAATACCAGAAGCGTCACATTCAATCTCGAAAGCTTTCATAAAATCGGGTAAAACGAGTAAAGGGGGCGTGAGTGAGTTTATTTTTCAGTAATTGGAACGCATCCTCTTGAGTTTGTTCCCATCGAAATCCCACGTCCTTCTTGATAACCTCGGTGAGTGGTGCGGCAATCGTGCTGAAATCACGAACGAATCGTCGATAAAATCCCGCCAAACCGTGAAAACTCCGAACATCGCTAACGGTCTTTGGGCTCGGCCAATCGCGGATCGCCTTTATCTTGTTCTCGTCAACCTGTATGCCCTGAGAACTAACCACAAAACCTAAAAAGACAACGTTATCTGAACAAAAAGAATACTTCTTTAAATTGCCAAACAACCGTTCCTCCCTAAGCACATCTAACACCAATCGCAAGTGTTCCACATGTTCGTCTAGGTTCTTACTATAAATCAGAATATCGTCAAAGTAGACAACTACAAAGACGCCTATATACGACCTAAGAACATGGTTCATCAAACGCATAAATGTGCTAGGAGCATTTGTTAAACCAAACGGCATTACTAACCACTCATATAGACCGTGTTTGGTTTTAAAAGCGGTTTTCCACTCATCACCTTCCTTCATCCGGATTTGGTGATAACCACTCTTAAGATCAATCTTAGTGAACACACTAGATCCATACAACTCATCTAACATATCGTCTAACATCGGAATCGGATGACGATACTTTACCGTTATGTTGTTTATCGCGCGGCAATCGACACACATCCGCCAAGTACCGTCTTTCTTCGGTACAAGTAGTACGGGTACAGCACATGGGCTCATACTTTCCCGTATATGTCCTTTAGACATCAGCTCATCTACTTGGCGTTGTAGTTCCTTTGTTTCCATGGGATTTGTTCGATACGCTGGCCGGCTCGGAAGAGTAGCGCCGGGGACAAAGTCGATTTGATGCTCGATTCCGCGGAGTGGTGGCAAACCACTTGGTCCATCATCCGGGAACACATCAGCATACCCCTGCAAAAGAGATGAAACGCTGCTCGGAATATCCGGCTCGGAATTAGTCATACTCGAAAGAGCATCCCTAAAAACTAATAACACACAAGATTGCCGAGAAACGAGAGCATGTTTTAGTTCACTCGGTTTGATATACAATGATTCATTCACAAGTGTTTTCTCACATGACTTAGTGCCTATACTCTCGGTTTTATCAGAATGAGAAGACGAGGGATCACTTACCTTGCTTTTGCCGTGACTCTTATCGAGTTTAAGTTGATCGAGATATACCTCGTGCGGCGAAAGTGGAGCAAGAGTGATTTTTAGGCCGTGATGTTCAAAGGAATGCTTGTTCGTAAACCCGTCGTGAACGGCTCTACGGTCATATTGCCACGGTCTTCCAAGTAGGATGTGACCAGCTTCCATAGGTAGAACATCGCACACTATTTCGTCCTCGTAGCGGCCGATTGTCAAAGGAACCGAAACTTGTCGGGTAACTTTGAGCTGTCTTTGATTATTCAACCATCGAATGTTGTAAGGCCGTGGATGCTTCCTGGTCTCCATACCTAGCTTATCCACCAATGTAGTGCTAGCAACGTTAGTACAACTTCCACCGTCGATAATTAGACTACATACCTTGCTTTTAACCATGCATCGGGTATGGAAGAGGTTTTCCCGTTGTTCGTTTTCAATGACCGGTTCCTGGGCAAGAAGAACACGTCTCGCCACTAAGAGTTCCCCGTCAACCGCATGCTCTTCATAATCGTTAAAGATTGGAGCGGTTTCCGTCTCTTCTTCATCGTCAGTCACGATTTCACCATTTTCTAGCAACATCATCGTGCGTGCGTTTGGACACTTGTTTGCGTAATGTCCTTTGCCCCTGCATTTAAAACACTCAATGTCACGATTACGTATAGGATTCGAATCACCCTTACCTTTGTAATCATAGCCGGAAGTTTGCGGTTTGAAATCCGTCTTAGGTTTAGAATCGGCTCTTGGTGGATAATTCGGTTTGTCTCCTTTGGTGAAGCTCGGCTTTGAGCTTGAGGCGTAAGGTTGCCGTGACGCGCCTTTTCTCTTAAGTTGCTGTTCCACTAGGACAGCCTTATGCAACATTTCCTCCAAAGTCGCATACATAGGCATTTCCATTCGGTCTTGTAACTCGCGGTTCATGCGGGCTAAGAACCGTGCCATTGTGGCATCTATCGGCTCATCCACATCAGCCTTTAGCATGAGCTTTTCCATCTCCTGGAAATAGTCCTCCACGTTTTTAACTCCTTGACCTAAACGCCTTAACCGTTGGTGAAGTTCCCGGTGGTAGTGTAGCGGTACAAACCGTCTTCGCATGAGTGCGATCATTTCCGTCCATGTCTCCACGGGATTCTGACCGTTGCGTCTCCTGTTTGTCACAATTTGATCCCACCAGTCAATAGCATATTCATGAAATTCAGTAGCAGCTAACCTGACTTTTTTATAAGGGGAAAAATTTTGACAATCGAAAACTAGTTCGATTTTCTTCTCCCATTCGAGGAAGGCATCCGGATCCTTTTTGCCGTAGAATGGGGGAATGCGAAGCTTCATTCCGCCAAGATCATCGTTGTTATGCCTTTGAGGTCGTTGCTGCCGGTTGTGATTTCCCTCGGATGAATCTCCTCGGTCATAAAATGGATTGTCCTCCGTTTCATTTTGCCGCGGCCGATTTCTCCTCGGTCTCGCCGGTGCGTGACAACTCCCATGTCCTACACTCTGCTCGGATCTTATATCATCGGCTCTATTGTTCCTCGGTTCAGCACCTTGATTCCTTTCATTTCGTCTCGGCGTACGAACCGCTAGAGTCGCCATTTGATCTCGCATTTCGCGGAGAACTTGTGCCATATCATCGACCTTTTGATTAACGCCATCAACCTTTTGATTCATCACAGCCTCTCGTTCTCTCCTAGAACGTGATGAAGCTGATTCACTTTCTTCCGACATATTGTACCTCGCACAGAATTAAACAACAACACGTGAGTGTATGCAAAATTCCAGATTTTTCTCAAGTAACCACAAAAACAGGTGTTTTCCGAAAA
>PKML01021454.1:318025-346142 GCA_002933935.1 Eutrema yunnanense | reverse complement strand
ACACAAACGGCCTAACCTCATAGAGAGTTCGAAGACAATGAGGTGAGGACGGGTTGTGTACGTTGATCCTCTTCGTTCCTTGCATCCATGAGTAAGTTCCGAACCGCTCCCGCCAGTTGCCGTGCCTTAGACCGTGTGATTGGTCCCTCGGGAATGATCATCGCGTCTTCTTGAACCTCCGCCGGAACCGTCGCATCCATGATCATATCACCGTTCTACGGAAAGAACGATCCGGACGCCTTCCTCGAATGGGAAAAGAAAATCGAACTCGTTTTCGATTGCCAAAACTTTTCCGCTTATAAAAAATTCAGGTTAGCCGCTACTGAATTTCATGAATATGCTATTGACTGGTGGGATCAAATTGTGACAAACAGGAGACGCAACGGTGAGAATCCCGTGGAGACATGGATGGAGATGATCGCACTTATGCGAATGCGGTTCGTACCGCTACACTACCATCGGGAACTTCACCAACGATTAAGGCGTTTAGGTCAAGGAAGTAAAAACGTGGAGGACTATTTCCAGGAGATGGAAAAGCTGATGCTAAAGGCTGATGTGGATGAGCCGAGTGATGCCACGATGGCACGGTTCTTAGCCGGCATGAACCGCGATTTACAAGACCGAATGGAAATGTAAACGTATGCGACTTTGGAGGAAATGTTGCATAAGGCTGTCCTAGTGGAACAGCAGCTTAAGAGAAAAGGCGTGTCACGACAACCTTACGCTTCAAGTTCAAAGCCGAGCTATCCCGAAGGAGAGAAACCGACTCATCCTACACGGACCGATTTTAAGTCTAAGACGGATTCTAAACCGAATTCTTCCGGTCATGACTACAAGGGTAAGGTTGATTCAAATCCTATGCGTAACCGTGATATTGAATGTTTTAAGTGCAGAGGCAAAGGACATTATGCGAGCAAATGCCCAAATTCCCGAGCAATGTTAATGTTGGAAAACGGCGAAATCGTGACCGACGATGAAGAAGAAACCGAAACCGCTCCAATATTTGACGAATATGAAGAGCATGCGGTTGAGGGCAAGACGTGTCCTTCTTGCCCAGGAACCGGTCGTTGAGAACGAACAACGAGAGAACCTCTTCCATACCCGTTGCATGGTTAAAAGCAAGGTATGTAGTCTCATAATTGATAGTGGAAGTTGTACTAATGTTGCTAGCACTACCTTAGTGGATAAGCTAGGTATGGAGACCAGGAAACTTCCACGGCCTTATAACCTTAGGTGGTTGAACAATCAAAGACAGCTCAAAGTTACCCGACAAGTTTCGGTCCCTTTGACGATAGGCCGATATGAAGACGAAATCGTGTGCGATGTCTTACCTATGGAAGCTGGTCATATCCTACTTGGAAGACCGTGGCAATATGATCAAAAGGCAGTCCATGATGGTTACACAAACAAACATTCGTTCGAGCACAAGGGACGGAAGATCACCCTTGCACCTTCGTCACCACACGAGGTATATCAAGATCAACTCAAGCTTGAACAAAACCAGGGCAAAGGCAATGTAAGCAACTCCTCAACCTCTACTTCTGCTAATATTGAGAGTGTTGGTTCGAAAATATTTGAGAGCAATCCCGTGAGAAATTCTCTTGTGAGGAAAAGTGACGTTAAGGAAGTTTTTCTTTCTAAACAACCTTTATTTATGTGTAAGAAAACTCCTATGAGTTTCATTAACCCCACACCGGTGCCACCGAGTGAAATCACTTTTCTTTTGCAGGACTTTAAGGACGCAACTTCAGAAAACAAAAGGACCGATCGATCCTTAGTTCCCGAGCACCAAAATTACTTGCAACGAATGAGGGAACGTCGAGATCTTCGAATTTCAACTGAGGGAGTTGATTTTCATCAACCAAGTGGACCTTGTGGAGGTTCTGGTCGAGGCATAAATCAATTGGGACGAGCAAAACTCATACTTCCTTTGAAAAATCCACCGGATGGCCTTATCATCGCCAAAGTGGACGTTAAACTAAATGAGCATTCCAATGATTCAATCTGGTTTAAGGAAGGTAAGTTTTCTCAACCAATTATATATTTTGAAGCTGATGAACGTGGTGTTTTGTTAGGACATACAGGTTCTATCTTGCTTCACAAATCACTTCTCGGATCCAAAGGAGACCAATTCGAAACAAGGAGAAGGAACGGGAACTGAGGGACTACTGAAACTTATGAATCATGACCGTTCTGATTTTGAAGAAGCTAAGGAACATTATTCATTTCAAATCCCAGCACCGATCAATTCCAAAACATACAAGAAATGTTTACAAGGAGCAAACATTAAGGCGAATTCGTATGACATCCGAAAAGGTAATGAAATTATTGTGCCTAATGCAATAATTCAAAGGTATGATTTACTCTCTACTCTCAATGATAATTTGCTAGATGTATTTCAATCTTGTGAGAGATTCTTCTTTGGAAATTTCTTTAAGCAAAAAGGTTTTCTATTTGATGAGAACAAATCGTGTAAGCTTAACTATGCTTTGAAAAATTCTGTGTTGATTGATAAAATCTCTAAAAATGCTAGTGCTTCACAATTTGCTGAATCCTTCTTTAGGGAAATTGTTTACTTTGATAGCACTCTGAATTTTAATAAAAACTTAGGTGATCATGATAATTCTTCGAAATTTATTTTGGATGATCTAAGTAAGGAACTATGTGCTAGTCGTGATGATTATGTCTTTTGCACCTATAATCTTTTGTTTCGAGTTTTTGAAAGTGCACAGGATATACAAGAGGGAAGCAATGTGAACGATGAGCATGGATATCAGTTTTGGATTCGTATGAAGGAGAAACGTTTTCCAGCCCGAAAGGAGTCCAAAACGAAGCTAAGCGGAGATTGTCAACGCCGAGTCATAGAACATATCAATGCCTGCAAGATCTGTTTGCAAGGTGAGCATATTTTGTTTTACTTCAATGATTCTAACTTAATTTTGTTCTTGGCAGATTTGAGGACAAATCTTTTTCAAGTGGAGGGGGATGATATGATCATGGATACGCTTGCTTTGGATGCTGTTCCAGAGGCAGCATTGGTCATCCCCAAAGGACATATTATCCGATCCAAGACACGGAAGCTAGCTGGAGCTGTTCGGAATTTGCCAAATGAAGCACGGAACAAAGAGGATCAACTTACGCAACCCGTCCTCACCTCATTATCTTCGAACTCTCTATGAGGTTTGGCCGTTTGTGTAAGTCGTTTGTACTCTTTTTCCTGTATACGGTTTTATCCCAATGGGTTTTCCGTATAGAGGTTTTAACGAGGCAACCGGCTTACACCGCCTAACGGCCAGATTTCTTGAGAGTTCCGCGGGGGAATTTTCCGAGGGAAATTCTGAGGGATTTATTCCCGAGGGACTTTTCGAGGGACTTTCCCGGGGGAAATTCTCCGCGGAGATTTTCTGGCGGAATCCCAAGAGTTATTCAAACTGCATTTATTTTCTTTGTAATTTTCGATGAGTCTTCTCCTTGTTTCGAGAATGACTCTTGACTTGTCTTTTGAATTTTTTTTCCTTTATCTCTTCTTCTCCCTCATTGTCGAAAAACACAATTCATTTTTATCAAATTTATTTTCAGAGATTCTTCTCTTTTCTCTCTCGAGATTATTTCCGCATCTTCTCGACACAACTTTCGATCTGTCGTTCGTGTGAATCCTTCTCGGTATCAAGGGCACAAGGATTTTTGGGATTTCATCTCCCACGCCTTGTCATCTTCTTCCCCGGATTCTCCCAACAACGCATCCACCCCCTCGTTTCAATTGTTCATTGTCGAATTTGGGCCTAAGGAATTTCGGGATTTCTCCCACGCCTTAGCATCTCTTCCCGTGAATCCATTGAAATCGTGGATCTATCAACCTCACATGTACTAGAGCAAGCGATCCTTAGTCGATTCGTGTCACAAGGTATGTATACTCCCCTACGTATTCCTAGTGCACCTTGGACCGATATATCAATGGATTTTGTGTTAGGCCTGCCTAGGACTAGAAAAAGAAGTGATTCGGTCTTTGTTGTGGTCGATAGGTTTTCTAAGATGGTCCATTTCATACCATGCCATAAGACCGACGATGCTTCTAATATTTCCGACTTGTTCTTTAGGGAGATCGTTCGTTTGCACGGAATGCCTAGGACCATAGTCTCGGATAGGGATACAAAGTTTTTGAGTTATTTTTGGAAGACCCTATGGTCTAAGCTAGGAACCACACTTTGTTTTTCTACTACTTGTCATCCGCAAACCAATGGCCAAACCGAGGTGGTCAATAGGACTCTAGGGACACTTTTGCGAGCCATGATTAAAAAGAACCTTAAGTCTTGGGAGGATTTCTTGCCTCATATAGAGTTTGCATATAATCATGTTGTGCATTCTACTACTTCGTTTTCTCCTTTTCAGCTCGTTTATGGTTTTAATCCACTTACACCTCTTGATCTAACCCCTTTACCCTTGAGTGAGAGTGTAAGCATGGACGGAAAGAAAAAGGCCGAGCTGGTCAAACATATGCATGAAAAGGCGAAGCAAAACATCGAGCACAAAACTGAGCAATACCGAAAGTATGCCAACAAAGGTCGGAACAAGAAAACATTTGAACACGGCGACCTTGTTTGGATTTACTTGAGAAAAGAACGGTTCTCGAAAGAAAGGAAGTCTAAACTCTTGCCGAGAGTTGATGGACCGTTCACCGTTTTGGAGAGGATCAACGACAATGCCTACAAGATTGACCTCCAATGTAAGTACCCCGTGAGTTCTAGCTTTAATGTTGCTGACATTATTCCCATTATTGCAGATGAAACAGATTTGAGGGCAAATTCTTTTCAAGTGGAGAGGGATGATGTGATCATGGATACGCCAACATTGGATGAGGTTCCGGAGGCAGCATTGGTCATTCCCGAAGGTCCCATTACGCGGTCCAGGTCTAAGAAGCTAGCCGGAGCTGTTCGGAATTTGCTAAGTGAAGTTCGGATCAACGAGGATCAGCTTACACACTTCGTCCTAACCTCTTTATCATTCGTGGATTCTTCTTGAGGTTGGTCGCAAGTGTAAGTTGTTGTACTCTTTTTCCTGTGCTCGGTTTTGTCCCATTGAGTTTTTCGAGTGGAGGTTTTAACGAGGCAACGGCTTGCACTTTCATTCTCGGTCCAATCTCAAGTTGAATTTCGGGGAATTTTTTGAGGGACTTTTCCGAGGGACTTCTCCGAGGGATTTTTTCGAGGGACTTCTCCGAGGGGTTATTCCGAGGGACTTTTCCGAGGGACTTTTTCGGTGGAAAACAAGTCAAAGCAACTGAAGAGTCATTCAACTATTTTAGTCTTAGTCAAAACTCTATTTAATTTTAGTCTTCTTTCATTTTCGAGATTAGTCTTGTTGACTACATCTCTTGTTTTTCTTTATAAACTCTTCTCCCCCCCCATTGTCGAAATCATCCATCTTTTTATCAAAATATTTTTAGAGAAGTTTTTCTTTTGTTCCTTTGTGAACTTTTCGATTTTCTTGGTGGTTAGCCAACAAAATATTTTCGGTTTATCAAGTGTTGTCCATAGCACTTGATGCAGCCTTCATTCCGGTGTCTTGTGGGATTCGTTGTCGTTTAAAGGGGCACAAGGATTTTCGGGATTTATTCCCACGCCTTGTCATCCTTTCTTCGCGAGTTCTATCCGCCATCGAAGTCACCCCTTGTTTCAATTCTTAACCGTAACTCTGGGCCTAAGGATTTTCGAGTTTATCACTCACGCCTTAGCATCTTTCTTCGTGGAGTCCTTTGGAGTGAAGGATCTATCCAACGTTCTTACCGATCTCGAGTGTGCAATCTTTGAGAAAATGTATCATGATCCCTTGACGCGACGGTGCTGCGGCGGCTCTCCGATGATGGTGGCGTCCTACCTGGTGCACGGTGGTGGCTCGACGACGACGAACGGAGGTGGTGGTGATTGACGCACACACACCACACACAGACGAACGGCAACATGATCGGGGAAGAAGAGAGAAGAAGAAGACATGGGTGTGGAGGAGGAGCGACGGCGGCGCAGTAGCGGTCACACGGCAAGGCGATATCAGTTGGCGGTGAGCTATCTTCTCTTCTCTCTCTCTGGTCGTGCGGCTAGGTTAAAAACGAGGAAGGAGATGGATACACTCTTCGTGTATTTAAAGATTGACAAAAAGAGAAAAAGAAAATTGGGCCTTATTGGGCCACAAAACCGGGATGTTACAAAAATAAAATTGGTTAGGGAATAAATCAATCAGAAGTCTAATACAACGGACCATTCATAGACAATAAAACTTACGTCCATCAGATAGCTTTTCCTTCACTTTTCGGTAGTCATTGTAGAGAGGTTCGAGGTAGCGATAAACATCAACTTCAGACCCAGTGAGACGGAGATAAAACGCACCAAGAATACGAACATATCTGCAGAAACCAAGAGAGTAAATATTCTCAACAATCAACATTTATAACATCGAAAACGTTGGGAAACAACAAAAGCAAGCGCAGAACTATCAACTTGACTATCCTAAGGCTATCAGGATAATTAGACCAACACTTCAAAGAAACCTATAACTGCAATATACACTACATCGACATAGCCAAATTTGGTTTACTCTATACGTATATATGCTTGAGAAACAGCTAATACCAGGCTAATTGCACGTATCCAATCTAGATTACAGTAAAATACAAGAGCTTTGGTTAGAAATCATACTTGTAATCATCGTTCTTTATGAATTCCACGACAATTTCTTTCTCAAGCTGGATTTGCAGCATCTTCAATATAAGACAGAGGAACGGGGTGGGCTTGCGGTTACCACCAAAGGTTCCACCAAGCGGGAAATGCTTTCAAAAGAGCGCGATTTTCCTTTCTTTTTTTGTCTGTCTAGATCGTTTTGAGTCAGAAATGTCCTTACCTTTGATGATAACATCTTTTATCTTTTTGTCCTGTTCAAATTGAGTTGTTAGCTCCGGGATGAGGTAATTTGTGCTTGTTTTTCATTCGGGACGAGATTCGGATCGTTGTTTGAAGTGTATCAACTTCGTCAAGCTTTTGTATGATCGTCTTACGACCGGCTCTTTGTTATGTTTGCGGTGCTCTTATAGTTCGGATCGAGAGATCGATCCGAACCGCTTGGTCGAAGTATATCAAACTCAACAAGGTTTCGTTTGATCATTTGATGACCGACTCATCATATTGGTTTGCGGCGCCTTTCTGCCTTAGATAATTTTGAGATTCTCCTGAGTGCGCGACCGTTTAGCTGTAGTGCGAGTTGTTTTAGTGAGGGCTAAGTTAGGTGGAGAAGTATTATCTTTGAGGACTTTGAACCGTTTTAAGAGGTCTTATCTCGGAGGTCGTGATCGTAGTATGAAGTAGCATTCGAGTTGATCAGACTATGTTGAGTACGACGATAGACTCTGGACCGTGTGTGAGATGGTTTTATATAGCGAGTTGTGTACTTTGCAGTTGATGTATGAGGTCGCGTTTGTTTAGTAAGCTACGAGATGCTTGATCGTTTTAAGAGATCAAAATGATATCTTTATTGATGATAATTAATTTATAAGTGGGGTTGACTCAATATTCTGTGAAGAATAGTAGAGTATGTTGGTGTGGTGGCTGAACTCGCGCGATGAGCTGCCTACGTACCCCGTCAAGGGATCAAACCATTATCTAGTTCGATTTTACAGTGATCTCAAACGAGATATGTTCGTGAGTTTGACCATTTTGTGGATTGGCTCGAATTTTATTTTTTTGGAGATCTTGATCAGCGAGTTTTCTTTTTATATTGTATGTTAGTACCGAGCTTTTGCACAAGTTTTAGTTCGGGATTAGATGCCTTACTCGCCGAGTTCGATTACCCATTTAGCTAGTCGTCCTGATTGTCTGGGACTGTGTAAAATGGTGCATAGTTGTTTGGTGATAGCAAGCCCGCTTCGAACTATTGTTCGAGTTCGTTTCGTTCCTCCTCGTAATTTATGAAAGAGGAAGCTCAATGCAATGCATCTTCAAGTGATATTGGGCGACGGACTGTCAGTTCTTGCTTGAGTTTGGAAGAAAAACATAGTCCTTTTTCAGAGCAGTCAGTGATGCTCCCTCATTGAGGCCGGCGATCCTAGACTTAATTTCTTTAAATCTGGTTATATAGGATCGCAACGGTTCCTCGGGTCTTTGTTTTAAGGTCCAGAGGTCGGCTTCAGTAGCTCGAGACTCCATAAACATCGAGTACTATTTTAGAAATACCGAGACAAGCTGTGTGAAGTTGTCTATGGAATTTTCTTCTAGTCTTGCAAACAATTCAAGCGCGGGTCCGACTAGTTTTTCAGCAAAAAATCGGCGGAATCCTGCTTCTTTTTCTTCATCATTTAGATGAGCTCGAGCTACATCGAGCTGAAAGATTCTGACATGGGCTCTCGGATCGGTATTTCATGCGTACTCAGGAAATCTGATTGCATGTGTCTCTGATTCAAGCGTTTACAATTCTGTTGGTAAAGGGAGTTCTATGAGTCTCCTAAATTATACGATATATATCAGGTGCCGAGCTTATAGACATATGGTCAATAGAGTAAACATACGCTAGAGCTTGACATTATTTCTTTCCATATATTGTTGTAGCATTTCCATGCTGGTCACGCTGAGCGGATTCACACAAGGTGGACGCGTTGTAAGGGGTTGTTGGGTAGTTCGATTCTACGAATTCTTGAGATGCGGGTAACTCAGTTGGAGTTGGGACTCCGTGAGAGGCAATCTTGTTGTGTATGCTGAGTTCGACGCTGGAGTAAGTCCTAAGGCTTGCGAACTCGAGGCGAATGATGAGGCTCCAAAGTATTGAGCTCGGGGTTCAGCATTACATGGTAGCGGTGGTTGAGATGGTAGTCGTGGAATATCGTGAGCTACGTTCTCTGTTTGATTTGAACCACTTGGGTTTGTCATTTTAGGTTGTGAGCTCGTCAGCGTACTAGATACTGGGTAAATATCAGTACGCGAGGACGGAACAAGTTGCGTCGATGAGCTGGGCTCAATCGGGATGTTAACACTATTCGAAGGATTAACCCTCAGATATGCGTGTTGTTGTACTGTAGTGGGGTTCGTGGATGTAGGACTGGTCTAGATCGGGGTGGTTACGTTCGATCCAATTGCCTGGCTCTTGGTCGAAGGGTTCGACCAGAACGAGATCTACTGAGTTCCCTGACCCGGTCTTTGATTTGGAGGGTTCCACGTTCTTTGGATCCATTTCGTTGTAACTGGCATGAAATCAGGGTTCGGAGTTAGAGATTCTTCGATATCTTCCCCACATGCGGAGCCAAAATGTGGATCCTAAAATCCACACTCAAGAATGTGGAGTGATTTGTAAATAGAGGAAAGATGGGCAAGAATCTCGGAATAAGCACAACGATGTAAATAAGATGAGATTCGACGAATTGGATTTGTATTGATCATAGTATAAGAATACATGGTGTTTTAGAGAGCTCCTAGAGCTTATAAGTCTGGAATGAGTAAAAGAGTGAATAATGAATAATTAATAATGATAAAACTAAGACGCATGTCCTTTTATAGCATGTCTCGTGCTGGATATGCTCCACGTATTTCAAACCGACGTGTTGGGTCCGCTCCGCGTATCTTGGGCTAACGTGCTAGGTCGTTCCGCGTACTTCGGGCTAACGTGCTTGGTCGTTCTGCGTACTTCGGGCTAACGTGCCTCGGCGAATCCCGAGGATTTTGGGGATCTTCGAGGATAATGATTGATTTGTTCAAATCTTCTCTGCTGAACTCCGAAGATCTCGGGACCGTTAAGCTGACAGCTCGTCTCGAGCTCGTAGCAAGCTCTTAGCTCGAGCTCGTAGCAAGCTCTTAGCTCGATCTCGTAACAAACGTTTAGCTCGAGCTCGTAGCAAGCTATTAGCTCGAGCTCGTAACAAGCTCTTAGCTCGAGCTCGTAGCAAGCTCTTAGCTCGATCTCGTAACAAACGTTTAGCTCGAGCTCGTAGCAAGTGATATATCATGGTTTTTACCCTGTTTAAGCCATGATTTAAGTCCTTTTTATAGAGTTTTTCTAGTGTTTTGTAGTCTTTTAGAGTCTTTTACAGGTTATATCACGTCGAGGAAACAGAAGGATCGCGACTTATTGAAGACTTGAAGAATTGCAAAAGTGCCCAGAAGTCTTTAATAATTACAAGAAGCCCCAATTCGTGTTTTAGGTTATTTATAGGGATTTTACAGCCACTTTGTAGTCTATGCTTTATTTTGTATGTTTTATTTTACTTTGGTTTGAGAGAGACAATTATGAATCTCCCTTCGTCCGAGATCAGATCTCAAAACCTCTTGTTACTCTTTCTATTTTATTGATGATTTATTCAGTTATGTTGATTGTTTCATTCTCCATGTCTGAGTAGATCCACTTTAGGTTCAGGTTTCTCATAAGGGTTTTCTCTGAATGCTAGGTTGATTATCTGTTTAGGATTCACCATCTGAATTAGTTCTTCGCTTAGGTTGTGCTCAAAGCTAATTCTAGGTTGACGAATCTGGAACTTAGATCTTAGGATAATTGATTAGGCACGACAGTGCGATTAATTACCTGATAGAACCTAGGTGAGCAAATTGATTATTCGCAAAGAGATTTGGTTTAATTGATTTGTGAACATATCAAACCTGATATTAAAGCTGATTTAGACTTTATGATTCTCAAAGATATTTGGAATTCCTAGGATTTAGATTTAGATAATTCTCGCAACGACAGTTGGTTAATTATACCTTAGTGATTTGAGTTCAAGAACTGCGCTAAATCTGAATCCTGCTAGTTAGTTTATCTGCATTCATTGATTTCCTGAGAAATACCCTGGGCCTATATTTCCTCCAATTGAATTACAACTCTTTTAATTTATGCACTGTTTTCAATTACATCTCTTGGCTTAACTTAATTCGATACTATACAATCTATTGTGCATCTCTGTGAGTCTTTGTGGTTCGACCCCTAGCTATACTACAACTACTGCTTTAGTACTGTTAGGGTATTAATTTGAGCATATCAAATTTGGCGCCGTTGCCGGGGACTCAATTCGCCATTAGATTTTAGTTTGAGAATTTCGACTAAGTTTGTCGGTATCGATCGATACTCCCTAGTATCGGTCGATACTCGTCGTCTTCTTTTGTTGATATCGATCGACACCACTTGGTATCGATCGATACTCAACGTATTTTTTTTTGGTTACTTACGTGCCTTGTCTAGTGTTTTGTTTTCAGGTGTATGCCTGTTCGTGAAACCAGAAGCAACAAGAGCACTCAGCTAGTTGAACTGTCACTGGAACAGCTAGCACTTGTGGAACGCACAAACAGAAAGACCAAGCAAACATCAGGGATGAACAACCCAGTGGTTTTAAGAGTTGATGAAGCTGGAGTTCTGAGAGACCAAGAGGGTCAAGTGTGTAATGAGAGAGGGCAGCGACTTGATGAGGCTGGAAACGTCGTTGTCCCTGCTGTTGTTATTGAGATTGTCGCGCCAGTTGGGCGCGCCAACGTTGGGAATGCTGCAGGTGATCGAGTTAGGACACTTGGCGAGCACAACAGACCTGATCAGTTCTATGCCAATCGATCTGCGATTCGCGTCCCAACTTTTCAGAGGAACGACTTCGAGCTGAAGCCTGCGTACTATGCTCTCGTGAGTCACAGTCCTTTGCATGACCTACCTCATGAGCATCCCATGGATCATATCGAAAGGTTCGAAGACTTGGTCACTGGTATGAAGTACAATGGAGTGCTAAATGAGTATCTTTTCTGCAAACTTTTCCCATACTCTCTTGGTGGGGATGCTGCTTATTGGCTGAAACAGTTAGCTCCTGATTCTCTAACTACATGGGATGAGACGAAGAATGCGTTCCTGATAAATTTCTACGATGATGCGAGATCTGAAGAGCTCAGGAACAAAATCTCTCAATTTTCTCAAGGTCCGACAGAAGCATTCAAGGCTGCTTGGATTCGTTTCAAGTCTTATCAGAGAGATTGTCCGCAGTATGGGTTCTCTCAGGTTCAGTTGTTGGGCATTTTCTACAGAGGGATTGATTGGAGGTACCAGATGGGTATGGATGCTGTGAGTAATGGAAACTTCAACACCAGGTATCCAGATGATGCGGTTGTGCTGATTGAGAACTTGGCGTCTAGCAATAGCACCAAGTATGCTGATTTCGAGAAGAAGAAGCAAGCTGCAGGAATTGATGGGTCTCAGATTGCTGAAGTTCAAGCGAAGCTGGATATTTTGCTTGGGAAGTCGAAGAAGACTGTGCACTTTGCTGATGGAGTCAATAATATCGGTGGAGATGAAGTGGAGGATGTTAACTACGTTGGTGGTTATGGATTTCAGGGTCAGCAATTTGGGTACAACAACAACCGGAACTTCAGCAATTTGGGTACAACAACAACCGGAACTTCAGTAACAACACTCGCAATTACGGAAACTCTTCGTATCAGCTCATCTCTCCAAAGTCCACAGACAATAAGATGGAATTCATGATGGAACAGCTTCTTCGAGGACAAGAGAAGTTGCAGGGGAATCTCAATGGGAAATTTGACTCGCTGTACATGGATCTGAATGGGAAAATCAAAGCCATCAGTCTGTCCCAGAGGAAGCTGGAAACTCAGGTTGCTCAAACAGCAGCAGCTGTAAAGAGGCAGGAAGGTTTTCTTCCAGGGAGAACTGAAAATCCAAGAGCACACGTCAATGCGATCTCCTCAAGTGCAGAAAATTTCGATGAGGATCCTGAAATCGCACAAGCATCGATCGATACCAGCCTGTATCGATCGATGCCAGCCCAGACACTTGCTCGAATGGATATAAAATCTCGTGTATCGATCGATACCCCATTGGTGTCGGTCGATACTGAGGCGATTTCTGAGGAGACACCTGAGACTTCGACTGTGGTGCCTAAAGTAGTTGCAGAACGAGTGTATATACCCAGGATACCTTATCATGTGCCTCGTATTATGACAAGGAAGGAATGGGAGGACGCCAGATGCAAGGCTTTGTTGGATAAATCAGTTATGGAGCATCCTTTTGATGATGATAAATCTGCCAGGGACGATTCAAGAACAAGAGTATTGATCGATACCCTACCTGGTGTCGATCGATACCTCTCGCAGAATGAGCCAGAAACTGTGAAAACACCTGAGTTGATCGAAGAAAGAGTTCGCAAGCCTAAGAAGCTGAATCCTATTCCTAAACACCTCAGAGATCCTATCACTCCAAAGCAGCTGCGTGGCTTTGAGAAGAGGGTACGAAAGATTCCCCACTCGTTCACTTTTGAAGAAGCTCTAGAGGGCTGGCCTCTGCTAAGTCACTTCAAAGATTGCAGAGAAACTGAGGAAGAGATCAAGGCACTCTTCATTAAGGCCAGAGGTACACCTCCACTGAGACAGTTGACTAAGAGGGAAGACCCAGGGATCTTCTCAGTTCCATGCTCTATCTCTAGAGTTGAATTCAAAGAGTCTCTCGTTGACTCAGGAGCCTGCGTCAATGTCATGTCCAGGGCAATTGCAGAGAGATTGGGAGCTGATATTCAACCTCCAAAGACATCTATCACGTTCGCGAATGATTCCACCTCTCTTCCATATGGGGCAATCGCTGATTTGATGATCACAATAGGAGATTGCCTGGTTCCTACTGATTACTGATTTTTAGGTTGTAGAGATGAATGCAATATCTCGTACGCAGTTGATTCTCGGAAGACCGGTCATGGCTACTGTTGGTGCGATTATGGACACACCCAACAAGCACATCTCATTCTCATACATTGACAAGGAGGTATACTACAAAGCCATCCCTAGAGGAACTCCCGGACGTGTATCTTGCATTGAAGATGTCACAGGAGAGACATTGGCAGTTGAACTTTTGGAAGAGCCTCCTGATGAGCCTACTGTCGCAGATATTTCAGCTGAACCGCCCAACATTCCCAAGGAAGTTGTCAAGAAGGTTAAGGCAACAAAGAAGAAGAAGGCCAAGAGCAAAAAAGTCGAAAATCCCCATGTCACTTTAGAAGAGTGATGGGAATTCGATTGAGTATAAGGTCAAGTGCAAACGAGCTTCGAAGCCATTCTCTAAGGCTAGAATTCTTCTTACTTCGGAGCTGAAAGAGAAGGGAAAAGAGTTCGTGGAAGGCATGTTGAGCAAAACTCTGAAGCTAGCAATGTCAAGTTGTGGAGCCTGTTTTGGTGCAAGCTCTCACTCTTATCCAGCCTGAAGGGCGTTACAGTCAAGCTATTGACGTTAAACGAGCGCTTGGTGGGAGGCAACCCACTGGTGAGTCTGTTTTTGAGTTGTTTTTCTTTTTATTTTTCGTTCGTTCTGTGTTTGTGTCAGGCTAAACAAGGAGCAAACTCGAAATCGCCTGAGTGTCGATCGATACCCTTCTGTATCGATCGATACCCTACGCGATTGAGACAGGTTCATGTCGATTTAAGCCTGGTATCGATCGATACCAGGATGTGTGTCAATCGATACTCGATGTTCCAGCAAGGTAACTTCTTGTTTTTCCCAATTTTATTCTGTTCTTTTGTTTTCTTTCACTGACTCTAGGCTAGATAACACTGGGGACAGTGTTGTTCAAGTCTGGGGGAGGTGTCTGCTGACATTGTTTTTGTTTTTCTTAGAGTCATAAAATAAAATAAAATTGTCGTTTTATTGAGTCAAAACTTGTTGGAGATGATGATCATGTGCTTGAATTGTTGTTTTGATTTTGTTTTTGAGTGACCAGTGTTGCAGGATCAGCTCTAGATCGACTAATGAAAAATCCAAGGACTGATCAGTTGACTAGAAAACAACCATGTCTCCAGCAGAGTTTTCTGAAACCTGAGCCAACTTTTGCACTTCATCGATATGGTTAGTGTGCATAGAGCTTGATTCATCATTCATATCTGATAAAGGAACCCATGTGTAATAGTATTACAAGTTGATAAGTGCATAAAATATGAAATGATTTTCTTCTTAGTAGAGGGCTAGGAAAGTTTCCAAGGATCCCATTATTCTACTTCAGAGGAGATGATCACACAAAGGTGAAAGCGAGGTTAGGAAAATTTCCTGTGACACCATTATTCGCTTACACCTTTGATTACTTATGAGGGAAGAACCGGGGATTCGGTGGCTAACACCATCAATACTCGCGTCTCAAACCTTAATATGTAAATGCAAGGAACATAATAAGAAATAAGTATGGGGAGAGAAATAATACCAAAAAGTGTGAAAAAGGGTGGTTCCCTGTCATGATATCGTATGGTAAAGAATCTAGAAGGTTCTTGAACATTGGCTGCAGCGATGAAACTGGCGATGAGGGTTTTACTTAAACAAAGTTGTGGGATAATGTGTGGAGTCTGGAAAAGCTGTGAATGTCTACGGAGAAGTACATGGTGGTTAGATCAAAAGCTGGTTAGGTGACATTTGGGTGCTTGGGAAAAGGATCTTTGCGATGGTTCCTGAACAGGTGAGTCTCCGTGTTTTCAAACCTCTTTCTCTGGTTTAGTCTTCTATTTGCTTGAGGGCAAGCAAAGGCTAAGTCTGGGGGAGTTGATATATCATGGTTTTTATCCTGTTTAGGCCATGATATAAGTCCTTTTTATAGAGTCTTTCTAGTGTTTTGTAGTCTTTTAGAGTCTTTTATAGGTTATAGCACGTTTTGAGCATAATTGGAAATATTTGAGCTTTCTGGAACATTCTGGAGCGAAGCAGAGATCCGTGTAGTTGAGACATCAAAATCACCTGAGTATCGATCGATACTCCCTGGTATCGATCGATACCCGTCGAGGAAACAGAAGGATCGCGACTTATTGAAGACTTGAAGAATTGCAAAAGTGCCCAGAAGTCTTTAATAATTACAAGAAGCCCCAATTCGTGTTTTAAGTTATTTATAGGGATTTTACAGCCACTTTGTAGTCTATGCTTTATTTTGTATGTTTTATTTTACTTTGGTTTTAGAGAGACAAGTCTGAATCTCCCTTCGTCCGAGATCAGATATCAAAACCTCTTGTTACTCTTTCTATTTTATTGATGATTTATTCAGTTATGTTGATTGTTTCATTCTCCATGTCTGAGTAGATCCACTTTAGGTTTAGGGTTGTCATAAGGGTTTTCTCTGAATGCTAGGTTGATTATCTGTTTAGGATTCACCATCTGAATTAGTTATTCGCTTAGGTTGTGCTCAAAGCTAATTCTAGGTTGACGAATCTGAAACTTAGATCTTAGGATAATTGATTAGGCACGACAGTGCGATTAATTACCTGATAGAACCTAGGTGAGCAAATTGATTATTCGCAAAGAGATTTGGTTTAATTGATTTGTGAACATATCAAACCTGATATTAAAGCTGATTTAGACTTTAGGATTCGCAAAGAGATTTGGAATTCTTAGGATTTAGATTTAGATAATTCTCGCAACGACAGTTGGTTAATTATACCTTAGTGATTTGAGTTCAAGAACTGCGCTAAATCTGAATCATGCTAGTTAGTTTATCTGCATTCATTGATTTCCCTATAAATACCCTAGGCCTATATTTCCTCCAATTGAATTACAACTCTTTTAATTTCTGCA
This sequence comes from Eutrema yunnanense, assembly GCA_002933935.1. NCBI lineage: Eukaryota > Viridiplantae > Streptophyta > Magnoliopsida > Brassicales > Brassicaceae > Eutrema > Eutrema yunnanense. The sequence goes on along the minus strand of PKML01021454.1, from coordinate 329,603 downwards.
CTGCTTTCAATTACATCTCTTGGCTTAGCTTAATTTGATACTATACAATCTATTGTGCATCTCTGTGAATCTTTGTGGTTCGACCCCTAGCTAAACTACAACTACAACTACTGCTTTAGTACTGTTAGGGTATTAATTTGAGCATATCAGCAAGCTATTAGCTCGAGCTCGTAACAAGCTCTTAGCTCGAGCTCGTAGCAAGCTCTTAGCTCGAGCTCGTAGCAAGCTCTTATCGCGAGCTCGTAACAAGCTCTTATCTCGAGTTCGTAGCAAGGTCTTATCTCGAGTTCGTAACAAGCTCTTAGCTCGAAGACTCATCAGTCTAACCCAGTAATTGCAGTAGAGAAACCCACTAATTGTGAAGCTAATGAGTTCTGAATACGAATGAGATGTCTCACTTCAATCTCTCTTGCATAACACTGTGGAATATTATACATCCTGCAACGGTAAATGTCTGACCAAAGGTTTTGTGCGATAAGTTTCAAAATCTTGTCGTAGCTTAATCCACATGTTATCATGCGAGTGGTCAAAACTTCAAATAATGGTGATGAAACCCATGTATAAAACTCAAGATCATGAATTTTAACTCAAACGCAAAAGAGAAAACACAAATTGTTGATTCAATAAAAATAATCAGAACCGATTGAACACAAAATGTATTTCCGACTCCATGAATCTCCGAAAAAACTAATCATCAGAGCACCGATCAAACCAAAACTCTTGTGATATTTCTGAAAGAAGATCCTCGAACTGAAAATACCAAATCTCTCAGATAATACGTAGAGGAAAACTAATCCACTACCATTCCCTATTTGCGATCAGATAATCCAATGTTGGCTTCGTTGAAGAAAACTATGAAGACGAAGAGAGAAATTTAGTATGTGGCAATGTCTAATGATGAAATTCGAAGATTAGGGTTTAAAATAAACGTTATTTATAACAGAAGTTATTAGGGTTTCTCACAACCGACTCTGACAATAACTGAATTGCACGATTAATCTTAAATTTAAAATTAAACTACACGACAATTCTGATGCCGGTTTTAGTAATCTCGATGATAGAGTAGAGAATCAAACTGGGATTTAAGTGATCTAAAATCGGGGAGAGATTCAAACCAAACAATATGATAAATTCGATGTCGGTTTTAGTAAGATTCGGCAACGGATTAGAGAGCCAAACCATGATAATGTAATGAATTATCGGGTCGAGATTCAAACAAAAATATACAATTATTTTGTCACCAGTTCGTTTTAAAAATACCATACACATAAACGGATCATTGCGAATGAAAGACAAACATATGGCTTAACAATGGCATAACATCTTTTCGCAGCTGAAAATCGATAAAAAGCCCGCCACATAAACAAATCACTACACTTTAATATACTCTATATGTTCTATATTAAGTGATGTTTAAGGTTTTTGCACACATATTAATGATTCATTTAAATTTTATTTTTTATATACTAAAAACATTATTTATTGTATATTTAAACACAATTCAACTAATAAGAAAACAATCTACAAAATACAAATGATAAAAAAACATAAAATAAAAACTATTTAATTTTGCATTGATTTGTGAGAACATCACTTATTTGATAACAAAAAAAACCTACCAAAACATCACTCACTTATTACATAACAGAAGGAGTATTGATTACTTCAACACCTTTACGGTGTTACCGAAAACTACACACTTGATTGGAGAGAGCTGATTTGTGCCAAATCCATAGATCAATGTTTACCTTTATAACCATTAACTACACCCATTTGGAGCAAACCCGACCCGCCCGCCCGCACTATCGTACACAACTTCTAGCGTTTTCTGCTGAACGTTTCCAAAGATGGCAACGTTATTGTCGTCGCTATTCCCTGCAAATGCCAAACAAACCTTCGATCCCGTAACCGGGTACAAAATCCCTATCGAGCTAAGCTCCACGACGGCGCCACCGCCGAAAGAGAACGCCACTTTCGGGATCATCAACGTCTTAAATCCGCTGAGATCGAAGCACGTGTCCAGGATCGAGACGCCCGAGGTAGACGGATACTTTGACATCATCGCCTTGATCGCGCTCCGCAGTGCCGCGTAGGCTTTCGGTGGAAGGCGAGAAATGACGGCTCCGGAGTCGATTATAGCTCCCGCAGTAGAGAATACGGTTGAAGGAATCTCCAATTTCTGACCGCCAACGGTGATTCCGACGATATCGAGGCCATAGAAGGATGTGCCATCTGCGACGGTGGAAAACGGAGTGTATGTGACGGATTTCGAGATTCCGGCGGATCCGAATGTGAGATGTCCGGTGTAGCTAGCGGAAGAAGGGAGGCAGTAGGAGAAAATCTTATTGTAGGTCGTCGCCGTCTGCGACGGAAATGAGAGCTTGCCGCGGCCAAGGCCAAGAAGTCCGGCGACACCAGTAAAAAGTCCTTGGTTGTTCTCGCCGCAGCCGAAATAAACGACGTCGAAGACGTCGGAGCTCGTTAGGGTAAATTTCTCCTTGGCGAGAAATCCAACAGAGAACGATTTATCGACGTATCGAACAAGGTAGAGGCAATTAGAAGCCGAACAACCTCGAGCAGAAGAGAGAGATCCACACGCCGCCGATGAGCAGGAGACGTTGTAATAAGAAGAAGAGGAAGAAGGGTTAAAGATGGGTTCCTTTTGTGAATAGCAAGATCCAACACATGGCTCGCATTGAGTCCACGTTAGATCGCTTCCGGTATCGAAGATCAGAGACAGATCGTGCTTCGGCGTTCCGATTCCGACCGTGACGACGTAGTTTCCTGACCCGAATGTGCTCCCGTCTTTAGCCGGTAGATCCGTTGACTGGCTTTGCCTGACTCGATCTGTGAATTTTTTCGACAGTTTTGAGTGGATGGATTTTACGCGCGCTTCGTCGAGTCTGAGGATCGCGACATGGTCTGGGCTCGTGGCTTTGCCACTGGTTATACGCGAGCACGTGCCGTGTCTGTGCGTCACGTGCAGTGAGGACTTTGTATTAGACGCTGAGTAGATAAGTTCACGTTAGGCCAAAAAAAGTAAATTATCACACGAACAACAAAAAAACATTATTTTTCTGGTTGTTGATGTCAGTATTATTATCTAACGAAATAAAAAGGAAAATATTTTCTTGTAATTTCAACTATTGGAGTCAAACAGAGTTGTATTCATAATTATAATTATTATTAATTTACTCACTTAACTAGCTAGCAAAATATTGATTACAATTATATATATATGTTTGTTTTTCCTATCAAACATATACTATTCGAGATCTAACTATCGCTTTCTATAATCCTGTGATGTTAGTATTGATGCCTCTTAATGGCAAGAATTTGGCCTTAATTATCATCTACTTGATAGTAAGGACACCAAGAATGTAAATGTATTAAAGGACATACTAATAACATATATACATGTATATATATATATATATGTGTGTGTGTGTGCATATATGGTCTATTCATCTACTTTACGTATAACACAACGAATCATCAGAAAATTGAATTGGCTAAGAAATTACCTCTGGTAGAAAGAACACAAGATGATGATGATGAAGGGAAGAGAGAGCTGAGTTGAATAGTATGATAATCAATCTCTCTCCTCTCTCTTTCTTGAGCTCCCTCGTTACAACCCCAACTGAGACATACACAAAGGACTATTATTATATTCAACAAGTTCCTGTTAAAGCTCATTTTGCTCTCTTCTTCTCTCTCGCAATAATAAAAGGGTAACTCTACATGAAAATGGTTGGTCCTTTATAACCACTCTCTTTGCTCAAGAAAGTCTATAGTCTTTAGGGGACTCTATTCCATTGGTTTCATTAACCAGTTAGGTAGCGACACATCATCTGGCAAAGGATTATTGTTGTTATTTTTGTGTTTTGTCTTCCACACACCAATCTTAAGCACAATAAAAAGGGATAATATTCCACTAAATGATTCGTTGAGTAGTAAACAAAGTACGTGTTAATTAAATTATGCATGGAAGTGTGTGATGCTCATTAATGAATTTGTGATTCAAATATCCAATGATCAATTGATGGATTGAAAACACATGTAGATAATTTGTTCCTTAATTATTGCATGACTAGGACTTAACCCGCGCTATAATTAGCGCGGAGTAATTTTTTTTTAAGAAATTGTTTTGAAATTTAAAAAAAATTATTTTTATTTGAATTTTATAATATGCATAACTCATGATTATAGATAAAATTGTCAAATGGAATAATTTGTCTATTTAACCCGTTTTGCAATGGACTAAAATATTATTCGGGCTAACCCGTAAAACATATAATCTTGAAAACATAACTCTATTAATTATTATGCACCGTTTAATGACTCTAGTTTTGGGGTTAGTTCATGAACTCTTAAAAAAAACAAAAATCTTGTGTAACTTTTAATAAAATTAGTAAAATATTTTTCAACTTTTATTTTGATATAAATTCAAATAAAATATAAAAAACTATAGTAACAAATATATCAAGATTTTGAATAGATATTTTTTCTTTGAATATATATGGATTTATTATTATTTAAAAATATATAGTATATAACATCTTTAATGCAAAATAAATATTTTCCATATTCTTATCACTAATTGTAAAAGACAATTATACAATTTCCTATTTCAATTATTATTTATTATTTGTAATGGCATTTCATGTAATAACTTACAAAACAAAATTTATTTTCAAAAATGTCTTCTGAAATAATATTATAGAGATTGTAATTTCCATTATGATATTTTGGCCAAATAAGGGAAGAGTCGATTTGTAAGTCTCCAATTACTAGCTAAGAAGACTAATAATTCAATAATGCAAGCAATAATTAAGTCCCAATAATTCAGAACCGGTAAGGATGGTTCCACGGAAAAACCATTTTACCACCCGAAACTTGATTTAAATATATAAGTAGTTGACAAAAAAAAATTTAGTCCAAATAATTTAGAGTAACGAAGTATCCAACCAAATGGAAGCAAATGGTTTAGGCAATATTATTTCACAACCTATCACTTGATTCAAGCTTACTAATGCGTATATATGTAAGTAACATATATCATATGTTTGTAGTAATTGGGAAAACAGGTGTTGCTTCACGAAATCAATCTAAAAAAAATCATTTTATGTAATTTTCAATACGCATTTGGTAGATTAACCATTCTTTACATGAACGTGTAGAACGTATAACAATTCAAGGTCTTTATTGTAAAAGGGGTTGTGAAGTTAGACGACAATTGCATAGTGATTTGTACATAATTTATTCCTTAATTAAAGCATGATTATAAATAGACTACATATATGGCTATCAAAACGTTGAATACACATTGCTCAACTTTAGTAGATATACTACTATATTAAAATCTTTTGATAAAAATAGAACTGTGCCATTTATATATTAATTTCAATAATTAACCTCAATAAACGAAATGATTTTTTTTTTTATTGTGTTTCTATCATATGAGTTTTTTTATTCGTCATCCATTAAAAAAAATAGGTCTAATTCCGACGGACTTACAACCGTCGGAATTTTCCGACGATTTTTTGGACGAAAAAAGCGTCGAAAACGCTAACATGTCGGTAATCCGTCAGACACTTCCCACCGATTTCCGACTCCACCGATTACCGACGACATGCATCCGTCGAAACAATTCCGACAGATTTCCGACTGAGCTTATACGGAATTCATAGCCGTTTGAAAAATAATATAGCCGTTACTAGCCGTTTGAGTATTATCAGGGTCGGTCGAAATTCCGTCGGAATCAGCGCATAATTTTTCTATAAAAACGTCTCAACCCTCTCTCATTCACTACAATTACCAAAGCCAAAAATACTTTCATCTAAAAACCTTATAAAATGTCTTCTTCAGATCCATATAATTATTTTCGATCATGGATGGATAAGCCTCATCAAATTCCGGAGACATGCCTAATTACGGAAGAGTACAAACAAGGCCCCCAACAATTCATGGTATTTACGACTACCAAAAAAAAGCCAGAAAATCCGGTAAAATCTATTGTCCATGTACTAATTGTTGGAATCGTAGATTCATGTGATATACAAAGTATGGTCACACATGTATTATAATGGGTTTGTACCTGGTTACAAAATTTGGTATTATCATTTAGAAAATGATACAATGGTGGATTATGCTAATATATACTAGTGAACAACCTATTAGAGATAACTTAGAAGAACCTGCAATGGAAGTATAAATTGTAGCTCATGTTCTAATGGTGAACGATGGTTGCTGAGTATGGAGATAGATGTGAAGAACCTAACTTAGAAGCTCATAGGTTCTTTAATATGTTAGACGCTGCTAAAAAGTCGTTATATGATGGTTGCAGATGTGGACATTCCCCTTTATCAGCTGCAACTAGGATGATGGGTATAAAGACGGATTTCAATTTGAGTGAGGAGTGTGTGGATGCAATAGCTGATCTTGTGAAAGATATTTTGCCAGAAGATAATCTTGCGCCATTATCATACTATGAGATACAAAAACTTGTTGATGGTCTAGGATTGCCGTATCAGATGATAGATGTGTATTGATAACTGTATGATATACTGGAGAGAGAACGCAGACCGTTCGACATGTCGTTTTTGTCGCAAACCTCGGTATAACCAAGCAAGTGGAAGAGTGTCAGTCCCATATAAATGGAGGTGGTATTTGCCGTTAACAAAGAGATTGAAGAGGTTATATCAATCTGAGCGTACGGCGGAAGCAATGAGATGGCATGCAGAGCATACAATAAGTGGAAAAGTTGCTCATCCCTCAGATACAGAAGCATGGAAACATTTTCAATCCATGTGTCCTAGTTTTTCGTATGAGGCGAGGAACATATACCTTGGATTATGTACTGATGGTTTCAACCCTTTTAGGAAGCATGGGAGACAATATTCATTGTGGCCTGTAATTGTAACACCTTACAATTTGCCGCCATCTTTGTGCATGAGACGAGAGTTCTTGTTCCTAAGCATTCTTGTTCTTGGACCAGAGCATCCCAAGAGATCACTTGATGTGTTTCTGCAACCATTGATTTATGAGCTGCAAATGTTATGGGAGCATGGTGTTCAGGCGTTTGATGTTTCTTGTCAACAAAATTTTCTCATGCGGTCAATACTTATGTGAACCATAAGCGATTTTACAACATATGACATGCTATCCGGATGGACAACACATGGAAGGTTATTGTGCTTGTACTGTCAAGATAACACAGATGCGTTCCAATTGAAGCACAAACAAAAAACGTTTTGGTTTGATTGTCATAGGCAATTTCTACCAAGCGATCATCCTTATCGTCGGAGCACCACGTTGTTTATGAAGAACCATCGAGTATTTGATGATCTACCTTCTGAGTTAGATGGACATTATATGCTGACTCAGTTCAAAGATTTTGGTGCAGCGAAGACCGTTTATTGTGGTGGTAACGGGCATAATCATGTTGACGGTTGTGGCAACCAACATAATTGGCACAAGAGGAGTATTTTCTGGGATTTGCCTTATTGGAATGACCATATGTTGAGGCATAATCTAGATGTCATGCACATTGAGAAGAAATTTTTTGACAACATAATGAACACCGTTCTCAATGTCCAAGGGAAGATGAAGGACAATCTGAAGTCTAGATTGGAATTGCTAGACATTTGTTCTCGTAGAGCACTACATGTGACAGCGAAGGGGAAAGTCCAGACATTTGTTCTCGAAGAGGTTAAGGAACATGACGCGAAGGTCGAGGAAATGTCGAAAAAGAATGAAGAGTCGGAGAGCGCACACAACTCGACCCATGAGGAGCTGAACGAGATGAAACTAATCATTAAGGCGAGATTCCTGGATCTATTTAAATAGTTTCAGTTTAGATTTCCAAAATAACTTTTATTTGTATTTTATTTTAGAACAATATTTATGTTTTTCGAATTCAAAATTTAACTTAATTTAAATTAATAATTTTTTAATAATTTTAATTAATTACTTAATTTAACATATAATTTTTTAAAATTCTTTTTAATTACGTCGGAAAGTCGTCAGAAACGATCCGTCGGATATTCATCGGAAAAAGGTCTGTCGGAAAGACGCCGAAATTTCTCTGACGGGTTTCCGACAGCTTCACGACGAGATATTCCGACAACACTATAGTCGGAATTCTCCTCGACGGTATGAGGTGGTTGGAAATCTTTCAGAAAAATGGTCGTCGGTAATCTGATGGAAATGGTCCGACCACTTTCCGACGACTGAGATCCGTCAGAACATTCCAACGATATTCCGACCAAACATGACTTCCGACGAATTGTAACCGACATATATTTCTCGTCGCAATTATGTCAAAAATGGCTATTTCCGAGAGAATTCCGATAGAAATGACCGTCAGTTTTCAGCTTCTATCTTGTAGTGATCATACTTTTGGAAGAAATTGTACATTTTCTTTATGTCGGCCTATTATATATATATTTTTTTTGTAACATCCGAAAACATCCATGTATGAAGTATGATCGAGATGATGTGTCCGTAACTTATCTCAATTAATTATATGTGTGGGCTCGCGTTACATTTCCCGGAAATTTAGTCAGAACCCTCTTCGCTCCACTTGCACGTTTTAAAAGAGGGCCATGCTCATATATGATTATTGACTCTTCAATAAGTATGTCGTTTCAAAGGCTTCGAATGGAGAAAGCGGATCAGGCGGTGCAGATCAAGCGGTTCAAGCGGATCAGGCGGAACAAGTGCGGATCAAGCGGATCTAGCGGTTCAAAATTTAATGTTGAATGGTGAAAGTGGATAACAAGCGGTCCAAAATATTGTATATATTTATAATAATTTAAATTAAATTGAAAATTACTATTATATTTATAATATAATTATCTGAATAATGTAAACAAAATTGTTTCTAATTTTAAAAATAACAAATAAAATATTTACTTTAAAATTATAAATTACGTCAAATGTGAGGATATAAACTTTCTAAATGTGGTAAAAAGGTAAAATGAGAATTATAAAGCAAGAGATAAGAGAAGTAATCATTAATTAATTTCAAAAACTAATAATAATAAAAAATTGCCAATAATTGTTTTTGAAGTGTGCTAGTGGATGTAATACTCCATTATTCTAGTGTGTTTAACCTAGGGCTGAGCAAAATAGCTAGAACCGAAGAACCGAACCGAATTAGGAGATACCGAACCGAACGGAAACCGACAAAATATCCGAGCGGATCCTAAACTCCTATATCCGAAGATGGAAACCGCTATATTATGGAATTTAAAACTGCTATATTACTTTTATTTTCTTATATATTTTTGTAATTTAGTGTAAACAAATTTATGTAGCGTTCTTTATAAATATACATACTATTAGCTACATATTTAATGTTTTATAAATAAATTAAGCACAAATCTGAGACAAATTTTATTCCTACAAAATTATTATTAAATAAATGCTAAAAAGTAGAATAACACACACCATACGGTCCATACCCACCAAATATGCAGTGTGTCTACTGTGTAAGACGGATCATAATATTTGCTTCACAAAATCCCGTCCGCTTTTACTGTATCATGCATATTTATTTTAAAATTATTATTTTTATAGAAAACTGTTGACTTTCATATATATGCATGAGTGGCACATTATTCGTGGTTCCTCCGCTCCGTCATTGTACCGTCGTTGAACCGTGTTTCCATTCAAAGCCAAAGTATGAAACTCTGTTACTCTGTATTACTAAAGCCTGAGGGACTGATATTCATTATAAAATTGATACATTGATTTTATCATATTGTATCCATATAAGGTGGATAATTCATATTTTATTCATTTACTATAGAACACTAAATGTTACTCTTTAACATGAGTTATTATCAAGAATAGTTAGGAACCTAGATTATGAACTGTTGGGATATCAATCCAAGTCTCACATCGGAAGTTTAGACAAATATTGTCTAGTATATAAGTAATGTCCAACTCCAATTAGTATGAGGCCTTTTGGGAAGGAGCCCAAAAACAAATCCGTGCGAACTTTTCCACCTGGGCCCAAAGCGGACAATATCATACTAATGGAGAGTTGGACATGGGCTTGAAAAAACCCAACAGTGGTATCAGAGCCCGGGTTCAGAGAAAGGTGGACCTGGAGAAGTGGGTGTGGGCTACATGTTCGTTGTGGGAGAGATAGCCCTCAAGGTGACCTCGCGATTAGGGGTGTCGGTGCCTTGTGTCGAAAGTCTTCCTGACAAAGCAGAAGGTTAGGCGGCGGGTTCCGTTGGTGATTACGGCGGTACAAGATGGATGCCAGGTTTCGATGGAGGAGAGGCTAAGGGCTTGTGTGGTCCTTGGTTTGAGGGGATGATTGTTGGGATATCAATCCAAGTCCCCCATCGGAAGTTTAGACAAATATTGTCTAGTATATAAGTAATGCCCAACTCCAATTAGTATGAGGCCTTTTGGGAAGGAGCCCAAGAATAAATTCGTGTGGGCTTTGCCACCTGGGTCCAAAACGGACAGTATCATACTAATAGAGAGTTGGACATGAGCTTGAAAAATTATATGATATTTTTATTAAAAAAACCCCATTTTTTAAATTTGCCTTAAGCTCCTATAAACCTACGCACGACACTAAGGAGGCATATTAAGGATATACAATCTATAATTCTTCACTTAATATCTCTCTTGTAATTAGTCGATATTTTCTGTAATTCCTATGATTACGTATTTACGTTTTCCTCTTGTATATAAGCTGTACATTCTTCATCAATGAGATACAATACAAATATACAATACATTTCATATATTTAATAGTCGTGTATATATATATATATATATATATATATGGGTCTTGACTCTCAGGCCACATATATATCATTTTGGGTGTTTTCTACAAAGACATTGACTTGTAGTCTTGTCTTATCATACAATTCAAAGTAAATGATAACAACTACTCATTCTACGCATGTCTTCTTCACTTGACTTGACATAACTTATTTCGTGGAATATGTATACGGGTCTTGAGCCACACATATGATTCGATTATGGTTGTTTTCTACAAAGAACTTGACTTGTAGTATTTTCTTATCATACAATTCAAATTAAACGATATCGATCATTCATTCTACGCATGTCTTCTTCACTTGACTTGACTTAACTTATTTCATGGTATATTTATACGGTTCTTAAGACACACATACATCATCCGATTATGGTTGTTTTCTACAAAGACCTTGACGTGGCTTATCATGCAGTTCAAAACGATAGCAATTACTCACTCCACGATTGTCATATGAATTTTAAGTGTTTTTATTCGAACTTTTATAGATACTAAGAGAGAATCCACACTACGCGTGGATCTTGTTTTATTCTGTGTTATAATAATATATTTTTAGACTTTTAGTTCGATTATCAAATTCTCTTACGTTTTCCTATATAATTTTTTTTTATGATCATAGTAATCTTCTCCATTTATTGTTTTCGAATATTTACTTGTTATACATATTCCTATCATAGTATCAATCATCCAAATCTCAATGTTTCAATAATTTTTAAGTACTCAATTTACTTTTATGAGTTAGTGTTTTCATATATATATATATATATATAT
>PKML01021454.1:279687-318010 GCA_002933935.1 Eutrema yunnanense | reverse complement strand
ATATATATATATATATATATATATATATATATATATATATATATATATATATATACGTCAAAAATATATATATTATTAATTCCATCTCTTTTTTTCGTGCTCTTAAATTCTTGTATATTTCTGTTTTTCGCTTTCTTTTTCTCTGTTTTTTCTTTTCATCTTCTTCTCTCTATTTTTTGATAACTTGTTACCTATTTTAGATTGTTAATTGAAAGTTCTTTTTATGTGTTATGGTTTCTAGTTCTGATTTTTTTTTACATAGTTGTTTGAAATAATTTTGTTTTTAACTCATTGTTCACATTTTTCGTCTCATAGCTTGCTTTGTTTTCACTTGCATTGAAGTATCTTCGTTAGTTCAGAGATGACTATTAAAATCACACAATTGTTTTATGAAAGTATGCATTTAAATCCCGTATAATCTAATATTTATACGTTTATGATATTTCTAAATTAAATTTTAATGTTATTTATTAGTTATTTATGTTTTAATGGTGTTTAAAATAGTTAAAATTCAAATTTAAATAATTTTTATATTTAATTAATAGTTGGACGCATGTTTATTTTTTATTGATAATGAAATAATGAATTGTCAACGCTGGAGAACTCCTCTTCAACTATTATATATTTTTAGTATTGATTATGAAATAATGAAGTGTCAACGCTGGAGAACTCCCCTTCAACTATTATATATTAGACTATCACTACAAGAAAACATACTAAATTCCTTCGACAATTTCCGAGAACTCTTATTGTCGGAAAAATTCCAATGAAATAGCAACAACATTCCGGGAGTCTTTCCATTGTCGTCAGTTTTTGCTAATTTCGATCATCTATTGTGGAGACTCCCTCCGGATAATCCGGATAACAGCTTTCCTTGGATTGCGTGGTGTATTTGGAAAGCGAGGAATGATAAGGTTTTTTTAAATGTGGACAGAGATCCACAAGAAATACTGAAGCAGGCGGATATCGAGGCAACAACCTGGGAATTGGCCCAAAGTAGTGTCCCTTATGCGATAATCCATAATTTTGTCCCTAATACAGCGCCCCCGTCATTTGAAGGCTGGCGGTGTAATATTGATGGATCTTGGAAGGAGACCGATAGTTTCTCCGGATTAGGTTGGTATTGCTTTCAGGAAGGCGGTGAAGAGAAACTGATGGGAGCCAGAAACCTACGCAGAAGCATCTCCCCACTACATGCCGAGCTGGAGGCACTCATTTGGGCCATGCATTGTTTGAGTGCAAACCAGAAGACGACAATAGCTTTTACAACAGACTGCTCCGAGTTGGTGAAGATGGTGTCTACACCCGAGGACTGGCCGGCCTTTGCTTTACATTTGGAGGAATTCGAAAATAGTAAGGAGGCTTTCTCATCTTTCTCAATATCACTCATCCCCCGCGCAAACAACAACAAGGCAGACAAGTTAGCAAGAAGTGCTCGTGTCTACCCAATGGATATTACCTTTGTAAACTCGGTACCCCCGGTTTGGATTTCTGAACCGTTCTAGGTATCTAGGCTGTTGACAAAAAAAAAAAAAAAAAAAAAAACAACATTCCGATTAATATAACAAATTCTCGGTTGTTTATCGAAAATTTCCGACGAAAAAGAATTCTCGGAATATAGACAGAAAAGTTGTCGTTATTTTGTCGGAAATTTGCGACGACTAGTGTTTCTCGGTTGTTTATCGGAAAATCAAGGTAAATCGTCGGAAATTACCGATGAGGTAATATCTCGGAAATTAGCCGGGAAATTCATCGAAATGGTGTCGTAAATTACTGACAGAAAATTTTGTCATAAAATTGTCAGAATTTCATAGGAACGTCGCTGGAAAATATTTCCGACTAAATTCCGAGTAAATCTGTCGTCGGAAATAAAGTATATAAACACAACGTCGCAAGATCCGGATCTGCCGCAACTCAAATTTCCAAATTCATCAAAATTCTGATTTTTTTTTCAAATGTCTTCTAATAATATATTTCAAGATCGAGCATGGATGTACAACCATATTGATACCACAACCGGAGAAATCACGAACAAATTTAAGGAAGGGCTGCGGCAATTTATGAGTTTCGCTACGAATCAAGAAATCCCTCGTGAACAAGGTAAAATGAGCTGTTCTTGTATCAAATGTGAGAATGATCGGTTCATTAATATAGATACGATTTGGAAGCATTTGTTCTGGAAAGGTTTACACCGGGGTATTATGTATGGTTTTTGCATGGAAAAAATTTGGAATCATTGCCAAGTAGTAGTCGTGTTCTTAGAGGTGAGCGGATTACGCATGATGATTCTAGTAGGTTTAGAGATAGAAATCCAACACATATGGAACAAGATAACGTGGTTCAGATGGTTACTGATGCGTTTCGGGAAACTATTGAAACAACTGATGCAGAGGAACCAAATGCAGATGCGATGCGTTTTTGTATGTTAGATGATGCACGCAATCCGATTTATGAGGGTTGCAAAGAAGGTCATTCTCCTTTGTCAACTGCGACTAGGATGATGAGCATAAAAACTGAATGGAATTTGCCTGAGGATTGTGTAGATGCGATTGCAGATTTCGTTAAAAATTACCTTTCGGGGGATAATATAGCACCAGGGTCTTATTATGCTATTCAGAAATTGGTAGCTGGGCTTGGTTTACCATACCAGATGATAGACGTTTGCCAGGATAATTGCATGCTTTTTTGGATGGTAGATTCGAAGTTGGAATGTTGTCGATATTGTGGGAAGCAAAGGTTTCAGGTGTCAAGTCGGCGCAGCAAAATACCGTATAAACGCATGTGGTATTTGCCAATTACAGATAGGCTAAAAAGGTTATATCAGTCTGAACGCACTGCTTTGCCAATGAGATGGCATGCTGAACATGATTTCAAAGGGGAAATATCTCATCCTTCAGATGCGGAAGCGTGGAAACATTTCAGATGGTTAATCCAGAATTTGCAAACGAACCCAGAAACGTGTATCTTGGTTTATGCACTGATGGGTTCAATCCATTTGGAAAAGTGGGTCGAAAATATTCACTGTGGCCAGTTATTGTGACACCATATAATCTACCTCCGGCTCTCTGTATGAAACGAGAATTCCTTTTCTTAAGCATTCTTGTTCCGGGTCCTGATCATTCTCGTAGAGCACTAGATGTGCTCTTACAACCATTGATTCACGAGCTCAAAATGTTATGGTTCGAGGGAGTGGTTGCATACGATATATCGATGAAAAATAATTTATCCATGCGTGCTGTCTTGATGTGGACTATTAGTGATTTCCCGGCGTACGGTATGCTATCCGGTTGGACCACCCATGATAGGCTATCGTGTCCCTATTGTCAAGATAATACAGATTCATTCCAGTTAAGATATGGTCGTAAGTCGTGTTGGTTTGACCGTCATCGTCGGTTCTTGCCACATAATCACGCATACCGGCGGAATAGAAGGTTTTTCCGAAGAAACAAAGTCGTCAACGATCCTCCGCCTCCATAGTATGTAGGAGAATATATGTTGATGCAGTTGCGAGACTTTGATGTCGATCGCACTGTAGATTGTGGTGGTAACGGGCATGACAGAGTTGGGGGATATGGTGAGTACCATAATTGACATAAAAAGAGTATATTCTGGAATTTACCTTATTGGAAAGATCATCTTCTCAGACATAACCTTGATGTTATGCACATCGAAAAGATTTTTTTCGATAACATCATCAACACTGTCTTGAATGTCCAAGGGAAAACAAAAGATAATATATAATCTCGGTTGGATCTCCCGGCATTATGTTACCGAGAGACGCTTCATTTGATGGATAATGGCAAAGCTCCTGTTCCAATCTTCAGGTTAGATGCAACTGCACGGACGGAATTATTTCAATGGATAATTGACGATGTGAAGTTCCCTGATGGATATGCTGCAAATCTAGCTAATTGCGTAGATGACCATGCTGCTAGATTGTATGGTATGAAGAGTCATGATTGTCACGTTTTCATGCAACATTTGCTCCCTTTTGCATTTGCTGAATTACTACCTCAAAATATCCATGAATCAGTAGCAGGTAAAATGTTATACAATTACGCATGTTCAAAATCTTATGCCTCTATATGTATACTAATCCATTTCTTTTTAATGCAGGTATTGGATCTTTCTTTAGAGATCTATCCTCTAGATCCCTTACCGCAAACGAATTACAAATTCTCCAGGAAAACATTCATGTTCTAATATGTAACTTGGAAAAAATATTTCCACCATCATTTTTTGATGTCATGGAACATTTGCCCATCCATTTACCTCGAGAAGCCGCTCTTGGAGGACCTGTCCAATACCGTTGGATGTACCCGTTCGAACACATTATGTTTCATTTGAAGAAAAATGTGAAGAATATGAGTAAGGTGGAGGGGTCAATTGTTGCTCAAAGCATAAACGAGGAGACTTCATATTTCTCGTCCTACTATTTCGCACCACATGTTCAAACGAAGTCTAGAAAACCCGGGAGATATGATGATGGTGGCGAAAGACGGTCTTATAGCACCTACGTGCCTGAGATTTTTGTAGACATTGGGAGATTTAGCGAGAAAAATAAATCGGTTTGGCTTAATGACCATGAGTTTAAACACGTCCACACCTATATACTACGGAATTGCGAAGATTTGATACCATTTGAAAGGTAAATCTTGAACTTATAATTTAACATTGGGACTATAATTATCATATTTTGGAGTTGATATAATTTCATTATTTGGTTAAGCATTTTTGTGGAACAAATACGAGAAGAAAACGTTCACATAACAGATGCACATGTGGAGTCCATGAAACAAGCACATTTCGCAAGTTGGTTGAAATATTATGTAAGTTATCGCACAGATTGATAAATTGTCACACTTAATGCGGATATTGTTTTGTAGATCCAATCAGGCACAACCAGGAATGAACAATATCCAACATGGCTTGAGGAGTTGGTAGGTGGTCCTTCTACCTGTGCTATATCGGCACCAATATATTGTACGCGGGGATATGTTTTTCTGAAAAGTCCAGGTACGGCGAGTAGTCGAATGACTGTTAACCATGGAGTTGTTGTTCGGACTGGCGATTTGGACTATTATGGCGAAATTAATGACATCCTCGAGATTGAGTATCCATGAATCATCAATCTGAAATGTGTTATATTCAAATGCGATTGGTATGATCCAACCTTCGGACGAGGGGTCAGATTGACAAAGTTTGGCGTGACAGAAGTAAACTCATCTCGGCGACTTAGCAATTACGACCCATTTATACTCGGGTGTCAGGCTGACCAAGTGTGCTACCACACCTATCCCCGAGTTAGAATTTCTGGAAATCCATGGATAACTGTGACACAAATAAATCCACGGGGAAAAGTAGATGGGGTAAAAGAGAACGACCCTTTGCAGCATGACGGGTTAACTATGACTCAGGCTTCTGAACATTCTCTTGAAGATATTCCGCACGTAACTGTAGAAGACGAATTTCCGGAAGACATACCAGAAGGTGATGAAGATAGTGGTGGTGAGTTTGCGGAGTCTAGTTCAGAAGATTTATCAGATCACTCTTCTGATTCGGAATAAATACTTTGTAATTTATCAAATCACTCTTCTGATTTGCTATTAAAACTTTGTAATTTATAATTGTTTTTGTAAATTTTTGTGACAACTCTTATTTCGGTTTGTAAACTTTGTAAAATTATTATTTGGTTTAATTATCATAATCATATGTTTTATTTCCGAGAAAATACCGAGAAAATACCGACTACATTTTTTATTTTGTTACCGAGTGGTTTCCAAGAAAACGAAATACCCCATCAGAAAACTGTCGGTATTTTCATGGTGAAAATTACCGATACTTTACCGACAAAACGCCCAAATTTTCACGGAATCCGGTCGGAATATCCCGATAACTTTCCGACGACTCTATAACTTTTTGTCAGAAATTTCTTGGTATACCCGGTTTAATGGCGATGTCAAATCACCTTTACTTACCGCGATCAAGATAACCTCGAATTGTCTGATATCGAGGATAAACCGATAAATTTCCGACGACGGTTCTCGTTTTCTCGGAAATCTCTCGGTAAGGATTTATTACCTTGCCGCGTGGTATCTCAATTTCTGTGGTAATATTATCATTCCCTTTCCGACAACAAACCGAGAAATTTTGGCGTCGGAAATTTCTGATCTATATTACTGAAGAGTTGTTTTTCTTTCGCGCAAGCTTCGTCTCTTCTCCAGGAAGACTCTCTTCCCCTATCTCTCATCATCATCGTCGATCAACCCAACCACACTTATATTTTTTTCTTGGTTTACTCTAATGTATGAACATCATCAATCTCTCCTTCTCCATTTTCTTGTAACTTTATGGGTATATGGTTAGGATAAATTTGGTTTATGCATGTAGTTATCATGTTATGATTTTGCACACATATCTCCATTTTCGTTGTTGTTGCATTGATTTTGCAGATTTTTGACTTCTTTTTGTAGTTATCATGTTATGTAGATATGTTGAATTTGTTATTTGATTTGGAAAAGATTATCCAAATTTTGGTAGTTTTTTTGTTAGAGATGAAGCTAATTGTTTGTTATAGTGGATGCTTCGAAAAGAAATGTGGGTTATTGTAAACCAAATAGAAGATATGATGCTTGGTTAGTTGGAACAAATTTTTGGTGAAGTCAAAAAATTGTCAAAAAATTTCAGACTCTTAAAAAAATTCTGAAACAATTTTGGGTTATTGAAATTATTGTGGGTTATTGTAGTGTTATTAATATTTTGTTTACTAATTATTTAGGAATTATTAACACATTTAGTTTTTTTTGAAGGGTAATGGAAGCGGGAAGTTGGCATGGATATGTTAACACGAACGAATTTTCGGACATGCACCTAGGAGAGGGCTCTGGCGCGGAAATCATGGTCGACGATACGCAAGCTCCAAGTCAACCTCTTGAGGGAGATGGAATACCCCCTCTAATTCCCGATCCAAATCCCGGACCAATGCCGTCTCCTTCAACGAATCCTCTCCAACACATTACCTTACATGAGTTGCTTTTCGTACCGGGACGACGGGACGAGAGCATCTCCCAAAGCTCCATCCACAATGACTTAATGGTGCGGGCTGGTAATATCAAATAGAAATTTTATTTTTTTTCGTTTCATTCATTATTATTTAAATTGGTTGACATCAATTTATTTAACTACTTTAACTTGATTTCCAAATGTCCTCAAGGTTCTCTTACACTAAAGGGATTACAAAAGCTATCAAGAAAATCATGGAGCATGATTTTTCTTTCGCTGCACCGAATTGGACATTGCTAAATGGCGATACAAAAGAACGATGGTTCAAGGCATTCGCGGTACGTTTTTGAAAACATTAATGTCTTCATTATTTGCATATCAAATTCTTAACTTAGTCTTTATGATTTGTAGCAACGGTATAATTGGGATCAAGCACACACAACTTATGTGCGTGAAGAGTTTGAAGAACTTTGCGCGACCCGCTTGCTTGACAAGGTTTACGATTGGAAGCAATTGTATTTAAGGAAGACGGAGAAGCCACGGTGGATGCTTGGTTCGATTTGGTTGGGGTTTATCGCTTATTGCACATCCGAGGCTAATGACAAACGGGGTGGTCGAGGTTGTTTCGGAATGGCGAAACACACTTGCGGATCCGCGCCGTATGTCCGCAAAAAGAAGCTATGGTAACCGGTTTTTTTTTTACATACATTTTTAATTCTTATTTATCATATTATATGTTTGGATTGGATTATATTACGTTTTCTAAATTTTAGCGGGATCCGGTCACCGGGGAACTTCCCGACATGGTGACTTTTATGGAGGAGACCCATAAACACAAATCCGACGGGAAGTTCGTCGACAAAAAGAAAAACATATTGCTCGAAGGTGTAGAGAGCTCGAGCAAGAGAAACTAACCCAATTGTCTGAAGGACAAGAAACTCCCGGGGATTTCCAACTCACTCAAGCGGAATTGAATACCATCTATCGCTCGGTAAATTAACTTTAGCATGATTTATTTTTTTTTTACTTATTTTTGAATAGAATTTTATATATTCTTACTATTTAACGGGATTGTTAGGAAGTCAAAGTTAAAAAAGGACGTCGTTACGGTTACGAACGGATGGACATTGATGATGAAGGCGGTCCAAGTCACGAGACTCAATCTGGACAAGTTGATTATGATACGTTCATCCAAACGCAAAAAGAGCTTGCGGAAACTAAGAGAGAGCTTGAGGACATGAAAGCTATTGTCAAAGATGTCCCGTATTGGGTTGGTCTCATGGCACAATGTTTTCCCGACCGTGTCCCGCCTTCTCGTGCTGCAGCCCAACCCGCAGCTCAACCCGCTGCCCAACCCGAACCCGGAACCCGCAACGAAGATGGAACCGACTTTGGTTCATATGAACTTTAAATTTCTTTCTTATTGCAATCTACTATTTCGTTTTAGTTTCGAACTACTTTTTGGATTGTAAAATTTTAAAACTATGTGTTTCGGATTTCGGTTTATGTTTAATATAATTTTGGTTATGTTTATATTGCTTTTTTATATTTGGTTTTTCTATTTCGGTTTTCAATAAAATTGGAAAAACTAAATTTTTGGTTTTTCTTGGAAAATCCTCGGTACATTAATAAAAATGACTCGGAACATTCTCGGTAATTATCGATAAATTACCGACAACGTTGACAATTTCCGACCAAATTGCCGCCGGAATTTCATCAGAATTTTCCTTGTAGCCGCATTCAGCTTCCTGTAGTCAATACACATCCTGTGACCAGTGATTGTCTTTGTAGGGATCATCTCATCCTTCTCGTTCTTCACCACAGTTATACCTCCTTTCTTAGGCACAATGTGAACTGGACTAACCCAAGAACTATATGAGATGGCATAGATAATCCCTGCTTCCAACAGCTTCATCACTTCCTTCCTGAACACTTCCTTCAGGTTCGGATTCAGCCTCCTCTGGCACTCAATCGAAGACTTTGACTTGTCCTCCAGGTAAATCCGATGCATGCACAAGTCTGGTGCTATACCTGAAATATCATCAAGAGAATAGCCAAGAGCTTTGCGATACTTGCGCAGCATGCTCAGCAGTAAGGTAATCTCAGCGTTGTTCAAAGAAGCATTAACAATCACAGGGTATGTGGAATTAGGACCAAGAAAAACATACCTCAATGCGGCTGGGAGTGGCTTGAGTTCAATCTTAGGAGCTTTCTCCTCACTCCAATCACCAAGCTCACCAGCGTTCTTAGGAGTTTCGGCCAACTCCTTTATCGCACACGCCTGGTATCGATCGATACTGCATCAGTCAGATCGAGTATCTTGGCGTATCCAACAGCTACATCTCCCAGCAACTCCTTTGAGACATCAAAGTACACCATTGCTCTCTCTAGTGGATCTTCAGGGTGCATCTCCAGGAAGTACTCCTCTGCTATGTCACTGAAGGTGTTCACATAGAACGTCTGCCCATCGATGGTTGGGCTATTCATCATCTTTTCCATGTTAAAGGACATCACCAAATCATCGATGTTGAGAGCTATCTGTCCATTCTTGCAATCGATCAAGGCTCCAGCAGTTGCAAGGAATGGTCTGCCCAGGATAAGAGGATCCTTAGGCTCAACATCGTACTTCAGGACGATGGAATCTGTTGGGATCAAGAAATTCCCGATCTTGATTGGGACAACTTCGAGTAGTCCCTCTGGAAGTCGCACTGACAATCAGCAAGTACCAGCTAAATCCTTGTAGATTGAAAATCTGTCATCCCCATTCGCTTAGCAACTGAGTGTGGCATGAGGTTCACACTCGACCCAATATCGCAAAGAGAACGCTCGAATCTCTCTGTGAAGATAGTGCAATCCAAAACAAAACTCCCTAGGTCTGGTAGCTTTTTGGGAATTTTGTTGAGTAGAATCGCACTGCACTCAGCTGTAATCATCATGACACCTTCCTCAAGGTTCACATTGCTAGACACCATCTTCTTCACATACCTCCTAAAAGCTGGAGAAGTCTTAATAGCATCAACAAAAGGAAGCTCCACAACCAACTTATCCAACATAGTTTTGCATCTGGCGTCCTCCCATTCCTTCTTTGTCATCCTAGGAGGCATAGGATAAGGTATTTTGGGTTTGTACACCCTCTCCTTGACAATCTCTGGTTCCTTCTCGACCTGCGCCTCAGTATCGACCGACATAGAAGGAGTATCGATCGATACACGGGATTTTGGATCCCCTCGTGTATGTGTCGAGACTGGTATCGATCGACACTGGCTGGTATCGATCGATACACGGGGATTTTCAGAATCCCAGTCCTCATCTTCAGCAAGATCGACGAAAGTCTCTGCAATTGGGTTGTTCTTCACTCCTGTAATCACCTCTTTTCCACTCCTCAAGGTGATGGCATTGATGTGTGCTCTTGGATTCTCAGTTTTCCCTGGATGAAAACCTTTCTGCCTCTTCACAGCTGCTGCTGTCTGAGCAACCTGAGTTTCCAGCTTCTTCTGAGAGACATTCAGCAATCTATGATCCATCCATGTTCCCATTCTGTCTCTTTCGCTCAAAATCTGCATTTTTGGTGTTATTGCTAGACGCCAAATTCTCAATAAACACATAAGCATCATATGGATACCTGGTATTGAAATTTCCATTGCTCGAAGCATCCAAAGCCATCTGATACCTCCAATCAATCCCTCTGAAGAAGAAACCCATCAGCTGAACATCAGAGTACCCGTGATGTGGACAATCTCTCTGGTATGATCTGAATCTCGTCCAAGCAGCCTTGAACGCCTTAGTAGGTCCTTGAGAAAACTGGGAGATTTTGTTCCTCAGATCCTCAGATCGTGCATCATCATAGAAGTTGTTCAGGAAAGCAGTCTTAGCCTCTTCCCAAGTAGTCAGTGATCCAGGAGGTAATTGCTTCAGCCAGTAAGTCGCATCTCCACCAAGAGAGTATGTGAAGAGCTTGCAGAAGAGTTAACCATAGGACACTCCATTTCTCTTGATGCTAGTAACCAAATCCTCAAACCTCTCAATATGGTCCATGGGATGTTCATTGGAAAGACCATGAAAAGGGTGCTGACCCACAAGAGTGTAGTATGTTGGTTTCAGCTCAAAGTCATTCCTCTGAAAAGTAGGAGGACGAATCGCTGATCGATTTGCATAAAACTGATCAGGCCTGTTGTACTCACCAATCGTTCTACCACGATTAACCACAACATTCCCTGCGTTCGCGTTCCCAGCGACAATCTCCTCGACAACATGAGCAGGTGGAATGATGTTCCCCTCTCCATCCAATCGTTGCCCTCGAGCATTGCACAACTGACCCTCTTGGTCTCTGTAAGCACCAGCTTCATCTTGAACCAAAACCACTGGGTTGTTCATCTCTGCTGGCTTCTTTGCTTTTCTGTTTGTGCGTTCCAAAAGTGCTAGCTTCTCTAATGACAAATTGACTAGCGGAGTGTTCTTGTTCCTTCTGGTTTAGTGAGTAGGCATACACCTGAAAACAAAAGTCAAGAACGTAAGTAACACGGTAATACGATGAGTATCAACCGACACTGGGTGGTGTCGATCGATATCAACAAAAGAAAGCGACGCGTATCGACCGACACTGGATAGTATCGATCGACACCGACGAACTTAGTCGAAATTCTCAAACTAAAATCTAATGGCGAATTGAGTCCCCGGCAACGGCGCCAAATTTGATATGCTCAAATTAATACCTTATAAGTACTAAAGCAGTAGTTGTAGTAAGTTAGGGGTCGAACACAAAGACTCAAGAAAATCACACAATAGACCGAATAGTATCGAATCAAGCTAAGCAATTCAGACGAAACAAAAAGCAATAGACAATAAAAGAGTTGTAAAATCGATGGGAGAAAGATAGGTTCAGGGTATTTCTCAGGAAATCAATGAATGCAGATAATCTAACTAATCAGGGTTCAGGTTACGCACGGTTCTTGAACTCAAATCACTAAAGTATAATTAACCAACTGTCGTTGCGAGAATTATCTAAGCCTAAATCCTAGAATTCCAAATCTCTTTGCGAATCCTAAAGTCTAAACCTGCTTTTAGTTCAAGTTTGATTTGTTCACAAAACAACTAAACCAAATCTCTTTGCGAATAGTTATTTTGCTCACCCTAAGTTCTATCAGGTTTTTCAATTGCATTGTCGTGCCTAATCGATTAACCTAAGATCTAAGTTCTAGGTGATCAATATAGAATTAGCTTTGAGAACAACCTATGGTGAAGAACTAATTCAGATTATAAACGCTAAACAATAAATCAACCTAGCATTCAAAGAAATTCCTTATGAGAACCCTAAACCTAACAGGAGATCTACTCAGACATGAAAATTGAAGCAATAAATATGACTGAATAAATACTCAAATAGATAGTAAGAAAGAGTAACAAGAGGGTTCGAAATCATCTCTCGGACGAACATAGTTTCAGATTTGTCTCCCTTCCAAAGCTCTCTCACAAAACCAAAGTAAAATAAAGCATAGCCATCAAAGTGGCTATAAAATCCTAATAAATAACCTAAGTCACGTTTTGGGGCTTCTTGTAAATAATAAAGTATTCTGGGCAATTTTGCAATTCTTCAACTCTTGGAAAAGTCGCGACTCGTGTCTGCTTCAGTGAGTATCGACCGATACTAGTCAGTATTGATCGATACTGAGGCTTCAAATCGGGTACTCAGCTACACGAACTTCTGCTTTGCTTCAAAATACTCCAGAAAGCTCCAATATCTCCAATTATGCTCCAAACGTGCTAAAACCTGTAAAAGACTCTAAAACGCTACAAAATAGTAGAAAGACTCTATAAAACGGACTTATATCATGGCTTAAAAGAGGTAAAAACCATGATATATCACCCATGCGACCTAAAAACTTCATTTTTTCAGTTTAATGAAACCATAGGTCAACTTTAGGGTTATATATACTTGTTGTTAGACTCACAAAACAAAGAGCCACCATAGAATAAACACAGCCACGTTTTCCTCACCTCTTTCATAATTTTTACAAGTTTTTCATTGATTTTGGATTCTATGAGCTTCAAAGAGAAGATCTCGTCTTTGTACTTCGATAAAGAGAAGTTTTCTCAACCTTAATATTTTAATACAAGTATTCTAATTGAAAGGACCGCACCGTAAAAAAAAATTTTCCATAAATAATTAACAACAATAATTATTACAACAATAATATACAATTATTATTACACCGATGACACACGGTCTACAACAACAACAATAACTGGTATCGATCGATACTCCCCTAGCGTCGATCGATACCCCAACAGCGGAACAACTCCCGGGTCCTAATCATCCCCTCTTCACCGCCTCGATTCCACGATCCCGCCTTATCTTTACCTGCATCGACAAAAGTGATGCATCAACATTTGGCTAACCAAATGCTGAGTGAGATTGATCATCCCAACAACAGGCCACCAATTAACAATTATCACAATTATTACGAAGAATTAACTCACACAATCAAAACTTCCCGGCACGAAGCCACAACCGGCATCGATCGATACACACATGGTATCGATCGACGCCCCACAGCACACGGTACCCACTCAAGGGCCTGGTATCGATCGATACCCAACACCACACTTGGTATCGATCGATGCCACACGACTCACGGTACCCACACAAGGGCAGGGTATCGATCGACACCCAACACCACACCTGGTGTCGATCGATGCCACACGACACCAACTTAACACCTCGAAACACAAACCCTCGAGTCTATCCACACAGAACTCGAGACCACCGCCAAAGGGCCAGTATCGATCGATACTCGCATGGTATCGATCGATACTCCCTGCGATTCACCACAACCACCGCGAGAACTCACCCAGAACTCGCCAGAACTACACACAGACAGCATCAACAAAGCTTAACAACTATCATACTAGCTTCTATGCTGACCTTTGGTCCCAACTCACCTTAAAACACGCTGGAACGAGCTTTAGAAGATCTCTCCCACTTCTCACCAACTCACGCCCCAAGCCAAGCTTCTCCTAAGCTCTCCTCCGAGCTTCTCACAAGCTCCAACCTCTCGATCTCGCAAGATCCAAGCTCCGCAAAGCTTCCGCTCTCTTTCTCTCTTCTTCTCTCCTTCTCTCTCTCTGCCTCTCGACCCTTCTTCCTTTTCTGCTTCATCCTTATCCCAAGGATAAGCTTTTATACTCGAAAGAAGATAGAGAAGAAGATAACCACTAGCGAACCCGGCCGGTATCGATCGATGCTCACCAGTATCGATCGATACTGCCCTCAGGAATTAATCATTCTTCCTCCCATAATCAATTCCCGGAACACGGGCGCTACACTAATCATGATATATATTCGTACTTGTTGTGTTTCGTGCATGAGTTAGTAGTTCTTTTGTTAGGTTTAAGGGGATCCATGGGCTTAGGTGGATAATTCGATATTGATCTGATGATTGTTTAAAAGGGATGTTCATATGGTTCTTCATCTTTTTGTTCTCAATGCATGATTACTTTACCGCGCATTTAGTAATATGATCTTAGGTTAACATACTCTCCAAAATCTTGTTATGTTGCTGGAACTAGTATTTGGTGAGCTAGACGTCTTAACCTTCCAAAAGTCGAGTTAAGGAGTCTAGTGAACTTTATCATTACTTGCTCGATTTAATGCATGTTTTCATTCTACTATAACCAACGAAAGCTGAGTCTATTGGTTTGTAAAACATAGTGGTCGGAGCCACGACAGTGGAAAGACTATAAATTCATGTTTTGTGTTCAAGACGGTTTTTACTTAAATCCCTATCGAATCATCTAACTTATCGTTGCATGTTTTCCATGAGATTTACCTAAAACCTAAATTTTTCTTTCTTGTTTAATCTCTGATTTTATTTACTTATTTAGTTTATTAGTTAATCACCATCGACACACTCTCTTTTATTTTGTTTTAGCTTGATTAATTTTCTAACGTTTCCGTCGTGCAGTTTACAAATCCTTGTGGATTCGATCTCGTACTATACTAATTGTTGTGATTGTTGTGCGCTTGCACATAGTATTAGTTATGTGAAAACTTTACCCACAAAAAATTTTCTGGCGCCGTTGCCTGAGACTTAGATGATATTGCTTTCGAATTCTGAATTTTAATCTAGTGTAAGACGTTTATTTTCTGCATTTTAATTTTTTTTATAAATTTTCTAAAAAAACTTCTAATTTGTTCATTTGAGTTTCTCTTTCGATTTTCAGGTGTATGACTAGAAGTTATACTTCTGAAAATCTATACGAACCTCAATTCGAGATAGATAGACTTGAGAGATAACTTAGAAAACAAAAACAACAACAACAAAGGATGGCCAAGCTAGAAAACCGAGCCCTCCTTACCGAAGAAGAACGACTCGCTCAAGAGCAAGCCGCTGCCCTCGCTAACGCCAATGCTGCTCTCTTGCAGCAACCTCACGGTTTTTAACCCCCTTGTCGCCAACCTTGGTGACCCAAACAACGATCCTCCAGCTCGAGACGGTGACCCGAACGCTCCTCTCGTTGGCGCTGCCCGACAAGCTCCACCGCGAGTTGAAGATCATCACCCCTTTGACCAAGTTGCGTTGCAACAACTTCATAAACAATTACTTCAGCTATTCCCTCCCCCAAGGAGTGAAACAAGTCCAGAAACCAGCTCACCAAAGGCCAGCACATGTCGCTCAACACCGAAATCATCAAACCATCAGTGATTTCGACTCTTTCGACGCTTTCTTCTTGGATATGAATCTAATTCGTCTCCTAATCCTCAAAGGCATGATTATGATATTAAGCCACAGATTATTATATTGGTGAAGCAAAATCAATTCCATGGCTTGCCCACAGAGCACCCACTCGATCACATTGACACGTTCGAGGAGATATGTAGCACAACTCGATCAAATGGAGTCCCGCTGATTATTTCAAGTGCAAGTTATTCACCTTCTCTTTGAATGACAAGGCATTAGATGGATGAAGTTTCTGCCCCCTCAGTCAATCACTACTTGGAACGAGTACAAAGTTGCCTTGTTTAACCAATTCTACACCAAGCAAAGATCGAGCTCCATAAGAAGCAAGATCTCTCTGGTTTTCAACAAGGACCTACCGAATCTTTCTATGAGGCGTTGGAACATTTTAAGGAGTACACTAGAGACTGCCCCAATCATGGTTTCTCCGAATGAAATCTTTGGAACATCTTCTACAACAGGATCAATCACAAGTACAAGTTATCCCTCGATACTGCGAGCAATGGAAGCTTCATGACCAAATCGGTATCAGAAGCTAAGATTCTTATCGGGAACCTTGCTTCTAGAAAGGTGAACCCCGGGTACAATAGAAACATTCGTACCACCAACACGTCAACCAAATCAACACAAATCGCAGAGCATCGGAACATGGTTTTACAACTACTAAATGTTCAAAAATGAGTTCATGCTATTGAGGACGTGGTGGATACTAATGGTGAGCCTATGATGGAGTATATTGGAGATGATACAGAGGAGAACCTAGAAGAAGTGTACTACATTGGTGGAAATTTCGAAAATAGAGGATTCAAAAAAGGATATCGATCTCACTCAAATATGTCCTACCAAAGCAACAATGTGGAGAACACTCAAGATCAAGTGTATCCTCAGAAAAACGTCCAACAAGGAGCTCAACAACAGCCTAAGCAACCATTCACTTTCCCTCAAGTCGCTGCGCCGGTTCGACAAGAAGACCGGTTCGACAAGAAGACAAACTCAAAGCAATGATGAAACAATGCATCGAAGGGCAGAAACAAGCCAATATGGAGATCCATGAGAAGATGGATAACATCTACAACAATCTCAACAACAAGTACGATTCAATCGTTGCCATGTTCAGAAGCTAGATGTTCAAGTTGTTCAAAATATGGAAGACGTGAAGAAACAAGCCGAGGCAAGTGCAAAAACGTTTTGCAATGTTGTCTCCTCCAATGAAGATGAGCTCGTGCCAACCTCTACACCACCTCCCAAGGATGATGAGTTAGAAAAAAATCCAAGAAAAAAGCCATACCAAGGAGAATCGAAGAGATCTTTCAAAAGGAGGCTGAAAACAAAGCCACTCGAGAAGATCGATAGTCCGGGATAGTTTGTGATACCTTGTACCATAAATGGTATTGACATCTATGATTCTTTGTGTGATACAGGAGCTAACCTCAATGTCATGTCATTGGAAATGGCAAAAGAGCTAGGTCTCTCGGAGTTCAAACGATCGCAAATCTCGATAAAGTATGCGGATTCGTCATTCGACACGCCTTATGGATTTTTGCCTAATGTGACGGTTCGAGTAGGCAATGGTCTTATTCATACTGAATTTCAAGTCGTGGTGATTAAATTGAATAAGTGGAGACCATTGATACTTGGATCTCAGTTCTTAGCTACTGCCGGAGCAATCTTTGATTTTCCAAACCGAAGAATCTCTTTCGCGAGGATCAACAAGAATGTCTTCTATCCAGCGATTGATTTCATAAAGACAACGAAGATTTCTGAGATGTGCAACAAAAGAGTTCTCTTAGATCTTGTAGAAACCAAGAAAGATCTCCAAAACGTCAAGGAACGAGATCCACATGTGAAACCGAAGCTAGAGGCTCCGTCTTGACACCTACTGTGGTAAAGAAGGACGTGGGAGAGACTAAGTGAAGTTTAAAGATGTGACAAAGTCTTTTGCAAAGATACAAATCATGCTTCCCAAAGAGATGGATGCAAAAGACGAGGAACCTGTTATGAGAAAGCTCGAAAATACTTTGAAGCTTTTCCCGAAGGCGTTCGTTCTTAAAAACGACATTGGAGGCAAGCTTAAGGAGCTCACAATTCCTCCCGAACCTCCGAATGCAGAGACAAAATAAGCTAAAGGAGATTCACTTCCTTTAGTGGATCCATCCTCTGCTTAAGCCAAAAAGAAGTCGAGCTAACGACTTAAAATAAGCGATGTGTGGGAGGCAACCCACAATGGTTTTTAATTTTTATAACTCTATTATATGCTAAGTTATTTGATTTTCATTTTTAGGAATTTTTCAAAAAAATTTAAAAATACAAAAATTGATTTTTGTAGAAGAACGGAGAAGAAACGAAAAGTGGTCCAACATTGGGTGTTGAAATCGGCCTAGAAGAGTTCCAACCCGAGCTTGCGCCTAAAAATGATATAGAACTTGACCCAAGGAAAGAAACCTGATATATCCTGGTTTTTACCCTATTTAAGCCATGATATAAGTCCTTTTTATAGAGTCTTTCTAGTGTTTTGTAGTATTTTAGAGTCTTTTACAGGTCTTACCACGTTTGGAGCCTAATTGGAGTTATTGGAGCTTTCTGGAGCAGTTTGGAGCAAGAGCTGAAGTCGTGTTGCTGAGTACCTGATTTCACGACAAGCATCGATCGATACTCATCGCAGCAAGACACGACCCGCGAGTTTTCCAAGACTTGAAGAATTGCAAAAGTGCCCAGAAGTCTTTAATAATTACAAGAAGACCCCAATTCGTGTCTTAGGCTATATAATTAGGTTTTCAGCCACCTGTTTAGGCTATGCCTTTTTATGCTTTATTATGTGTTTGATTTTACTTTGGTTTTAGAGAGACAAGTCTGAATCTCCCTTCGTCCGAGATCAGATCTCTAAACCCTTTTTTCTATTTTATTGATGATTTATTCAGTTATGTTGATTGTTTCATTCTCCATGTCTGAGTAGATCCAATTTAGGTTTAGGGTTTTCTCATAAAGGATTTCTCTGAATGCTAGGTTAATTATCTGTTTAGGATTCACCATCTGAATTAGTTCTTCGCTTAGGTTGTGTTCAAAGCTAATTCTAGGTTGACGAATCTGGAACCTAGATTTTAGGATAATTGATTAGGCACGACAATGCGATTAATTACCTGATAGAACCTAGGTGAGCAAATTGATTATTCGCAAAGAGATTTGGTTTAATTGATTTGTGAACATATCAAACCTGATATTAAAGCTGATTTAGAATTTAAGATTCGCAAAGAGATTTGGAATTCCTAGGATTTAGATTTAGATAATTCTCGCAACGACAGTTGGTTAATTATACCTTAGTGATTTGAGTTTAACTGCGCTAAATCTGAATCCTGCTAGTTAGTTTATCTGCATTCATTGATTTCCTAAGAAAAACCCTGAGCCTATATTTCCTCCATTGAATTACATCTCGTTTAATTTCTGCACTGCTTTTAATTACATCTTCTGGCTTAGCTTAATTCTCAACTATACAATCTATTGTGCATCTTCGTGAGTCTTTGTGGTTCGACCCCTAGCTATATTACAACAACTGCTTTAGTACTGTTAGGGTATTAATTTGAGCATATCAAATTTGGCGCTGTTGCCGGGGACTCAATTCGCCATTAGATTTTAGTTTGAGAATTTCGACTAAGTTCGTCGATATCGATCGATAGTCACTAGTATCGGTCGATACTCAGGCGACTTTTTTGTTGATATCGATCGATACCACTTGGTATCGATCGATACTCAACGTATTTTTTTTGGTTACTTACGAGCTTTGTCTAGTGTTTTGTTTTCAGGTGTATGCCTGTTCGTGAAACCAGAAGCAACAAGAGCACTCAGCTAGTTGAACTGTCATTGGAACAGCTAGCACTTGTGGAACGCACAAACAGAAAAACCAAGCAACCATCAGGGATGAACAACCCAGTGGTTTTAAGAGCTGATGAAGCTGGAGTTCTGAGAGACCAAGAGGGTCATGTGTGCAATGAGAGAGGACAGCGACTTGATGAAGCTGGAAACGTCGTTGTCCCTGCTGCTGTTATTGAGATTGTCGCGCCAGCTGGGCGCTCCAACGTTGGGAATGCTGCAGGTGATCGAGCTAGGACACTTGGCGAGCACAACAGACCTGATCAGTTCTTTGCCAATCGATCTGCGATTCGCATCCCAACTTTTCAGAGAAACGACTTCGAGCTGAAGCTTGCGTACTATGCTCTCGTGAGTCAGAGTCCTTTCCATGGCCTACCTCATGAACATCCCATGGATCATATCGAGAGGTTCGAGGATTTGGTCACTAGTATGAAGTACAATGGAGTGCCAAATGAGTTCCTATTCTGCAAACTCTTCCCATACTCTCTTGGTGGGGAAGCTGCTTATTGGTTGAAGCAGTTACCTCCTGATTCTCTAACTACATGGGATGAGACCAAGAATGCATTCCTGTGCAATTTCTATGATGACGCAAGGTCTGAAGAGCTCAGGAACAAAATTTCCCAATTTTCTCAAGGTCCAACAGAGGGACTCAAGGCAGCTTGGATTCGTTTCAAGTCATATCAGAGGGATTGTCCGCACCATGGGTTCAATCAGGTTCAGCTGCAGGGTACGTTCTACAGAGGGATCGATTGGAGGTACCAGATGGCTCTGGATACTGTGAGTAATGGGAATTTCAACACCAGATATCCAGATTATGCAGTTGTGCTAATTGAGAACTTGGCGTCTAGTAATAGCACCAAGAATGCTGATTTCGAGAGGAAGAAGCATGCTGGAGGAATTGATGCATCGCAGATTGCTGAAGTTCAAGCCAAACTGGATTTCCTGATCGGGAAGAATCAGAAAGCGGTCCACTTTGCTGCTGAGAATGAAGTAGAAGATGTTAACTATGTTGGTGGTTCTGGATTTCAGGGTCAGCAATTTGGGTACAACAACAATCGGAACTTCAGCAACAACACTCGAAATTACGGGAACTCTTCGTACCAGCCCATCCCTCCAAAGTCCACAGACAATAAGATGGAATCCATGCTTGAGCAGATTCTTCAGGGACAGCAGAAATTGCAAGTGGATTTCAATGGGAAGCTTGACCATATGTACACTGATCTGAATGGGAAAATCAAGGCTCTCAATACCAATCACAGGATGCTGGAAACGCAAGTGGCTCAGTCTGCAGCAAATGCCAAGGGAAAGACAGTTCATTCACACAACGCACACGTCAATGCCATCACCTCAAGTGCAGAAAATTTCGATGAGGATCCTGAAATTGCACAAGCATCGATCGATACCAGCCTGTATCGATCGATACCAGTCCAGGCATCTGCACGAGTGAATCCAAAATCATGTGTATCGATCGATACCCTACCTAGTGTCGATCGATGCTCACCCGAAGAAAAGTCGAAGCAAAAAGCCAATATCGATCGACACTCACCAAGCATCGATCGACACCATCCTGAAATGCCGATACATAAATTCAATATCGCCCAATTCTGGGAAGACCAGAAAATCGAGTATCAGGCAGAGAGAGCTAAGGAACGAACTGAGAAACGTGCGCATAAGCCCAAGAAGCTGAATCCTATTCCTAAACACCTCAGAGATCCCATCACTCCAAAGCAGTTGCGTGGCTTTGAGAAGATGGTACGAAGGATCTCTGATATGCTCAATTTAATACCCTAACAGTACTAAAGCAGTTGTCGTAGTATAGCTAGGGGTCGAACCACAAAGACTCAAAGAAATCACACAATAGATTATATAGTACCGAATTAAGCCAAGTCAAAAGATGTAATTGAAAGCAGTGCAGAAATCAAAGAGTTGTAAATCAATTAGGGAAATATAGGCCTAGGGTTTTTCTCAGGAAATCAATGAATGCAGATAAACTAACTAGCAGGATTCAGATTTAGCGCAGTTCTTGAACTCAAATCACTAAAGTATAATTAACCAACTGTCGTTGCGAAAACTATCTAAATCTAAATCTAAATCTTAGGAATTCCAAATCTCTTTGCGAATCCAAAAGTCTAAATCAGCTTTAATAACAAGTTTGATATGTTCACAAATCAATTAAACCAAATCTCTTTGCGAATAATCAATTTGCTCACCTAGGTTCTATCAGGTAATTAATCGCACTGTCGTGCCTAATCAATTATCCTAAGATCTAAGTTCCAGATTCATCAACCTAGAATTAGCTTTGAACATAACCTAAGGTGAAGAACTAATTCAGATGGTGAATCCTAAACAGATAATTAACCTTGCATTTAGAGAAAACCCTTATGAGAAAACCCTAAACCTAAAGTGGATCTACTCAGACATAGAGAATGAAACAATCAATATGCTTGAATAAATCATCAATAGAAAATAAGAATAACAAGAGGTTCTTGAGATCTGATCTCGGACGAAGGGAGATTCAGACTTGTCTTAAACCAAAGTATAATAATGCATAGCCTAAACAAGTGGCTGTAAAATCCTATTTATAACCTAAAACACGTTCTGGCCATCTTGTAAATATCAAAGTCTTCTGGGCCAATTCTTCAACTCTTCATTAAGTCGCGATCCTTCTGTTTCCTCGATGGGTATCGATCGATACTAGACAGTGTCAATCGATACTCAGGTGATTTTGACGTCTCAACTACACAGATCTTCTGCTTCGCTCCAGAATGTTCCAGAAAGCTCTAATATCTCCAATTAAGCCCCAAACGTGCTAAGACCTGTAAAAGACTCTAAAAGACTACAAAACACTAGAAAAGACTCTATAAAAGGACTTATATCATGGCCTAAACAGGGTAAAAACCATGATATATCAACTCCCCCAGACTTAGCCTTTGCTTGCCCTCAAGCAAATAGAAGACTAAACAGAGAAAGAGGTTTGAAAACGCGGAGACTCACCTGTTCATGAACCATCGAAATGACCTTCTTTCCAAGTACCCAAATGTTACCTAACCAGCTTTTGATCTAACCACCATGTACTTCTCCGTAGACATTCGCAGCTTTCCCAGACTCCACACATTATCCCACAACTTTGTTCAAGTAAAACCTTCATCGCCAGTTTCATCACTGCAGTTAATGTTCAAGAACCTTCTAGATTCTTTACCAGACAATATCATGACAAGGAACCACTCTTTTTCACACTTTTTTTTGATCAATTTCTCTCCCCCAGACTTATTTCTTATTATGTTCCATTTTTTTTATTTTCAGCTTTGCATATACACATCAAGGTATGAGACGCGAGTACTGATGGTGTTTGCCACCAAATCTCCGGTTCTTCCCTCTCTATGTATCAAAGGATGTAGGCGAATAATGGCATCATAGGAACATCCTAGCCTCGCTTCCAATCCTTTGTGTGATCATTCCCTCTTAAGTAGAATAATGGGATCGCTGGAAATTTTCCTAACCCTCTACTCAGAAGAAAATCATTTCATCTTTTATGCTCTTATTTATCAACTTATAACAGGGGAGAGAGATACTATTACACTAAACACATGGGTTCCTTTATCAGATATGAATGATGAATCAAGCTCTAAAAACACTAACCACATTAATGAAGTGAAAAAATTGGCTCAGGTTTCAGAAGAACTCTGCTGGAAACATGGATGTTTTCTAGTCAACTGGTCAGCCCTTGGATTTTTCATTAGTCGATCTAGAACTGGTCCTGTAACACTGTGCGCTCAAAAACAAAATCACATCAATAGGTTCAAGCACAAGATCATTATCTCCAACAAGTTTTGACTCAATAAAACAATTTTGACTCTATAAAACGACTGACTCTAAGAAAAACAAACACAATGTCAGCAGACACCTCCCCCAGATTTGAACAACACTGTCTCCAGTGTTATCTAGCCTAGAGTCAGTGAAAGAAAACAAGAGAACAGAATAAAATTGGGAAAAACAAAAAGTTACCTTGCTGGAACAGTGAGTATCGACCGACACACAGCCTGGTATCGATCGATACAGGCTTAAGTCGACATGAACCTTCTGAATCGCGTAGGGTATCGATCGATACTGAAGGGTATCGATCGACACTCAGGCGATTTCGAGTTTTGCTCCTTGTTTATCCTAACACAAACTCAAAACGAACGAAAATAAAAAGGAAAAACGAATAAAAAACAGACTCACCAGTGGGTTGCCTCCCACCAAGCGCTCGTTTAACGTCAATAGCTTGACTGTAACGCCCTTCAGGCTGGATAAGAACGAGAGCTTGCACCAAAACAGGCTCCACAACTTGACATCGCTATTTTCAGCGTTCTGCTCAACATGCTGTCCACAAACTCCTGCCCTTTCTCTTTCAGCTCAGAAGTAAGAAGTACTCTAGCTTTAGAGAATGGCTTTGAGGCTCCTTTGCACTTGACCTTGTACTCAATCGAATCTCCATTGCACTTCTGAGGTATCAAAGTGACATGGGGATTCTCGACCTTCTTGCTCTTGGCCTTCTTCTTTGTTGTTGCCTTAGCCTTCTTGGCAACTTTCTTGGGAACGCTGGACGGTTCAGTAGGTTCATCAGGAGGCTCTTACAAAATATCAACTGCTAGCGACTTTCCTATGACAACCTTGATGTTAGAGGCACGTGTGGGAGCACCTCTAGGGGGAATGGCTTTATAGTAGACATCTCCGTCAATGTAAGAGAAAGAAAGTCTCTTATTAGGTGTGTCTATGATCGCGCC
Organism: Eutrema yunnanense; assembly: GCA_002933935.1. Taxonomy (NCBI): domain Eukaryota; kingdom Viridiplantae; phylum Streptophyta; class Magnoliopsida; order Brassicales; family Brassicaceae; genus Eutrema; species Eutrema yunnanense. Next base: position 293,643 of record PKML01021454.1, on the reverse strand, counting down.
AGCAGTAGCCATAAACGGTCTTCCCATGAGTAAAGAAACCTCAGATCCTTCGCTCATCTCCACAACCTGAAAATCAGTGGGCACCAGACAATTTCCTACCTTAAAGGCAAAGCATGGATAGTACCGTATGGAGGTGAGGTGGAGGAGTTTGCAAACGTGAGAAGCAAAGTAGGGGATCTTATATCAGCCTTCAACTGTTCAGCAATTCCCCTTGATATCACATTGACGCTAGACCCTGAGTCAACGAGAGACTCTTTGAACTCGACTCCAGAGATAGAGCATGGTACCGCGAATTTCCCTGGGTCTTCCCTCTGTTTCAATTGCCGCGGCTGTAGTGACTTGCGTCTTGCCTCAATAAAGAGTGCCTTAATTTCTTCCTCAGTTTCTCTGCAGTCTTTGAAGTGACTCAGCAGAGGCCAGCCCTCTAGAGCTTCTTCAAAAGATGATTCATGGGAGATCCTTCGTACCATCTTCTCATCAAAGCCACGCAGCTGCTTTGGAGTGATAGGATCTCTGAGGTGTTTAGGAATAGGATTCTGTTTCTTGGACTTGCGAACTCTTTCTCCGATCACCTCAGGTATTTTCAAAAGTTCTGGCTCGTTCTGCGAAGGGTATCGATCGACACCAGGTATGGTATCGATCGATACTGTCGCTTTTGATTCGTTCCTGGCAGATACATCTTCATCAGAAAGAAGCTTCACGTTCGGGTTATCCAGCAAATACTTTAATCTAGCAATCTCCCATTCCTCCCTTGTCAGCTTAGGAACTATAGGATAAGGCATCCTGGGTATATATACTCGTTCTGCAACTACCTTAGGCGCCACAGTCGAAGTCTCAGTTGTCTCCTCTGAAATCGTCTCAGTATCGACCGATACCGATGAGGTATCGATCGATACACGGGTTTTTGAAGTATCCCGTTTCAGAATTGTAACCGGCATCGATCGACACTTGATGGTATCGATCGATGCCCTGGCGATTTCAGGTTCCTCATCGAAATTTCCTGCACTCGAGATGATGGCATTGACGTGTGCGTCGTGTGGGTGAACTGTCTTTCCCTTGGAGTTTGCAGCAGACTGAGCTACTTGCGTTGCCAGCATCCTGTGATTGGTATTGAGAGCCTCGATTTTCCCATTCAGATCAGTTTACAGATGGTCAAGCTTCCCATTGAAGTCCACTTGCAATTTCTGCTGTCCCTGAAGAATCTGCTCAAGCATGGATTCCATCTTATTCTCTGTGGACTTTGGAGGGATGGGCTGGTACGAAGAGTTCCCGTAATTGCGAGTGTTGTTACTGAAGTTCCTGTTGTTGTTGTACCCAAATTGTTGACCCTGAAATCCAGAACCACCAACGTAGTTACAATCCTCCACTTCATTCTCAGCAGCAAAATGGACCGCTTTCTGATTCTTCCCAATCAGGAAGTCCAGCTTGGCTTGAACTTCAGCAATCTGCGATGCATCGATTCCTCCAGCTTGCTTCTTCCTCTCGAAGTCAGCATTCTTGGTGCTATTGCTAGACGCCAAGTTCTCAATTAGCACGACTGCATCGTCTGGATACCTGGTGTTGATCTATCAGAAACTCTTCTATCGGTTCTACTCCATCTAATCCCCTAAAACCATACACTCGTATCATCACTTGTTCTCCTGTTTCCCGAAACCATTCTCGCGCAGCACCTCATTATCCTTCATCATCAAGCATCGCGATCCCCTTTGCTGCAGTACCGTTTTTCGTCAGCCTTCCTCCGGAGTTGATCTATCAGGGGCGCATCAAGTGGTATCAAAGCTCGCTCTGGACCAAAGGCTGAGTTCTCTCTAACCCTAACTCCTTAGTTTCGCGATTGCAGGTTTTAAACCTAGGGTTGTCGCGATTGCAGGTTGTTGTTGCTAGACTACTAAGGCTTGTTGAATTGCTGTGTTATTCGTTTATCATCTTAGGTTGCTAGTGTTCTGTGCTAGATAGTTTCAAAAAAAAAAAAAAAAAGGAGAAATCGCATCATACCTAGGTCACATAGTTGCTGTTTTCGCGAATTGCTTTCTCTTAGAAAAAAACCTAGGTTTTGTGTTATTCTCTTTGTTGTTTTAGGTCGCGTTTTGTTTAGGTTTCGTCTAGGATCATTGGTTATTGCTGTTCTGTTTTGTTTTAGGCCTGCATAGCTGCATAGATAAGAGCATATCAATAGTTTCTGTTGCATCTAGTTACCTGCATCAGTCGATTGTTGCTAGTGTTTAAAGATACCTGCATCAATTGATCTGCTGTTTGCGATTGTTGTTAAGGCCAGTTACTGCGAGTTGTTGTTTGATTCTCAGGTACCATGGAGCTTTCAGCTGAGACCATGGCAGCCCTGAACAAAGCTATGACCGAGCAAATCAGAGAGTCAAACCAAGCTGTGACAACACAGCTCACTCAACAGATTGAACAGCTCAATGAGAAGTTTGAAGCCCAGATTAGTGGTATTCTGAAGGATTTGAGCGCAAGTGGAGATGAGTCGTCACATACACCGACTCCTTCTGAGGCTATGCGCATCACTAAGGGCAAAGGGCGCATTGGGGACTCTTCTCGAAGGCCTAGACTTGATACCAGACCTAAAGCCAAGACTCATCGAAGTCAACTTAGGAGCAGAGACACTCTGTCTAGGAAACGAGGTGATGACAGAGCTGAAGGACATCCAGCACAAAGGCATCGTACGGGAGAGTATATAGCTGGGCACCGAGTCTTCATGGGAACTGATCCAGAAGACTATGAAGAGGAAGCAGCTTCTGATCATAGTCTAGAAACAGTGAGAAGAAATAGGGGCAGAGGCAATGGCAGAGACTATGACCCTCTAAGGCAGCAGCTAAACCATATCAAGATTCAATACCCTCCTTTCTATGGCACCAACGACCCAGAAGTATATCTTGATTGGGAAAGGAAGATGGAATCGAATTTTCAGGTTCAATGCACCTATGAGCTTAACAAGGTAAAGATAGCTGTCTCTGAATTCAGTGGTTATGCTCTTTTGTGGTGGGAACAGCTGGGAATTACTAGACAACGACACAGAGAGCCTCCTGTTACTACCTGGACCCAACTAGTCACGCAGATGAGAAATAGATTCGTCTCTGCACACTATCAAAGAGAGCTCCTACACAAGCTTAGACGTCTTATTCAAGGCACAAAATCAGTTAGAGACTACTTCCAGGAGCTGGAAACGTTGATGATCAGGGCTGACCTGAATGAGAGTGACGACATGGTACTGTCACGATTCCTTGGAGGATTAAACAGAGAGATTCAAGACAAGGTGGAACTGCAGAGTTATGGAGATTTACAAGAATTGGTGCATAAGGCCGAGTTGATTGAATCGCAGATTAAGAGAAGGATTGGGAGAACAACATTCACTCCTAACATCCCAAAGCCCAGAGATATCAGCAAACCAGCCTACACCAGAGACACTAAGCCCACGACACAGACAGTTAAAGAAGAGATCAAGACTGAGTTTAAACCCAGAAGTGGAGCATCTACTAGTAACATTAGGTGCTTTAAATGTCAAGGTATGGGACACTACTCCAGAGACTGTCCTAACAAGAAGATGTTTCTACTTCAAGAAGGAGGACAGATTGTCCCTCAAGACAGTTCATCAGGCGAGACAGACACTGAATCAGTAGAAGAAGAAGAAGAAGAACCAGCAGCAGTTGGAGAGATGCTTGTAGCACGCAGAACACTAAGTGTTCAGGTTCACCCAGATGACAGAGAACAGCGTGAGAACCTCTTCCATACTAGATGTGTAGTTCAAGACAAGGTATGCACCTTGATTGTAGATGGAGGAAGTTGCACCAATGCTGCTAGTGAAGAGATGGTACAAAAACTCAATCTGAAGACTACGCCACACCCTAGGCCATATCAGCTACAATGGTTGAACAACAAGGGCGCTTTAACTGTTTCTCAGCAAGTGTTAGTCAAGCTCGCGATTGGAAAGTATGAAGATGAGCTGCTGTGTGATGTGATTCCTATGAAGTCTAGTCATGTTCTCTTGGGCAGACCTTGGCAATTCGACAGAAGAGTTCTACATGATGGTTACACCAACAAGCAGTCTTTTGAGTTTAAGGGACGTAAGGTCACTCTTCTACCTCTAACACCGAGTGAAATCTACAAGGACCAACTGCATATGAGTCGCCAGTATAAGGAGAAGGTGTCAAACAGCCTCTACATCAATCACAGTGAATTCTCTAAACTTTTTGATCCTGAGTTAACTACTTTTATGTTTGTGTACAAGGACATCCTTGTTAGTACTAACCAATCACAGGAGCTTCCTAGTGCTATGACAGAGATTTTGCAGGAATACATGGATGTTTTTCCAGAAGAGATACCACCAGGCTTGCCTCCAATTCGAGGAATAGAGCACCAGATCGATTTTGTACCAGGTTCTGCCTTGCCTAATAGACCAGCATATCGAACGAATCCAGTAGAGACCAAGGAGCTGCAGAAACAAGTGGAAGAGCTGATGAGTAAAGGACATATACGAGAGAGTTTGAGTCCTTGTGCAGTACCTGTTCTGCTAGTTCCTAAGAAAGATGGGACTTGGAGGATGTGTGTGGACTGTCGAGCTATCAACAACATAACAGTAAAGTATATGCATCCAATTCCAAGACTAGATGACATGTTGGATGAGCTGTGTGGGTCTACAATCTTCTCCAAAATCGACTTGAAGAGTGGGTATCACCAGATCAGAATGAAGGAAGGAGATGAGTGGAAGACAACATTCAAGACCAAGCAGGGATTATACGAATGGCTGGTTATGCCGTTTGGTCTCACCAACGCTCCTAGCACCTTCGTGAGGCTGATGAATCACGCCTTATAAGACCCTTCATTGGCGTGTTCGTGGTAGTCTACTTCGATGATATACTCATCTACAGTAAAGGTTTGGAGGAACATCTAAACCACATCAGATCGGTTCTAGATGTTCTTCGCTCTCAATCTCTCTTCGCTAATTTTTCTAAGTGTTCTTTTTGTACTAATGAAGTTGTCTTTTTAGGCTTTGTAGTAAGTGCAGAAGGAGTTAAAGTAGATGAAGAAAAGATCAAAGCTATCAAGGAATGGCCGACTCCTAAGAGTGTGGGAGAGGTCCGAAGTTTTCATGGCCTAGCAGGATTCTACAGACGCTTTGTTCGCAACTTCAGCTCCATAGCTGCACCATTGACAGAAGTTATCAAGAAAGAAGTGGGATTCAAGTGGGGAGACGCACAAGAGCAGGCTTTTACAGCCCTTAAAGAGAAGCTTATCAATTCACCTCTTTTAGTACTTTCAGATTTTTTGAAAACGTTTGAAGTAGAATGTGATGCATCTGGAATTGGTATTGGCGCTGTGTTGATGCAGGATAGGAAACCGGTGGCTTACTTCAGTGAGAAGCTGGGAGGATCAACCCTCAACTATCCTACATACGACAAGGAGCTCTACGCATTGGTTCGAGCTCTTCAAACGTGGCAGCACTACCTGTGGCCCAAAGAATTCGTCATTCACACAGACCATGAGTCTCTGAAGTACCTCAAAGGACAGCAGAAGCTCAACAAGAGACATGCCAGGTGGATGGAGTTCATTGAGACATTCCCATACATTGTTAAGTACAAGAAAGGTAAGGATAATGTAGTTGCAGATGCATTATCCAGAAGGTACACTCTTGTCTCTACTTTGTCTTCGAAAATTGATGGATTTGAGTATATAATAGCTCTGTACGAAACTGACCTTGATTTTGCCGAGAACTATGGCAAATGCCATAAGTTTGCTTTTGAGAAATACTTTAGACAGGATGGATACTTGTTCTACAACAACAGGCTCACTACAAGAAAACACAGTTTTTGTGACTATTTTTTGTGACTACTTTTTTTAGTCGCAAAAAAAAGGACGATTTTGTGACTGATTTGCGACTACTCATAATACAGAGGCATAATAGTCACAAATTACCGACTAAACAAAGCAGTCAGAAAATAGTCGCTTATTTGCGACTGTTTAAAGACTTGCAAAAGTAGTCCCAAATTTGTGACTGATTTGCTTCGGTTTAGCAACTCCACTGGATTTTTTTAAAATAAACATCAAATAATATACAAACAAATTCTTAACCCTAAATTATAAACCCTAAACCATCAAATAATATACAAAAACATCAAATAAATAAACATAAAATAATATACAAAAAAAATTCAACACTTACAATTTTTAAAATATAATCATTTTATAAATCCTAAATTATAAACCCTAAACCTCTAACCCTTAATCATAAACTCTAAATCTTAAATTATAAAATATATTTTTGAACATCTATATACCCAAAATCATTGTAAAGTGATATTCAAACCTCATATGTTCTTAAAGTTTAGGGTTTAGGGTAACATGTACACTAATTTGCAAACCCAGTTTTTGTGACTAATTTAGGACTAATTTTTAATAGTAGTCACAAAATAGTCCCAAATTTGGGACTAATTTGCAACTACACTCGATTTTTTTTAGAAATCAATAAATTCTAAACTCAAACCACAAACCCTAAACCCTAAACCTCTAACACTTAACCATAAACTTGATTTAAATTTTAAACAACATCAAATAAATAAACATCAAATAATATACAAAAAAAATTCAAAACTTACAATTTTTTTAAATATAATCATTTTATAAATCCTAAATTCTAAACCCTAAACCTCTAACCCTTATTCATAAAATCTTAATCTTAAATTGTAAAATATATTTTTGAACAACTATATACCCAAAATCATTGTAAATTGATATTCAAACCTTATATGTTCTTAAAGTATAAGGTTTAATGTAAAATGTACACTAATTTGCAAACCCAGTTTTTGTGACTAATTTGCGACTAATTTAAAATAGTAGTTACAAAATAGTCCCAAATTTGGGACTAATTTGCAACTCCACTTTATTTTTTTATAGAAATCAATAAATTCTAAACTTAAACCACAAACCCTTAACCCTAAACCCTAAACCTCTAACCCTTATTCATAAACTTAAATTTTTTTTAATAAATTCTAAACTTAAACCACAAACCCTTAACCCTAAACCCTAAACCTCTAATCATATAATATACAAAAAATTAAAAACTTACAATTTTTTTAATATGATCATTTATAATCCCTTTTATAAATCATAAATTATAAACCCTAAACCTCTAACCCTTAATCATAAACTATAAATCTTAAATTGTAAACTAGATCTTACACACAAACATCAAATAAAATAAAAAAATATATAACACTTACCAAAAATTCAATCTAATCATAACATCTACTAAGTGTTACATGGGTTTTATAAGAAATGATTTTGAAAGATAAAAATTCTCTCAAAATTTATTTATTTTTAAGTTTTAACATATTTTTGAATTACTATATACACAAAATCATTATTAAGTCATATTAAAACTTTTTAGGTTCTTAAAGTTTAGGGTAAAAAAATTTTATTGTCACAAAATAGTCTCAAATTTGCGACCATTTAGCAACCCCAGTCGATTTTTTTTAATAGTAGTCACAAAATAGTCCCAAATTTGCGACTAATTTGCGACTAAATAACAAAAATAATGAAAAATTTTCATTGGCTAATTCATTTAGACAAGGATTGAGATTCTCCACCGTTGATTGATTTAATCCAACGGTGGAGGATTATACTGTTTTATTTATTATTTTTTTAAATTATTTTTTTTCTTTCCTTTTCTTTCTCTCTCTCTTTCCCACGATTATCTTCTTCTTTCTTCTTCTTCTTCTTCTTCTTCTTCTTCTTCCTCCTTCCTTCTCTTCCTTTGTAATTCATGAGTTGATCTAACTCCTTTTTTTTTGCAGATCTAGCCGCTGTCGGAATTTGTCGCCGAGACAAGGGCGTCGGAATTTGTTGCCGTGAAGCTTCATCTCGGAGGAGGATGAGGAGGCGGCGGTTCATCTCGGAGAAGGAGAGGAGGCAGCGGCTTCATCTCGGAGAAGGAGGAGGATGCGGCGGCTTCATCTCGGCGAAGCTTCATCTCGGCTTCATCTCCTCTTTCCAGATCCAGCCGCCGGCGAAGGAGAGGATGGAGAAGAGGAGGAGACCCACGGGGATGAAGAAGAGGATGGAGAAGAGGTTGAAGAAGAGGATGAAGAAGAGGATGGAGAAGATGAAGCTCCGATCACCGGCGAAGAAGAAAAGGATGAAGAAGACCACCGGCGAAGCTCCTATCTGTTTTCCTTTTTTTTTTTTTATTTATTTATTTTTTCATTTTTTTTGTAATGAATTAAATAAATAAATAAAAATATTTTTTTTTTGATTTTTTGTTTTTTTTTTTATTTTTTTTTTAACAAGTAGTCGCAAAATCAGTCTCTAATTTAGGACTGATATTAGAGTCACATATTAGTCGCAAAATAGCGACTGTTTTGTGACTACTGTATTTAGCGACCAAATATTTGCGACTAAATTTTTTAGTCACAAAATAGTCGCAAATGACTCATTTGCGACTATTTTGGGACTATTTTGGTAGTCGCACAAACTGTGTTTTCTTGTAGTGGCTGTGCATACCACGAGGGTCAATCAGAGAGCTGCTAGTTCGAGAAGCTCATAGTGGTGGACTAGCTGGACATTTCGGTATATCAAAGACTCTACTAGCACTGCAGGATCGTTTCTACTGGCCTAACATGAAGTCAGACGTCGAGAAGGTTTGTTCTAGGTGTGCTGTTTGCAAGATGGCAAAGAGTAAAGTACAGCCTCACGGTTTGTATACCCCTCTACCTATTCCTTCTCAACCTTGGACTCATATTTCTATGGACTTTGTGCTTGGCTTACCTCGAACCAGAAATGGTAGAGATTCGATTTTTGTAGTTGTTGACAGGTTTAGCAAGATGGCTCACTTCATTGCTAGTCACAAGACAGATGATGCTGTTAGTGTAGCTAACTTGTTTTTCAGGGAGATAGTACGTCTGCACGGCATACCTCAAGTGATAGTGTCAGACAGAGATACAAAGTTTCTAGGACACTTCTGGAGAACTTTATGGGCGAAACTAGGAACTAAGCTGGCCTTTTCCACTACTTGTCACCCTCAGACTGATGGCCAGACAGAGGTGGTGAATAGGACGTTGTCTACACTTCTCAGGGCGTTGGTGAAAGATAACATCAAGTCATGGGAAGCCTGCTTACCACACGTGGAGTTTGCTTATAATCACGCTAAGCATTCTGCAACTCTATTTTCTCCTTTTGAAATCGTTTATGGGTTTAATCCTCAATCACCTCTAGACTTGATTCCTTTGCCTTTAAGTGTTCAATGTAGTTTAGATGGTACAGCTAAGGCTGCACAAGTAAGGGAGATACACGCAAAAGCCAAGGAGAACATAGAGAAGAGGACTAAGCAGTATGAGAAACAAGCAAACAAGGGCAGGAAAGAGATGGTCTTTGAAGAAGGCGACTTGGTGTGGATTCATCTACGCAAGGACAGATTTCCATAAGAGAGAAAGAGCAAACTGATGCCGCGAGTTGATGGACCCTTTGAAGTCGTCAAGAGGATCAACAACAATGCCTATCAGATCGATCTCCAAGGTAAGTATAACGTATCTCCATCGTTCAATGTTTCTGACTTGCTTCCTTATCTTGCAGATTTCGATTTGAGGACAAATCCTTTTCAAGAAGGAGGGGATGATGTGATCATGGAAAACAAGAAAGCTGAGGAAGCAGAAGCAGACAAGGAGCTGGAGCCAGTTGGAGTGATCACTCGATCCAGAGCTAAGAAGATGGCAAGTGAAGCTCACTCACTCCTACTTCACTCACTCACTCACAGTGAAGCTCACTCACTCACTCACAGTTAAGCTCACTCACTCACTCACAGTGAAGCTCACTCACTCCGACTTCACTCCCTCACTCTCACTCACTCATCACTCAATCTGCCATCGATCCAAGTCTTCAACATCTCCACTTTGAAGACTACACCCGGTCCTGAAGACTAAGTAACTTAGGTGAGGATTCTGTACTCTTTTCCCATGTTGAGTTTTGTCCCACTAGGTTTTCTCAACAGGGTTTTTAACGAGGCAGATGAATCACTACGTCGAGTTACTTAGGAATCTCGGCCAATGGGTAATAATGTACTTAGTTTTATTCAAGTTTTAAACACCTTGCTGTTTTAGTTTAAACGCCTTGTAGTATTATTTCAAACGCTCTGTAGTTTAGGGTTTGTCGATTTGGGTTGATCTATAAAACTCAAATCACGCCCCCTTTCTCATTTAGCGAAGAATTTAGATGCAATTGCACAAACAGAGTTTCTTCTCTCAATCTGATTCTAAGAATACGTTCTCTGAATTCGAGTTTCTTTACACGTTGTGAATCAGAAACTCTTCTATCGGTTCTACTCCATCTAATCCCCTAAAACCATACACTCGTATCATCACTTGTTCTCCTGTTTCCCGAAACCATTCTCGCGCAGCACCTCATTATCCTTCATCATCAAGCATCGCGATCCCCTTTGCTGCAGTACCGTTTTTCGTCAGCCTTCCTCCGGAGTTGATCTATCAGGGGCGCATCAGGAAGGATCGAGGCTCTAAAAACAAGCCACAAGATGCTGGAGACGCAAGTAACTCAGACTGCAGCAAATTCCAAGGGAAAGGCGGTTCATTCACACAATGCACACGTCAATGCCATCAGCTCATGTGCAGAAAATTTCGATGAAGTTCCTGAAATCGCACAAGCATCGATCGATACTCCCCAGTATCGATCGATACCAGCCCAGACGTCTGCTCGAATGGATCCAAAAACCCGTGTATCGATCGATACCCCATTGGTATCGGTCGATACTGAGGCGATTTCTGAGGAGACACATAATATTTCGATTGAGGTGCCTCAAGTAGTAGCAACACGATTCAATATCGCCCAATTTTGGGAAGACTATGAAACGAAGTGTCAGGCAGCGATAGCTAAGGAACGAGCTGAGAAAAGAGCTCGCAAACCCAAGAAGGTGAATCCTGTTCCTAAACACCTCAGAGATCCCATCTCTCCAAAGCAGCTGCGTGGCTTTGAGAAGATGGTAAGAAGGATCTCCCCTGATTCAACCTTTGAAGAAGCTCTAGAGTGCTGTCCTCTGCTAAGTCACTTCAAGGATTGCAGAGAAACTGAGGAAGAGATTAAGGCACTCTTCATTAAGGCTAGAGGTCCACCTCCACTGAGACAGCTGACCCAAAGACAAGATCCAGGGAAATTCGCGGTTCCATGCTCTATCTCTGGAGTTGATTTCAAAGAGTGGAGTTGATTTCAAAGAGTCTCTTGTCGACTCAGGAGCTAGTGTCAATGTCATCTCAATGGCAATTGCAGAGTGGTTGGGGGCTGATATTCGATCACCAAAGGTATCTATCACACTCGCGAACAACTCCACCTCACTTCCACAGGGTACAATCTCTGCTCTACAGGTCAAAGTAGGAGATTGTCTGGTGCCGACTGATTTTCAGGTTGTGGAGATGGGTGCGATATCTCGTATGCCTATACTTTTGGGACGACCGTTCATGGCTACTGCTGGCGCGATCATAGACACGCCTAATAAGAGAATCTCTTTCTCTTACATAGACGGAGGGGTCTATTATGATGTCATTCCCCCTAGGAGTGCTCCCACAGGTGTCTCTAGCATCGAGGTTGTCACAGGAGAGTGGCTAGCAATTGATCTTTTGGAGGAGCCTCCTGATGAGCCTACTGTGGCAGACATTCCAGCTGAACCACTCAGCATCAACAAAGAAGTTGCCAAGAAGACTAAGGCAACAAAGAAGAAGGCCAAGAGCAAAAGAGTTGAGAATCCCCATGTCACTTTGATCCCTCAGAAGAGTGATGGGAATTCGATTGAGTATAAGGTGAAGTGCAAAGGAGCTTCGAAGCCATTCTCCAAGGCTAGAGTCCTTCTTACTTCTGAGCTGAAAGAGAAGGGAAAAGAGTTTGTGGAAAGCATGCTGAGCAGAACTCTGAAGATAGCAATGTCAAGTTGTGGAGCCTGTTTTGGTGCAAGCTCTCACTCCTATCCAGCCTGAAGGGCGTTACAGTCAAGCTATTGACGTTAAACGAGCGCTTGGTGGGAGGCAACCCACTGGTGAGTCTGTTTTTGAGTCGTTTTTGCTTTTGTTTTCGTTCGTTTTATGTTTGTGTCAAGATAAACAAGGAGCAAAATACGAAATCGCATAGCATCGATCGATACCCTCTGGTATCGATCGACACCAATCGCGAATGAAAGTTTCGTCAAGTCGATTTAAGCCCAGTATCGATCGATACCAGGCTGTGTGTCGATCGATACTTGACGTTCCAGCAAGGTAACTTCTTGTTTTTCTCAATTTTAGTCTGTTATTTTGTTTTATTTCACTGACTCTAGGCTAGATAACACTGGGGACAGTGTTGTTCAAGTCTGGGGGAGGTGTCTGCTGACATTGTTTTCGTTTTTCTTAGAGTCATAAAAAAAACAAAAAAAAAATTGTCGTTTTATTGAGTCAAAACTTGTTGGAGATTATAATCCTGTGCTTGAACCTATTGATTTGATTTTGTTTTTGAGTGCACAGTGTTACAAGATCAGTTCTAGATCGACTAATGAAAAATCCAAAGACTGACCAGTTGACTAGAAAACATCCATGTCTCCAGCAGAGTTCTCCTGAAGCCTGAGCCAAATTTTTGCACTTCATCAATGTGGTTAGTGTTTTTAGAGCTTGATTCATCTTTCATATCTGATAAAGGAACCAATGTGTTTAGAGTTATGGTATCTCTCTCCCCTATTATAAGTTAGTAAATAAGAGCATAAAAGATTGAAATGATTTTCTTCTGAGTAGAGGGTTAGGAAAATTTCCAGCGATCCCATTATTCTACTTAAGAGGGGATGATCACACAGAGGATTGGAAGCGAGGCTAGGAGTTTTCTATGATGCCATTATTCGCCTACATCCTTTGATACATAGAGAGGGAAGAACCGGGGATTTGGTGGCAAACACCATCAATACTCGCGTCTCATACCTTGATGTGTATATGCAAAGCTGAAAAGAAAAGAATAAAAAAAAAAGGAGAACATAATAAGAAATAAGTCTGGGGGAGAGAAATTGATACAAAAAAGTGTAAAAAAAGGGTGGTTCCTTTGTCATGATATTGTCTGGTAAAGAGTCTAGAAGGTTCTTGAATATTAGCTGCAGCGATGAAGCTGGCAATGAGGGCTTTACTTGAACAATGCTGTGGGATTTTGTGTGGAGTCTGGAAAAGCTGCGAATGTCTACGGAGAAGTACATGGTGGTTAGATCAAAAGCTGATTTGGTGACGTTTGGGTGCTTGGGAAAAAGGTCATTTCGATGGTTCATGAACAGGTGAGTCTCTGCGTTTTCAAACCTCTTTCTCTGTTTAGTCTTCTATTTGCTTGAGGGCAAGCAAAGGCTAAGTCTGGGGGAGTTGATATATCATGGTTTTTACCCTGTTTAGACCATGATATAAGTCCTTTTTATAGAGTCTTTCTAGTGTTTTGTAGTGTTTTAGAGTCTTTTACAGGTCTTAGCACATTTGGAGCATTATTGGAAGTATTGGAGCTTTCTGGAGCAGTTTGGAGCAGAAGCTGAAGTCGTGTTGCTGAGTACCTGATTTTACGTCGAGTATCGATTGATACCCCCTTGGTATCGATCGACACTCATCGCAGCAAGACAGACCCGCGAGCTTTCCAAGACTTGAAGAATTACAAAAGTGCCTAGAAGTCTTTAATAATTACAAGAAGACCCCAACTCGTGTTTTAGGTTATAAATAGGATTTTACAGCCACTTGTTTAGGCTAAGTTTTATTTTCCTGTGTTTAAGACAAGTCTGAATCTCCCTTCGTCCGAGATCAGATCTCAAAACCTTTGTTCTTATTTTATTGATGATTTATTCAAACATGTCTATTGATTTAATTGCCATGTCTGAGTAGATCCACTTTAGGTTTAGGGTTTTCTCATAAAGGATTTCTCTGAATGCTAGGTTAATTATCTGTTTAGGATTCACCATCTGAATTA
>PKML01021454.1:266757-278495 GCA_002933935.1 Eutrema yunnanense | reverse complement strand
TCCAGACGATGCAGTCGTGCTAATTGAGAACTTGGCGTCTAGTAATAGCACCAAGAATGCTGATTCCGAGCGGAAGAAGCAGGCTGGAGGAATTGATGCATCGCAGATGGCGGAAGTTCAAGCCAAGCTAGATTTCCTGATCGGGAAGAATCAGAAAGCGGTTCACTTTGCTGCTGAGAATGAAGTGGAGGATTGTAACTACGTTGGTGGTTCTGGATTTCAGGGTCAACAATTTGGGTACAACAACAACAGGAACTTCAGCAACAACAATCGCAATTACGGGAACTCTTCGTACCAGCCCATCTCTCCAAAGTCCACAGATAACGAGATGAAATCCATGCTTGAGCAGATTCTTCACGGACAGCAGAAATTGCAAGTGGATTTCAATGGGAAGCTTGACCATCTGTACTCTGATCTGAATGGGAAAATCGAGACTCTCAATACCAGTCATAGGATGCTGGCAACGCAAGTGGCTCAGTCTGCTGCAAACGCCAAGGGAAAGACAGATCATCCACATGACGCACACGTCAATGCCATCATCTCGAGTGCAGGAAATTTCGATGAGGAACCTGAAATCGCCAGGGCATCGATCGATACCATCCAATATCGATCGATGCGGGTTACAATTCTGAAACGGGATACTTCGAAAACCCGTGTATCGATCGATACCCCATTAGTATCGGTCGATACCAAGGCGATTTCAGAGGAGACAACTGGGACTTCGACTGTGGCACCTAAGGTATTTGCAGAACGAGTGTATATACCCAGGATGCCTTATCCTATAGTTCCTAAGCTGACAAGGGAGGAATGGAAGATTGCTAGATTACAGTATTTGCTGGATAACCCGAACGCGAAGCTTCTTTCTGATAACGATGTATCTGCCAAGAACGATTCAAAAGCGGCAGTATCGATCGATAGCCTGCCTGGTATCGATCGATACCCCTCGCAGATCGAGCCAGAAACTGTGGAGCCACATGATATTTCGACTGAAGCTCAAGTAGTAGCAGCACGATTCAATATCGCCCAATTTTGGGAAGACCAGGAAACCCAGTATCAGGCAGCGATAGCTAAGGAACGAGCTGAGAAAAGACTTCGCAACCCCAAGAAGGTGAATCCCATTCCTAAACACCTCAGAGATCCTATCACTCCAAAGCAGCTGCGTGGCTTTGAGAAAAGGGTACGAAGGATACCTCATTCGTTCACTTTTGAAGAAGCTCTAGAGGGCTGGCCTCTGCTGAGTCACTTCAAAGACTGCAGGGAAACTGAGGAAGAAATTAAGGCACTCTTTATCGAGGCAAGACGCAAGTCACAAGATCTGCGGCAATTGAAACAGAGGGAAGACCCAGGGAAATTCGCGGTACCATGCTCTATCTCTAGGATCGAGTTCAACGAGTCTCTCGTTGACTCAGGGTCTAGCGTCAATGTGATGTCGAAGGAAATTGCTGAACAATTGAAGGCTGACATTAGACCCCCTACTTTGCTTCTCACGTTTGCAAACTCTTCCACCTCACCTCCATACGGTACTATCCATGCTTTGCCTGTTAAACTAGGAAATTGTCTGGTGCCTACTGATTTTCAGGTTGTGGAGATGAGCGAAGGATCTGAGGTTTCTTTACTCCTGGGAAGACCGTTTATGGCTACTGCTGGCGCGATCATAGACACACCTAATAAGAGACTCTCTTTCTCTTACATTGACGGAGATGTCTACTATAAAGCCATTCCCCCTAGAGGTGCTCCCACACGTGCCTCTAACATCGAGGTTGTCACAGGATAGTCGCTAGCAATTGATATCTTGGAAGAGCCTCCTGATGTGCCTGCTGTCATAGACGTTTCAGCTGAACAGCCCAGCATCCCCAAGAAAGTTGCCAAGAAGGCTAAGGCAACAACAAAGAAGAAGGCCAAGAGCAACAAGGTCGAGAATCCCCATGTCACTTTGATACCTCAGAAGTGCAATGGAGATTCGATTGAATACAAGGTCAAGTGCAAAGGAGCCTCGAAGCCATTCTCTAAGGCTAGAGTACTTCTTACTTCTGAGCTGAAAGAGAAAGGATAAGAGTTTGTGGACAGCATGTTGAGCAGAACGCTGAAGATAGCAATGTCAAGTTGTGGAGCCTGTTTTGGTGCAAACTCTCACTCTTATCCAGCCTGAAGGGCGTTACAGTCAAGCTATTGACGTTAAACGAGCGCTTGGTGGGAGGCAACCCACTGGTGAGTCTGTTTTTGATTCGTTTTTCTCTCTTATTTTCGTTCGTTTTGAGTTTGTGTCAGGATAAACAAGGAGCAAAACTCAAAATCGCCTGAGTGTCGATCGATACCCTTCAGTATCGATCGATACCCTACGCGATTCAGAAAGGTTCATGTCGACTTAAGCATGTATCGATCGATACCAGGTTGTGTGTCGGTCGATACTCACTGTTCTAGCGAGGTAACTTCTTGTTTTTCCCAATTTTACTCTGTTATTTTGTTTTCTTTCACTGACTCTAGGCTAGATAACACTGGGGACAGTGTTGTTCAAGTCTGGGGGAGGTGTCTGCTGACATTGTGTTTGTTTTTCTTAGAGTCAGTCGTTTTATAGAGTCAAAATTGTTTTATTGAGTCAAAACCTATTGGAGATAATGATCTTGTGCTTGAACCTATTGATTTGATTTTGTTTTTGAGTGCACAGTGTTACAGGACCAGCTCTAGAGCGACTAATGAAAAATCCAAAGACTGACCAGTTGACTAGAAAACATCCATGTCTCCAGCAGAGTTCTTCTGAAACCTGAGCCAATTTTTGCACTTCATCAATGTGGTTAGTGTTCATAGAGCTTGATTCATCATTCATATCTGATAAAGGAATCCATAAGTTTAGATTAATAGTATCTCTCTCCCATGTTATAAGTTGATAAATAAGTGCATAAAAGATTGAAATGATTTTCTTCTGAGTAAAGGGTTAGGAAAATTTCCAGCGATCCCATTATTCTACTTAAGAAGGAATGATCACACAAAGGTTTGGAAGCGAGGCTAGGATTTTCCTATGATGCCATTATTCGCCTACATCCTTTGATACATAGAAAGGGAAGAACCGGGGATTTGGTGGCAAACACCATCAGTACTCGCGTCTCATACCTTGATGTGTATATGCAAAGCTGAAAAGAAAAGAATAAAAAAAAAGAGAACAAAATAAGAAATAAGTCTGGGGGAGAGAAATTGATACAAAAAGTGTGAAAAAGGGTGGTTCCTTGTCATGATATTGTCTGGTAAAGAGTCTAGAAGGTTCTTGAATATTAGCTGCAGCGATGAAACTGGCGATGAAGGCTTTACTTGAACAAAGCTGTGGGATAATGTGTGGAGTCTGGAAAAGCTGCGAATGTCTACGGAGAAGTACATGGTGGTTAGATCAAAAGCTGATTTGGTGACATTTGGGTACTTGGGAAAAGGGTCATTTCGATGGTTCATGAACAGGTGAGTCTCCACGTTTTCAAACATCTTTCTCTGTTTAGTCTTCTATTTGCTTGAGGGCGTGCAAAGGCTAAGTCTAGGGGAGTTGATATATCATGGTTTTTACCCCATTTAGACCATGATATAAGTCATTTATAGAGTCTTTCTAGTATTTTGTAGTCTTTTAGAGTCTTTTACAGGTTCTAGCACATTTGGAGCTTAATTGGAGTTATTGGAGCTTTCTGGAGCGAAGCAGAGATCCGTGTAGCTGAGGCATCAAAATCACCTGAGTATCGATCGATACTGCCTGGTATCGATCGATACCCGTCGAGGAAACAGAAGGATCGCGACTTAATCAAGAGTTGAAGAATTGCATAATTGGCCCAGAAGACTCTGATAATTACAAGATGGCCCATAACGTGTTTTAGGTTATAAATAGGATTTTACAGCCATTGTTTAGGCTATGCCTTTCTAAGCTTTATTTTGACTACTTTGGTTTTAGAGATACAAGTCTGAATCTCCCTTCGTCCGAGATCAGATCTCTAAACCCTTCTTTTTATTCTATTGATGATTTATTCAGTTATGTTGATTGTTTCTTTCACCATGTCTGAGTAGATCCACCTTAGGTTTAGGGTTTTCTCATAAAGGATTTCTTTGAATGCTAGGTTAATTATCTGTTTAGGATTCACCATCTGAATTAGTTCTTCGCTTAGGTTGTGTTCAAAGCTAATTCTAGGTTGACGAATCTGGAATTTAGATCTTAGGATAATTGATTAGGCACGATAGTGCAATTAATTACCTGATAGAACCTAAGTGAGCAAATTGGTTATTCGCAAAGAAATTTGGTTTAATTGATTTGTGAACATATCAAACCTGTTATTAAAGCTGATTTAGACTTTAGGATTCGCAAAGAGATTTGGAATTCCTAAGATTTAGATTTAGATAATTCTCGCAACAACAGTTGGTTAATTATACTTTAGTGATTTGAGTTAAAAACAGCGCTAAATCTAAATCCTGTTAGTTAGTTTATCTGCATTCATTGATTTCCTGAGAAAAACCATGGGCCTATATTTTCCCAATTGAATTACAACCTTTTTATTTTTTGCACTGCTTTTAATTACATCTGATTGGCTTAGCTTAATTCTCAACTATACAATCTATTGTGCGTTTCTGTGAGTCTTCTGTGGTTCGACCCCTAGCTATATTACAACAACTGCTTTAGTACTGTTAGGGTATTAAATTGAGCATATCAAAGACTCAAAGAAATCACACAATAGATTATATAGTACCGAATTAAGCCAAGTCAAAAGATGTAATTGAAAGCAGTGCAGAAATCCAAGAGTTGTAAATCAATTAGGGAAATATAGGCCCGGGGTTTTTCTCAGGAAATCAATGAATGCAGATAAACTAACTAGCAGGATTCAGATTTAGCGCAGTTCTTGAACTCAAATCACTAAAGTATAATTAACCAACTGTCGTTGCGAAAACTATCTAAATCTAAATCCTAGGAATTCCAAATCTCTTTGCGAATCCTAAAGTCTAAATCAGCTTTAATAACAATTTTCATATGTTCACAAATCAATTAAACCAAATCTCTTTGCGAATAATCAATTTGCTCACCTAGGTTCTATCAGGTAATTAATCGCACTGTCGTGCCTAATCAATTATCCTAAGATCTAAGTTCCAGATTCGTCAACCTAGAATTAGCTTTGAACACAACCTAAGGTGAATAACTAATTCAGATGGTGAATCCTAAACAGATAATTAACCTAGCATTCAGAGAAAACCCTAAACCTAAAGTGGATCTACTCAGACATAGAGAATGAAACAACCAATATGCTTGAATAAATCATCAATAGAAAATAAGAATAACAAGAGGTTCTTGAGATCTGATCTCGGACGAAGGGAGATTCAGACTTGTCTCAAACCAAAGTATAATAATGCATAGCCTAAACAAGTGGCTGTAAAATCCTATTTATAACCTAAAACACGTTTTGGGCCAATTCTGCAATTCTTCAACTCTTCATTAAGTCGCGATCCTTCTGTTTCCTCGATGGGTATCGATCGATAATAGGCAGTGTCGATCGATACTAGGCAGTGTCGATCGATACTCAGGTGACTTTGACGTCTCAACTACACAGATCTTCTGCTTCGCTCCAGAATGTTCCAGAAAGCTCTAATATCTCCAATTAAGCTCCAAACGTGCTAAGACCTGTAAAAGACTCTAAAAGACTACAAAACACTAGAAAAGACTCTATAAAAGGACTTATATCATGGCCTAAACAGGGTAAAAACCATGATATATCAATCTCCCCTGATTCAACCTTTGAAGAAGCTCTAGAGTGCCGTCCTCTGCTAAGTCACTTCAAAGATTGCAGAGAAACTGAGGAAGAGATCAAGGCACTCTTCATTAAGGCCAGAGGTACACCTCCGCTGCGGCAATTGACACAGAGGGAAGATCCAGGGAAATTCGTGGTTCCATGCTCTATCTCAGGAGTTGAATTCGATGCGTCTCTCGTTGACTCAGGGGCTAGTGTCAATGTCATCTCAAGGGAAATTGCAGAGCGGTTAGGGGCTGATATTCGATCACCAGAGGTATCTATCACATTCGCGAACGACTCCACCTCGCTTCCACACGGTACTATCCATGGTTTGCTGGTCAAAGTAGGAGATTGTCTGGTGCCTACTAATA
The DNA here is from genome assembly GCA_002933935.1 of Eutrema yunnanense. Taxonomy (NCBI): domain Eukaryota; kingdom Viridiplantae; phylum Streptophyta; class Magnoliopsida; order Brassicales; family Brassicaceae; genus Eutrema; species Eutrema yunnanense. The sequence continues at coordinate 272,383 of PKML01021454.1, read as the reverse complement.
TTCAGGTTGTGGAGATGAGTGCGATATCTAGTATGCCTATACTCCTGGGATGACCATTTATGGCTACTGCTGGCGCAATCATAGACACGCCTAATAAGAGAATCTATTTCTCTTACATTGACGGAGGAGTCTATTATGATGTCATTTCCCCTAGGAGTGTTGATAGATCTCGATTCGATCTTTCCCAAAAACGCACACTCTTGTTGGTATTGAAGCGGAATTGAAACGGGGATAATCCTTGAACGAGCAAGGCGGGGGAAGTGAATGGTTGCGTCGAGAGCTATGGACTGCACTCGGTAAACCCGAACCAAAGGCTAACCACCTAAGGAACGTTGTGACTCTTCGGCTAACCACCTTGGAATCGGATCGAAACTTAAAGCTAACCACCTTAAGAAAGAAAATGACCAATGAGCTAACCACCCAAGGATCAAAATGATTTTCTTGGCTAACCACCAAAATAATCGAAAGTTCACAAAGGAACAAAGGAGAGAAATCTCTAAAAGGTTTATAAAATTGGATGATTTGAAATGAGAGATTACAAAGAGTATTTATAGGAAAAGAATGTGAAGGGGTGAAGAAGAAAGCACAAAATACAATGCATGGGGAATTACAAAATCAAATAAATATGAAGACTAAGACCAAAGACTTGACTTTGACTTTGACTAGAAAGTTTGAATGACCCCTCGGCTACTTTGACTAGTCTTCCGCGAAAATAGAGAATCCGCCGGGAAAGTTCCGCGGAAAAATCCCTCGGAAATATTCCCCCGGGAAACAACTTGCGATCGGACCGTAAGTGAAGTGTAAGCCGTTGCCTCGTTAAAACCTCTACTCGGAAAACCTATTGGGACAAAACCGAGCATATGAAAAAGAGTACAACAACTTACACTCGGCCAACCTCAAGCTGAATCAGCAAATGATATTGAGGTGACGGCGTAGTGCGTAAGTTGGTATTCATCCTCGTTCCAAATGTCGTTGAGTAGCTTCCGAACAGCTCCGGCTAACTTCCTCGTCTTGGACCGCGTAACGGGACCTTCGGGAATGATCAAAGCTTCCTCGGGAACCTCGTCCGGATCCGGCGTGATCATGAATATATCCTCCCCCTCCTCTTGAAAAGGATTTGTCCTCAAATCTGCTTCGTCTGCAATAAAAGGAATGATATCAGAAACGTTGAAGCTAGAGCTAACGGGGTACTTACCTTGAAGATCGATCTTATAAGCGTTATCGTTGATCTTCTCCAAAACCGTGAATGGTCCATCAACTCTCGGCAAGAGTTTGGACTTCCGTTCCTCCGGGAACCGCTACATTCGCAAATAGATCCAAACAAGGTCTCTGGGTTCAAACGTCTTTTTGTTACGACCTTTGTTGGCATACTTGCGGAATTGCTCCGTTTTGTGCTCGATATGTTGCTTTGCCTTCTCGTGCATTTGCTTAACCAACTCGGCTTTCTTTTTCCCATCCATGCTTACACGTTCACTCAAAGGTAAAGGCGTTAGATCCAAAGGTGTAAGCGTATTAAAACCGTAAACAAGTTCAAACGGGGAAAAAGACGTAGTAGAATGCACGACACGATTATAAGCAAACTCTACATGCGGCAAACAATCTTCCCACGACTTAAGATTTTTCTTAATGACCGTCCGCAAAAGCGTTCCTAAGGTCCTATTAACCACTTCGGTTTGACCATCAGTTTGCGGGTGACAAGTCGTAGAGAAACACAACTTAGTTCCTAGTTTCGACCAAAGGGTCTTCCAAAAATAGCTAAGGAACTTGGTATCTTTATCCGAAACTATCGTCCTAGGCATTCCATGCAAACGGACAATCTCTCTAAAGAACAAATCGGCAATTTTGGATGCATCATCGGTTTTATGGCAAGGAATGAAATGAGCCATCTTAGAAAACCTATCTACAACAACAAAGACCGAATCACTACCTCTCCTAGTTCTCGGCAATCCCAACACAAAGTCCATCGAAATGTCGGTCCATGGTACACTAGGAATCGGCAAAGGAGTGTACATACCTTGGCTTGGGCTTTTGGATTTAGCTAACTTACATGTTGTGCATCGGCTACAAATCCGTTCAACGTCTCGCTTCATGTGCGGCCAAAAGAAATGGTCTTGCACCACCAAATGAGTTTTAGCTACTCCGAAATGTCCCATTAAGCCACCGCCATGTGCTTCCCTAACAAGAAGATCTCGCAAAGAAGAGTTAGGAATACACAACTGGTTCTCGTAAAACAAGAAACCGTCACTACGAAAGTATTTTCCCGAAGCAAATTTAACACAAGTTAGAAATACTTCCTGAAAATCGGGATCGGTTGCATAAGCTCCTTTAATCATCTCAAATCCAAGCACCTTGGCATCAAGTGTCGAAAGCAAAGTGTATCTCCGTGAAAGAGCATCGGCCACGACATTCTCCTTGCCTTGCTTGTATTGAATCACGTACGGGAAAGTTTCCACGAACTCCATCCAACGGGCATGTCGCTTGTTCAACTTCTGTTGGCTTTTCAAATGCCTAAGTGATTGATGATCGGTGTGGATCACGAACTCCTTCGGCCAAAGATAGTGTTGCCACGTTTGGAGTGCACGGACTAAGGCATAGAATTCCTTGTCGTACGTCGGGTAGTTGAGAGTTGCTCCACCGAGTTTCTCACTAAAGAAGGCGATCGGCTTCTTCTCTTGCATAAGCACGGCACCGATACCTACACCAGAAGCATCGCATTCAATTTCAAACGTTTTCATAAAATCTGGTAAAACGAGAAGAGGGGCGTGAGTAAGCTTGTGTTTTAGGAGCTGAAAAGCGTCCTCTTGAGCTTGTTCCCATTTGAAGCCCACATCCTTCTTGATCACTTCGGTTAGTGGCGCGGCAATGGTGCTGAAATCCCGAACGAACCGTCGATAGAAACCGGCTAAGCCGTGAAAGCTTCGGACTTCACCAACCATTTTAGGACTCGGCAAATCTTGGATCGCCTTAATCTTGTCCTCGTCAACCTGTATTCCTTGAGAACTCACCACAAAACCTAGAAACACAACGTTATCCGAACAAAAAGAACATTTCTTAAAGTTCCCAAAAAGTCGTTCTTTCCAAAGCACGTCTAAGACTACATTATCCGAACAAAAAGAACATTTCTACATGATCGTCTAAGGTCTTACTATAAATCAAAATATCATCGAAGTAAACAACAACGAAGACACCTATGAAAGACCTAAGAACATGATTCATAAGAAGCATGAAAGTGCTAGGGGCGTTCGTAAGACCGAAAGGCATAACAAGCCACTCGTATAAACCGTGCTTAGTTTTGAAAGCGGTTTTCCACTCATCACCTTCCTTCATTCGGATTTGGTGATAACCACTTTTCAAGTCTATCGTAGAAAAGATACTAGATCCATGAAGTTCATCTAGCATATCATCTAGCCTAGGGATCGGATGGCGATACTTTACCGTGATATTGTTGATGGCTCGGCAATCAACGCACATCCTCCACGAACCGTCTTTCTTCGGCACAAGTAATACCAGAACGGCACACGGGCTCATACTTTCCCGGATATGACCCTTCTCCATAAGTTCGCCGACTTGTCGTTGGAGCTCCTTGGTCTCGACCGGATTGGTTCGATAAGCGGGCCGGTTCGGAAGTGTTGCTCCGGGAACAAAGTCTATTTGATGTTCTATCCCACGAATGGGCGGTAAGCCACCGGGGCTTTCTTCCGGAAAGACATCACCATATTCCTGCAAAATAGACAACACATTGCTCGGAAGATCCGACTCGGGATTAGTCATGCTCGCGAGAGCATCCTTAAAGATAAGCAATACGAAAGGTTGCTTAGTAACAAGAGCGTGTTTAATCTCACTCGGCCTCACAAAAAGAGTTTCTTTTCTCACGGGGTTTCCCTCAAAGGCCTTTAGCTTGGCTTTTCTCGAACTCTCACTCTCGTTTTTAGTAAAAGAAGTGTTTGGGGGATCACTCACTTTGTTTTTACCTTTGCGGTTTTGCTCGAGCTTGAGCTGATCTAGGTACACCTCGTGTGGGGACAATGGGGCAAGAGTGATCTTTCGTCCTTTATGCTCAAAGGAATGTTTGTTGGCATAACCGTCGTGAACGGCTCTCCGATCGTATTGCCATGGTCTTCCAAGTAGGATATGACCGGCTTCCATCGGCAATACATCACATAGGATCTCATCCTCGTAACGACCAATAGATAAAGGAACCGAGACTTGATGGGTTACCTTTAGTTGCTTTTGGTTACTCAACCATCGAAGACTATACGGTCGCGGATGTTTCCTCATCTCCAAGTTAAGTTTCTCCACCATCGTCGTGCTAGCAACGTTCGTGCAACTTCCGCCATTGATTATGAGACTGCACGTCTTACCATTAACCTTGCACCGAGTGTGGAACAAGTTCTCACGTTGCTCGTCTACCACGAACGGCTCTTGAGAAAGTAGAACACGTCTAGCTACAAGTAGCTCTCCTTCAATCGCGTGTTCATCATCGTCATCATAGACGGGTGGGGAATCAAAATCCACCTTATCATCCTTGTCATCATCATCGTTCACGATCTCACCTCCGTCCAACATGATCATAGCTCGTTGGTTTGGACATTTGTTCGCATAGTGACCTTTGCCCCTACACTTAAAGCATTCGATATCACGGTTTCTCAAAGGATTAGAAACTTCAGCCTTACCCTTGTAGTCGTGACCGGACGAACTAGGCTTGTAATCCGTCTTTGGCTTCGTTTCGGTACGGGTCGGATAACTCGGCTTATCGCTTTTTGTGTAGCTCGGCTTAGATACAAACGGGGACCGTGTAATACCTTTCCTCTTAAGTTGTTGCTCCACGAGAATTGCCTTGTGCAACATCTCCTCAACAGTATCATACGATTGCATCTCCATGCGATCTTGCAATTCGCGATTCATCCCGGTTAGGAATCGGGCCATAGTCGCATCACGGGGCTCGTCAACATCGGCCTTAAGCATGAGCTTCTCCATCTCTTGGTAATAATCCTCAACTCCCTTAGTACCTTGTGACAACCTTCGCAACTTTTGGTGTAGCTCGCGGTGATAGTGTACCGGTACGAACCGAACTTGCATCAATCTCGCCATCTCGTCCCACGTCTCAACGGGATTAATTCCTTGGCGTCTCTTGCTTGTCACAACACTATCCCACCAATCAACAGCATAACCATGAAATTCCGTAGCGGCCAACCTAACCTTTTTTTGTTCCGTAAACTCTTGACATCCGAAGACGATGTCGATCTTTTTTTCCCATTCGAGAAACGCATCGGGATCGTTCGTCCCGTAGAACGAGGGAATTCATAACTTCAATCCACCGAGATCATTGTCGTTTCTCCTCCTCGCCGGTTGTTGCCTTCCTTGGTTTCCCTCGGAATCATCGGGTAAATCGTGAAACGGGTTCTCGATGTTCTCGCCATTCTCGCCGTTATCGCCTTGTGGGTTTTGTTGCCGGTTTTGATTATTGGCTCTTCGATGTCTTGGCGGAACACGGGGATTCCTTCGGCTATGATCGGATCCTTGACTCTCGGCTAAGTTTGCGCCGTTGTTTCCTTCTTGTCTCACCGGTGTCCGAACGTTAAGAGCGGCCAATTGATTTCTCATCTCGTTCATCATGAGAGTGATG
>PKML01021454.1:238732-261522 GCA_002933935.1 Eutrema yunnanense | reverse complement strand
GAACTTAGATCTTAGGATAATTGATTAGGCACGAGAGTGCGATTAATTACCTGATAGAACCTAGGTGAGCAAATTGATTATTCGCAAAGAGATTTGGTTTAATTGATTTGTGAACATATCAAACCTGATATTAAAGCTGATTTAGAATTTAGGATTCGCAAAGAGATTTGGAATTCCTAAGATTTAAATTTAGATAATTCTCGCAACGACAGTTGGTTAATTATACCGTGGTGATTTGAGTTCAAGAACTGCGCTAAATCTGAATCCTGCTAGTTAGTTTATCTGCATTCATTGATTTCCTGAGAAAAACCCTGAGCCTATATTTCCTCCATTGAATTACATCTCGTTTAATTTCTGCACTGCTTTTAATTACATCTTCTGGCTTAGCTTAATTCTCAACTATACAATCTATTGTGCATCTTCGTGAGTCTTTGTGGTTCGACCCCTAGCTATATTACAACAACTGCTTTAGTACTGTTAGGGTATTAATTTGAGCATATCAAAACCCCCGTCCCGATCCCTCCTGACCCGAGCTTGTGCTTCAAACTGTGGCAGGACTCGACCCGGGATGTGACAACCTCTGGCCCGATCCCTCATGGCCCAAGCCCGAGCCTCCAATTGAGGTAAACCACGACCGCCAGGATCGGCCCAGCCTCACCTCCCTCCCGAACGATCCCATGTAAGTTTCTCTTCCTCCCCCCCCCCCTTGGTTTAACTTCTACCTAACCGACTATAAACCGATTTAAACCGGATTTTTCCTTCCCTACTTCATAAAAACGATTTTTAAGTCTAAAGAAGGGGATTTTCTGATCAAAAACACAAAACCTCATCTCTTTGTTCTAGAGAGAGTGTTTTTGACCCAAAGACCTAAAAATAGGAGATCTTGTTTAATTTGTTTGGTTTGAAGTAAATTAACCAAGAAATATACATTCTCTTACTCATTCATCATCAAAATCTAAGGTATGTTCTCTTTAAACTCAATTTTCTCAACTTATCAAGTTTATGAACTTTTTGAGTTTTGCATGGATTTAGCTAAACTCTTGCTAGATTAAGAAAGAACTCACTTAGTTAGACTTGTTTATCCATATATTTTACAATTTCGATGAACCTATGACTTGTATTCACCTTGAATCAAACTTACACAATTAAAAACGAATTTGGGTGAATTATGAGTTGTTTATGCATTCATTAATATTGTTTTATCAAATTCACTTGGGATTTGGTTTATTTTTGGCACTCTAGAACTTAAAATTCAGATTTTTGATGAAAAAACAAAAAAAAAAGGTTTGTGCCATAAACAATAACTCCGAAATTGCAAATATTTTTGAGAAAATTGGTTTTGATCTTCTTTTTCCATTCTTGTAGATTTAGATTGTCTCATTATGCTCTTAAATTATTATGATAAGCATTGCGACAATTTCCTTGACTTTTAGTAAATTCTTCAATTTACTAATGGTGTTCTTCAAAAACATTTAATTTTGTAGAAAATTCAATGACGGGTGATGCCTCTCGAAGACGTTCCACTGGGCTTACTCAGGTAACCGACAAACATTTGGTGCTTCGAGAACCAGAGGAAAATTTCCCTCAAGTCCAAAGAACAAAGAAGACACAAAATCAACGAGGAAGAAGACATGGAAAAGATGTTGTGCAAGATAGTGAGGAGACAATGAGTTACTACTTGAGAGATGAGGATGGCGAGTTGGAAGAAGTGCAAATGCGACGAGCAACTGAGCAAGTGGAAGACGAGCTATGTAGTCTATCACTCATCTATGGTTTCGATCAGACCGAGGTTGCCAATGACGACGCCACAAGCTATCCACCACAAGAGCTTGAGTTCGTCACTGATTCCGACGAGATAGAGGTGCTTTCTCGCGAATATGACGACAACGAGACTTCATCTTCCGTTTCCGAGATATTCTGATCCAGGTTCATCAAAAAAATTCTTTTATTTATTTTTATCGAGTCTGTCCGCTCCCTTCTATCGCTCACTTTCACACCGGGACGGTGCAAAGTAAGTCTGGGAAAGATTTATCATTTACTAACAACGCATTTTTTTTTTGATGTTATTTTTATTTATTTTTTAGTCATTTTAATGATTTTTCTTAAGTCATTTTATTGAGTCAAAACTATTATGTTGGAAATTATGAACTTTTCTTGGAACTAACCGTGTGACACCAACTTTTAGTGACCGTTTTAACAGAGATTGACCGCAGATTTTTACTAATGGAAAACCCGTGAGTGAACCGACTGACCATAAAAATGCCCATTTCTCTGAGGGAACCGAAGGATTTAGCGCTGGCTTCAACCTAATGAACTTAATTTTTCTCATCTTGGGGCTTGGTATACACCGACCAAGATACATTTTTCAAACCTGCTATGACAAGTCTGTGTGAGTACGGTTTCCCTCTCTCTTCCCTTCAGTTAAGTACTTCAATGCATAAAGGATAAGGATGGCAGGGAAGTGAACCGGGGATTTGGTGGAAAAAACCATCAATACTCGTGTCTCATGAAAGTATGCCAAAAGAAGTGAACCGGGGATTCGGTGGCAAACACCATCAGTACTCACGTCTCATGGAAACTTATCCAAGGAGGTGAACTGGGGATTCGGTGGCCAATACCATCAATACTCGCGTCTCGTATTCCTTGATCCCGTGAAACAAAAAGATAAAGATAAAAAACCGATCTAAGGAAGAGAGAAAAAGGGAGAGGAAATAAACCTGAATTAAGACTGTCAAGGTAAGCAGGAAACTTGATTGAGGAAAGTCTACATGTTCTTTGATCGACACTCCCTCGATGAGACCACACGCCTTTAACTTTAAAGAAGTTAGGAATGGTTTCTATCTAACCGTGGGTAGGAAACGGGAAGTTGAGAAGCAAAACAAGTAAGTACATGGTGGTTTCTATCTAACGTCAAATATGTTTTAATTGGTTTACGACAATGAAGGTTAGTACGACGTTCTAAAGAATTGGTGAGTTTTCGCGTTTTTAAACCTCTTCTCTATTTTTAGTTTCTTTGTTTGCTTGAGGAAAAGCAAAAGATAAGTCCGGGGGAGTTGATATACTCTATATTTTACTGTTTTTTATCACGGATTTTAGTATTTTATCTAAGCATTTTTATTCGGGTTTGTGCTTTTTGAAGTAGTTTTCTCGTATTTTTAGTTTTAAAGTCTACATAGGTCAAATCATCAAAAATGATGCTAAATGGAGCCAAAAAGGAGTTATCCACGTCCAAGACATGTTTCCAAGTCCAAAAGATCAGCCAAGCACCTAAAGCTAAAAAAAAAAGGATTTCTCTAGCCGATTTCTAGAGCTCTTTCTTATAGATCATTGTTAATGCATGAATCTAGCGTCATGAACCAGAGGATGATTCATAGGTGTTAAAGAACCACCATAAGTGCAGAATCTAAATGCATGAATTGTTCATCTATAAGAGCGTATCGCGTCATAAGATACGAAAGTATACTTACGGAGTTCCGTGAACTAAGAAGAACAAGTGCGAACAGCACGATTTTCTGCGCGGCCAGGGACGAAAGCTACTGGTCAAGTATATAGATTGTTGGTGCGTAGGATGTACGAAAGTAGGCTACGCCGTTTATTCAGTTCAGTTCGTGGAGTTAAAATCTAGAAACTTTGTTACTAAGAACTTATGGGCCGTGATGGAATCGAGCATACCCTAAGATATTCTTGTCGATCCAACACCGTTTTATTATTGTTTACAAATCGTTTTTCCATTTAGTTTATGCCATCGATTTTCTTAGGTTAATTTTCAAGTAATTTTCCGTTTTTCCGTTCTTTATAATTTTTTTGACAAAACCCTATAAAAACTTTATTCTCATTCTAGACTTCTTTGCTATTCTCTGTCTGATGTCTCAAAGAACAATTTCCCCTCCCTGTAGATCGATACCTAAAGTACTACAACACATTTCTGTACACTTACAGACTTTTAGGTTTATCAATTTAAAACCTGAAGTTTTGGAGAACAATCCGATCCGCATCAATATTCCATCCTAAAAATTCTTTACGGTCTAAATTCCTCTGGCGATTTTGCATTAACAGAAAATCTAACTACTGCCTAGTATAGAACCAAATTACGAAAGAGCATGTTACTAGGAAATAGCGTAGAAGTACACTGGTCGGTTATCGTCATGGATTTCTTTCATCATTCCCTCAAAACGTATTCCTACTTTATTGAAAAACTTGAAAAAATTAAAGGAAAACTCGAAAAATGCAAAATGCAAAGACTCATTAAAGTCGTTTAGCTTGACATTGGTAACGAGATGAGCTTAGTCGTAGAAGGACAATGTCTTTCGACAAGTTTTCTTCTATCTCCTTTCGGTTTCTTTATCATGTGACTCATCGCTCCATAGTGAGTCGGGATCAGGGTCCTTCAATTTGAGATGTCCTTCTTTCTTGAGCTTGAGCGGGACAATATCGTAGAAAACATCTTTGTCGATGTTAGCAAAGGAAACACGGTGATTTGAGCAATCCATGATGGCTCCGACGGTTGACAAGAAAGGCCATCTTAGGATCACCGGTGTAGAATCAAGCTTTGTCGTCTTGATAATGTAGAAGTTGACGGGGGCAATGCATTCTCCGATCCTTACGGGCTTGTCATTGGAGATCCCCTTTAGTGTAGCACAAGATTCATCAGCCATGCTGATTTTTGTTCGGGTACGGTGCACGTGCTTAATACTGAGGCGTTTAGTGGTTGATGTTGACATGATTCTAAGGCATGCTCCGGAGTCACAAAAAATGTCTTTAAACTAGACTCCTCAGTTGTTGCAAGTGATTAGAAACTGCCCTTTTTCTTGAATCTTATGGAGACTTCGAACCGGTCTTCCGTTCATAGCATTCGCAAAGAGATCCTCTATCTCCGAGATGGATTCTTTGCTTTCACAAAAGAAGTGAACAATCATGTGGTCCATGCACGCTCTAGCAAACATGGTTCCTCGAGGTAGATCACGAACCACGCCGTTGAATTCCACTAACTTCTCAAGACTAATCTTGTTCGGGTAACTTTTGTGTTTCTCGTGATGAAATATACGAATAGCATACGACGTACCGTATGGTGTTGTTGAATGCCTTGCTCTCATGAAGTACGTACAAATATCTTCTCTATTCTCCTTGATGTAGCGGAAGAATGCTTGTAGACAACCTTCTTTCCACACGTCCGAGAAGGGCATGAACATCGGGATCGATTTCACAAAGTTGTTAAATTTGATCAATCTTTCACGGGAGATGCTTTGTGTCTTTGGCTCCTCGGGTATTGGACTTGTAGGAGGCGTTGGTTCAAAGGCCGAGTAGGACTCACAGTAAGAGTTTGTGGTGTCGAAGCAATGATAAGAGTCGAGATAAGGCATACACTACAAGAAAGTAGCAAATTTGCAATGAAAATTTGCAACGGAATATTTCGTAACAAATATTTGCAACATAATACGTTGCAACTCCGTTGCAAAAAAAATTCCGTTGCAATTCCGTTGCCAAATTTCTCAAAAATAATCAGTTGCTAAATCGTCGCAATTTTGCAACAGATTTGTAATGGTTTAGCAACGGTAAATTTTTTGCAACAATGTTCGTTGCAAACCGTTTCCAAATTTTGCAACAAGAATATGTTGCAAAAGTTTGCAACATATATCATTGCAAAAGGTTACATATTTTGCAATGGATATTCGTTGCAAATATTTGGTAGGTGGGAATGATTTAAACGTGGGCTTTTAAATAGGTGAGTATATTCCAAATTCGTTGCAAATCAACATATAATTATACAGTTGAGGTTTTGCAACATATTTCTTGGTTTTGCAACGGATTTCTTAATTTTGCAAATGATTGCTTGGTTTTGCAACAGATTTCTTGGTTTTGCAACGGATTGATTGATTTTCTAATGAAATATAGGCAAAGAAAACATTAATCTTCAAAGAAAAATATAATAACATCTAAAATGATCATTGTTAACATATAGTTAGCCATTTTGGGTTTCATACTTGGGATATTTTTGGTTTTTCCTTTTGCAACGGAATAGCAACGGTTTTGCAACGAATTTCTTGATTTTGCAACGGATTTCTTGAGTTTTGCAACGGATTTCTTGGGTTTGCAACGGATTTCTTGAGTTTCCTTGCAAATCCGTTGCTAAATGTCTCATTCCAAAAAATAAAGTGTGAATCGTCTTACTCATATAACTACTAACTAAGTGGTGCAATCTATGTTCTACAATGTAAATTTAATATGTTCAGTGAAAGAAAACACCACAAGAATAAGCATTCATATCAAAAATGCGTAAGAGTAGAACATTCATCTTAAGGATGAGTTATGATGAATACACACTTACTCACTCTTATGATCACAAACTATATTTTTTGACATACCATGGATTTTCTAATGAAATATGGACAAAGAAAACATTAATATTCAAGGAAAACAATAATAACAACTAAAATGATTATTGTGAACAAATAGTTATCCATTTTCGTTTTCACACTTGGAAAAATTTTGGTTTTTCCTTTGGCAACGCATTTCTGGGTTTTGCAACGGATTTCTTGAGTTTCCTTACAAATCCATTGCTAAATAGATCATTTCGAAATAAACAAATTTCAATCCATTTACTCACATAACTATTACACAAGTTGCTATATGACTCATAAAAAACTAATTGGCCATCATTTTACTCATATATTCATATGTTTAATACTAAAACGATGTATTTTGAAAATTATATCTAATATATGTTTAATACTTTACTCATATATTCATGTATTTTGAAATATGGGCAAAGAAAACAATAAGCACAACAAAAATGATCATTAAATCTGGCAAGGAATCTCTCTTCTTGTTTCTCTTATCTGCAGTTTCTTCAACAGAAACACCGGAAGAGAGGAACCAGAGAAGCTCGCCGCGAACCCTAGAGCCCAACTACCGGAAGGCCAGAACGACGCCGGCGATTCCTTGCCCAGCCACTAATGGCGAAAACAAAAACCAGGTCTAGAGCTCTCGCCTTGAAATCTCCGAAGACCAGAAGCTGAGGGATAGGGAGAGGCGGCGGTGGGAGCCAGGGACTGCCGGAACGGTAGGTTGGAGAGTGTAGCTTGTCAAGATCTCGTCGCCGGCGAGGGCCGAGGCGACGGAAAATTGGGAAAAGATCGTCGGAACTCTTGACGGCATCCCATGTCTTCGGTCAGGAGGCGAGTTGATCGGCGGAGAAGGAGAAGCACCGGCGGAGGAGAGTCACCGGAGAGGGCAGAGACTCAGATCTGGGAAATTTTTAATTTTTTTTTCTAAAATTAATTTCTGTAAAAAAACTTCTACGGCCCATTGCTCTAAAATTAATTTCTGTACAAATTTGATCTGGAAATTTTTTTAATTTCACCATTGCACGTGCAAAAAAAAAAAAAATTCTGTAAACCAACTCCAATTTTGCTTCGGTTATTTTTTTGTAAACCCACTCCAATTCCCGGTTTGGGATGAAATTAATAGTATATTTTTGCTAATATTCCGTTGCTAATATACGTTGCTAATATTCTGTTGCAAACTTGTTACAGAATGGCAACAAATTAGTAACAGATTATTTTAGTAACAATGAATTTGCAACGGGTTTTTGTGTGTTACAAGTTCGTTGCAAAGACTTCTTTGCAACGGATTATAATGTATTTGCAAGAGAAATTTTCATTGCGAATATTAGCAACACCTTCGTTGCAATACTCCGTTGCTAATATTCCGTTGCAAACCTGTTACAGAATGGCAACGAATTAGCAACGGATTTTTTTAGCAACAATGAATTTGCAACGGGTTTTTGTGTGTTACAAGTTCGTTGCAAATACTTCTTTGCAACAGATTATAATGTATTTGCAAGAGAAATTTTCATTACGAATATTAGCAACACCGTCGTTGCAATACTCCGTTGCTAATATTCCGTTGCAAATATTAGCAACACCGTCGTTGCAATACTCCGTTGCTAATATTCCGTTGCAAACCTGTTACCGAATGGCAACAAATTAGCAACGGATTATTTTAGCAACAATGAATTTGCAACGGATTTTTGTGTGTTACAAGTTCGTTGCAAAGACTTATTTGCAACGGATTATAATGTATTTGCAAGGGAACTTTTCATTGCGAATTAGCTCATTTTTTGTAGTGATATGAATCTTCCTTGGCGGGCTCCTTTGAAGTGTTGTTAAATAAGATGATGAGGCTTTGTGTTGAGATTGAATCACCTTACATGGTGCATAAAATACAGGTTCCTAGTTGCTTGAGGGCTCATCTGAATCTTGAGTATCGATGGAGAAGACATCTTGCTCGAAAGAAGGTGAACGGGATTCGAGGGGTCCAAGGAGGGATGAGTAGGAGGTGGTCGTGGGTCCAGGAGGTGAAGCCACGGTGGAATGTAGGTCACCCGCGGCGAAAGGGCAGCTGGCCGTGGCTGGAGAGCAGAATCTCACAACCTCAACCCTTGGCCTTTTTCAGGTCGTATGTTTTTAGAGAGATAACAAAGAACTTGCTAAGATGAGTTTGAGATAGAAAAATGTATATTATTATTAGCCAAGAATTCGGTCCATTTTTACAATCACCTCTCTCTTTGATTTATACAAGTTTTAAAAATACAAAACGTTTCAATCTCCTCTCTCTTTGTATAAATGCCCAGCTTGATCCGGGCATTTGATCCGGGAATTTGTGATCTTCGAGTAAATGCCCAGCTTGATCCGGGGGAGAACGCATTTAATGTATTTGACTTATTTGTTGTGAGCTCCTTTTCCCAACGATCTCCCCCTTTCCTACATGCTCGGCTTCTTCCCAGATCGCGACCTTGCTTTACGAGGCCAAGTTGTGAACCGGGCTTAATTCCAGGCCCGTTAAATCGAGCTGAACTTTAGGTGTGGAATTTGGGGCCAACAGTTGCCCCCATCAACTTTAATAATTCATCATCGAAGATGCAGAACTACGATCTCGGGATTTAATTGATCCTCCAGCTGGCACGATCTCGCAATCTCGGGCCTCTGATTGATCTTCTAGCTTGCTTGTAAGGCGAGTTTGTAGGGATCATGTAGCGTTTGCGCGACTTTTGAGGGTGTGACAGGACGAGTGGGCGAGTGGGTATAAATGAGCGGTTTTCGTTGCTTAAACTTCCTACGTCGCCTCAACTCCCACTTACCGAGGTAATGATATCTTCACTTTTTCCCTTCTCTTTTTATTATTATTTTTACTCCATTAATTGAACTGTCTTCTCCTTACTCTTGCTTTTATCTGAGATATTTTTCCTCTGTAAAAATTCAGCTACCATCGTGTCTGGTTGAATTTCCTCCATTTTCAAACTCGATTTTCTTTTTCCTGCAATGGCTTCTGCTTCTTAGCTGGATGCTCCTCCTCCCCTTGCAGAGCGGTTCGATTCCCATTCGAAGAGCACGATTTCGGCTGCTGAGTTTGCGAATATCTCTTCCTTATGCAGACTTGATATCGGCGATCGCCGGCTGATGGTTCCCCGGAGAATCCCCCGGAGGGTTATGCATGTGGTTATGCCGCGTTCTTCCTGAGATGTCGCCTTAGTTTTCCCATCCCATCCGTTCTTTTTAACATCATCCGTGACCTCGGGCTTGCGCTTCCGCATCTTATGCCCAGTGCGATGAGGTCCCTGGTCGCACTTTGGGTACGCTCTAGAGAGTCTGGGGTTATTTTTGATACATAAGTCTTTCGCTCGCTCTTTAACGTCAAGGGGAATTCTCATCTTCGCGGGACCTACTACTTTCCGGCGAAGGTCAATCGATCCGTTTTTAGATTCAATGTGAGAGATGACAAATGGTGGGAGCAGTGGTTTTATTTCCGAGTTTCCAGCAGATCCGTTGAAGGCGAGTCGGTGCTTAAACACTCCTGGGCTCAGATCACCGGTCAGCGTGAACTCGGATATCGACCTGAGCATTCCTTCTGGGGATTTCTTAATCGTTGCCCCCTTTTATTTTGTTCTATTGTGATGACCCTTTTTTTTTGTGCTGAGTCAATTGATTCTTCGAAGACAGTAACAGCTGAGGTTCAGCGGCTCGTCGACCTTGTCAAAGATGAGGGTTCCGACTGGAAAGGTTTCTCCCTTGATAAGATTCAGCAAGCTCGTGAACGTCGATCTCCCAGACTGTCCGTTGCGGCTGCTTGCCAGCTTATAGGTTTGGAAAGACTTACGTTTTTCTCTTCCTTAGATTAAGAATTATTCCTTTTATTTAGCTTCCCCTTTATTTGATTTTACAACTTCTCCACCTCCATCTCCTCTGCTTCAAATTCAAGCTCCGGCTCCCGCTCCATCCATTATCCCGAGACTCGAGGCCGTTGCCAAAGATCTAGCCCGTGTTGAGGTTGATCCCCTGGCTGGTTCCCAGGTGCCAGATACTGCCCATGCTACCTACCAGGTTGATCTTACTCGTAGCGAGAGTTCCACCGAATCCAGCAAGATGGTTCCTCCCAAGAAACTGCCGCGTCTTTCTTATAGGGAGATGATGCGATTGCGCCCTACCCCGACGGTAGCTGGTGCTCTTGACAAGAGGGTTAAAGAGGCTCTTGGTAAGTCCATTCATGCTGAGATGGCGCATAGAGAGGAGGTTGAAAAGGATGAGCGCCGTGAGCCCGAAGCTGATCCTGTTGGAGGTGGCATATTGCCCGAGACTGCCCGACATGATGCTCGAGCTACAGGTCCTCAAAGGTCCACTTCCAGGGTGTCCTCTAAGGAGCCAAGTCTAAGGAGCCAAGTCATTCGGCTGAGCAGCAATCCCGTTCCAAACGATCTCGTGGTGATGGTTTTGATGGTGAAGAAACATCAAGGAGGTATGCGATACCTCGTTCTCAGGGTAGCGGAAGTGCTTCTCCAAATGCCTTTAGGTTCGACTTTGACGAACCTGAGGCAATTGTGGAAAACAGCTCCCAGCTTGCAAATCTCTTTAGGCGTGTTAGGCCCTTGTCTTGCTTCTTGCCATCTCTTAGGAACATGAAGAAGCCTGAGGGCTATATTCAGTTCGCAAGTGCGATGGGCCAGGTAGTTTTTGCTGTCTTTTACCCCCTTTTTTTTGCTTTGATTTTTCCTTTGCTGAACTTTTATTTCTTTTTCCCAGGCCGTTTCCGCTGCCAACGAGCTGATTACCTCTTTCGAGTAAGATCTCCGCTCTGCGACCCAGCCTGAGGAAGTGGAGCGGGCAGCTAGGACTATTACTGACCTTGTCGCTGAAAGGGACGAGCTGGCGAGGAGAATTGCTCGTAACGAGGAGAGGATGGTCGAGGTTGTTCTTTTGGAAGGCCAGGTTAGGGACCAAGCTATTTCAGCTAAGAGATGGGAGGATTCCGGTCAGGAGGCTCAAGCTCGGATTTCTGCGTTGGAGAAATCAAACGAGGATTTAAAGGTGGATCTCCGTGTCACCGAGGGGCGAGCTGGAGCTGCTGAGGTTGGTTTGCGTTCAGCTAGTGAAAACATAGTGGACTTGAGGGTCCAGGTTGAGAAGGTTACTGAAGACTCGAAGAAACTTGCCAAGAGGCAAAAGGAGATGGTGAGGAAGGCTGAGAAAGCTGCGAGGAGGGAGATATCCAAGCAGTATCGTGCCATTCTTTTGGGAATAAAAGATAAATGGGAGAAGAAGAAGATCGAGGTCGATACCGAGACCCAAATTATGGAGTGTAAATCCAATATCCTTCTTCTCGATGATATTATCAGCCGGACCATCAATGATTTTGAGGCCGAAAAGAAAAGCATCTAGGTAGAGAAGCTGAGGTTGGACGCGGAGCTTGCCATCGTCCAGGTATCAGATTTTTCCCTGTGTTAGACTGATGGCTTCGAATTGTTTAACTAGCTCATGGACTATTGCTAGATAGGATTCCATCCTGCTATCTCTGGTTTCGTATTCTCCATGAAACTGGCTTGTAAAGAGCTGGGAGTCGCTAAATGCGTTTAGCTTGCGTATTCCTATTCCAGTTGCGAGTCGGAGACCGGCTATTAAGGCTTCGTACTCGGCTTCGTTGTTTGATGCTGAGAATCCGAGTCTGAAAGATTGTTCTACGACTTCGTTAGTCGGGGATATAAGGTGGATTCCCACACATGCCCCTTGTTTTGAGGAGGCTCCATCGACATAAAGCTGAGGAGCTCGTGTCCTGCGGTAGCAACCTCGTGACCTCACTGTTGACAGCCTCGGTCTTATCAGGTCTGAATTTCCGACGCTTTTGGCATACTGGTATGTGGTTTGGATCCACATTGAGCTCATGTGAAATGATGTTTAGATCGATTCCGGGCATGTCAGCTGTTGTCCATGCGAATGAACCGGAATTTTCTTTGAGGAATGTTATTAATTGTTCATTTTGGGATCTGCTGAGCTCGGACCCAATTCCTACTTTCTGGTTAGGATGAGACTCGTTGACCACGATTATCTCAATAAAGTCTTTGCGGGGTCCGATGGAGCCTGGGCCACTTTTCTTTTTGGCTAGGCTGTATGTGAGCTCATCTTTTCGTTGCAGTTGGTATATAGCGCTTTCCTTTGCGATCTGAAAACCTGCCATGTAGCACATTCTGGATTCCTTTTGACTTCCCTTAATTGTTGCGATTGCGATCCCATTTTGGGCGGGAAATTTTATGCATTGATGGTATGTCGAGGACACAGCTCTCATTGAATGTATCCAGGTCCTTCCCAGGATGGCATTGAATGGAGCTGGCCTGTCTATCACCGTGAATTCGACCATTCTTCTTACTCCGGCTGCTATTACCGGGAGTTTTATTGTTCCGAGAGATAGCGTGGTTTCCCGGGAAAAGCCGGTTAACACCATCTTATTTTCTTCGATTTCGTGATCTGGTATATTCATTTCCCTAAGGACGCTTAGGAGGATGAGTTCTACAGAGCTCCCCGTGTCTACGAGCATCTTAGTGAGCTCATATTCACCCACTTCTAGCATGATGAGGAGAGCATCGTCATGTGGAGAATCTAGTTCAAAGGCCTCGCTTTCCCAGAACGAAATTTGTGTGTTAGGTCCCTTGAATGGGGTCTATCACGTGTGTCGGTATTTACCCTTCGCTGATGTTTCTTGATTGAGTTTACGGAGTTTCGACATAGCCGGGATCCTCCATGGATAAAGTTAATTATTTTCTTCATGCTGGGAGGAGGCATGTCTGTTTCCCTGTCTTTGGGGGGATCTCGCCTCGTTGCATCCTCGGATGAACGTTCTCGCTTACGGTCATCCTCGGATGGGCGATCCCGCCTTTCATCGTTTCTTGCTGGGTAATAGTTCTTCATCGGAGGAGGTTTTTCCAGCTCGATTTTTCCCAGCTCTCCCGCTGCGAATTTAGCAGCGAGCTGCTTCTTCACCTCATGGCATTCCTCCGTGGAGTGGCCCTTGATCTTGTGGAAATCGCACCACTTGCTGGGATCGTAAGGCTTGAATTTATTACGAGGTGGGCTTCCCACTGAGTATGAGTGTATCCCATGGCTTTGTTTTTGATCTTGTGACTCCTTTCTCCTGGATTTTTTACATCCTTGAGAGTTGTTTGTCTGAGATTACTTAGCCGAGGTTGCGAGTGCATGCTGCCTTGGCTGAGCTGTACTCGCTTCTTCGAGGATAATCCAGCGCGAAGCGCGATGTAATGCGTCATCTAGCGATACGGGCTCCCGAACTGTAAGTTCCTCAAAGAATTTTGAGGTTTTTAACAATCCGTTTTGGAGGGCTTTCAGGGCCGTTGGATTATGCAGATCAGCGATTTTTGCTTTGATGGCTTTGAAGCTGTCAATATACGTCCGCAGTGAGTCGCCTGGCTTTTGAGTGAGTACCCACAGATCGGCCTCCGAGGTCTCGATCTGGATAAATACCGAATATTGCTTCAAGAATGCAGCTTGAAGTTGGGTGAAGTTGTCAATCAAGTTCGGCTTCAGAGAGGTGAACCATTCCAGGGCCTAATCTGTTAGATTTTCAGCGAAGAAGCGGCAACGTGCTGACTCAAGGTCACCCTCAGGTAGTCGAACCCTTGAGAAGACAAATTTGAAACTTCTCATGAATGCCTTGGGGTCGGTTTCTCCGTTATACCTAGGAAATCAGATATTCCCGACATCGCCGAGCCGAGGGCTCGCGATTCGTGAAGTGAATGGGGTCTGATTGACTTCATCAATCACCTTGTCTATCTCGGGTGCTGAGCTTAGAGCAGCGTGGACCTGCGATCTCATCCGCTGCAGCTCGGCGTTTGTTTCTTCGCAATATTTCTTGATTGACTCGAACCCATGTGAGCTGCCGGCTCCCAAGTGGTTTTCGTTATTGCTCGGGAAGCGGACTAGGGATTCTCCGGCAGGTTGGACCTCGTTTATGTTCCCAGAGCGGGCTTGATCGGTTAGTAGATCCGAGGTCGGATATACTCCTGGTAAGGTCGCAATTGGCGTAACCTCTCCTTCCGCAGCCTGGATTGTGGAGGGAGTGAATATGGGATCCAATATCATCGAGCTGAACCGCGAGGCGGTGGCTGAGCCGACCATCCTGCTGGTTGAGGCAGTGATATCGGAAAAGTTTAGTCTTGTCACCGGTGGAGGTGGGAACGGCAATCCTCCCTGCCCATGGGCAAAAAGGGATTGTGCCCCAAGTGGGAGAGCGAGCCTCCCAGAGGTGCATGCCCGATTTGCTCTTTCGAGGTCGTCCTGACGTGCTGCCATTGAGCGATTCTGCTCTATGAGGCACGATATTAGGTTCTGGATCTCAGCTATTTGATCCGGAGCCAATTGGTTCAAGGCTGCAGGTCCCGAGGGGTCGACAATGTCGTTGATCCCGGTCGAGATGCTTGCTCCCGTTGTTCTGTCCAGGTCTGCTGAAACGATGTCGGCGGATTGGGTCAGAGGAATGGAGGTGTTTATGACTCCAGATGATGTAGAAACCGCCGCACTTGTTGTATCTGCCATCGTCTTCTTTTGAGTGGTTAGTTTCGTAGATTACATAGAGGAAGTTGTTTTGATCTTCCCCACAGACGGCGCTAAATTGTGAGAGCAGAATTTCACAACCTCAACCCTTGGCCTTTTTCAGGTCGTATGTTTTTAGAGAGATAACAAAGAACTTGCTAAGATGAGTTTGAGATAGAAAAATGTATATTATTATTAGCCAAGAATTCGGTCCCTCTTTACAATCACCTCTCTCTTTGATTTATACAAGTTTTAAAAATACAAACGTTTCAATCTCCTTCAAAGCGCGGAATTGAATATGTGATCTTCGAGTAAATGCCCAGCTTGATCCGGGGGAGAACGCATTTAATGTATTTGACTTATTTTTTGTGAGCTCCTTTTCCCAACGATCTCCCCCTTTCCTACATGCTCGGCTTCTTCCCAGATCGCGACCTTGCTTTACGAGGCCAAGTTGTGAACCGGTCTTAATTTCAGGCCCGTTAAATCGAGCTGAACTTTAGGTGTGGAATTTGGGTCCAACAGATGGCTCGCGACCGCGGTGAGGGAAATATGTGGGCATTTGTTTGGTTCGTCGTCTTCTTCATCTCCTTTGGTGTTTTCTTGTTCTAATGAGTCATTTGGCTTCTCTTCTAGGTCAGGGGCAGGGACAATAACTGATGTATCATGCTCCTCATGATCTTTAGAAATTTTCTCCAAACAAGTCTCGCTCGTCTTTTGAGCGTCGGATAGGTGACTAACTGTAGTATCGATTTCTCTAACTTTGTATTCGAGTATGCCGAGGCGATATTCGATTTCTTGAAGTTCATAATCAGTCTTCTCTCTGTACCAAGAGGCAAACTCGCTAGTCTCCTTGATTTCTTGCTTTGAATCGTAAATCTCCAAGTAGTTTTCAATGATGTCGTATTTTTGCTTTGTTTGCTTCTCCTCCATGGTTTTCGCCTTTTCTTTGATGGTAGTACCATCTTTTAGAGTTTGTTCTTCGTGTATGATGACGTGGGCAGCAAGATCATCGAACTTCTTGTTGAATTCGGTGTAGATTGTGTCTAGCTTCTTGTTCATGGCCGCTTCGGTTACCACTTGAAAATCAAGGTATTAATTCAGCATCACGTTGAGTTGCTCCAAACGCGCACCCGGGTCCATTCGTTGTTACAAGCTTGTCCAAGGCTAATTCCGTCTTTTCAAGTGAAACCCTAAACGTCTACATAGAAGTGAAGACTACAAATACTTGTTTTTAGGTCTCTTAGACAGAATCTCTTTCACCCTTTTAGACAGAGACGGATTTTCCAGCAACTTTTACTCTTGTTCTTCGGTTTGGAGCAAAATATTCTCGACTCGTGTTCTTCGATTGAGAAGCCTTTCTTCATCCCTTTTTCTTATTGTTTTCTTTTCAATTATTGATTATGTTTATCTCATCTATGGCTGAGTAGTTCTTTTATTGGGTATAGGATTTCGAAGGGGCTCTCATGGTTCGATTATTCATTAGGTTTTTAAACTAGGATACGATTATGCTTCTTCGTTTTTGATTGATTGATTATCTTGCAATTGAACTTAGGTATTTTTAGAGCTACGAAAGTATTGGATCTATATGCTTGACCTAGGGTAGACGAGCAATTCCGCTTCAAGATACGAAAGTATACTTGCGGCTTGGATTGTTAATGTTAACGAACTTGCTTGTTCATCATAACTTTTTTGCGCGGCTGGAGACGAAAGCTATCAGTCGAGTATATAAGTTATCGGTGTGTATGATGTACGAAAGTAGGCTACACACAGTGATATGATCATGGACACGAAGGCATTGGATGAGGTTCAAGAAGACGCAATGATCATTCCCGCATGCCCCATCACTCGGTCCAAGACACAGAAGCTAGCCGGAGCGGTTCGGAGCATACTTACGGATATCCGGATCGAGGAGGATCGACTTATGCAACCAATCCTCACCTCATTATCTTCGAATTCTTCTTGAGGTTTGGCCATTTGTGTAAGTCGTATTGTACTCTTTTTCCTATATACGGTTTTGTCTCAATGGGTTTTCCGTATAGAGGTTTTAACGAGGCAACCGGCTTACACCGCCTAACGGTCCGTTCTCTCGAGAATTCCGCGGGGAAATTTTTCCGAGGGATTTTTCTGAGGGACTCGTCCGAGGGACTTTCCCGAGGGATTCTTCCGAGGGACTTTCTCGAGGGATTCTTCCGAGGGACTATTTTTGGTGGAACTTCAAGAGTCATTCAACTGTTATTTAATTTAGTCTCCCTTGTTTAATTACTTGTAATTTTCGAGACTTGTGTTTTCCAACACATTCTCTCTTTCCTTTTTTATCTCTTCTCCTCCCCCATTGTCGAACACATTATCATCTTTTATCAAAAATATTTCAGAGAGTTTCTACTCTTTTCTTTCATTTTCTTTGAAGGTTATTCATCGAAAATATTACGGTTTATCGAGTGTCTTCCGCAACACTTCGAGGCAGCCATCGATCCGATCGTTTGTTCGATTCTTCTCGTGACAAGGGGCACAAAGATTTTAGGGTTAACACCCATGCTTTGTCATCCTTCTCCACGGATCCCTCAAGCATCGAAGCCACGCCTTGTTTCAATTCGTTCATCGACGATTGGGCCTAAGGATCTCGAGGGTTACTCGTGCCTTAGCATCTCTCGGCGTGGATTCCTTGAAGTCGAGGATCTATCCAACCTCCACCGAACCATGAGCAAGCCTGTCCTTACTCAATTCGTATCAAGTGGTATCAGAGCCACTTGCTCTTAAAAATCGGTGAGATCTTTCCATTATATCCCTTCATCTTCTTTCGAATTTTTTGGTTTTTTTNTTTGCTTAACTAAATTAAAATCTTATCAAAAAAAAAATTTATAGATCTGTAGTCTAGATTTAAAATTTTAATTTTTAAAATTTAAATAAAAAAAAATTCATTTTAAATTTTTTGAAGATTTGCGATTTGTGTGAAATTTCTGAAATTTTGCATACACTAAAAGTTTGTTTAATTTTGGCGAGGAACAAAATGTCTGATGAGAGTGAGACCGCTACTTCATGGACAAGAAGAGAACGAGATGACGCGATGAATCAAAAAGTGGACGCTATCACTCAATTGTTAAACGAAATGAGAGATCGTATGGCCGCACTTGAGGTCCGGATGCCGGGAAGACAAGAGAGAAACCAAGGCGTCGAACAAAGGGCTAATGTAGCCGAGAATTTGAGATCTGATCAAGGTGTGGGTCGAGGAAGTTGTCATGCGCCGGCTAGACACTGGAGAGCCCGATCGAGGCAATACGAGCCGGAAGACAATCCGTTTTACGATCGAGGAGACTCATCCGAGGGAAACCGAGTTAGATATCCGCAACCCCGAAGACGGATTGACAATGATCTTGGTGGAATGAAGCTTCGTATTCTATCATTCTACGGCAAGAATGACCCGAACGCTTTCCTCGAATGGGAAAAGAAAATCGAATCGGTGTTCAATTTCCAAAATTTTACCGAGCATAAAAAAGTCAGGTTAGCCGCCTCCGAATTCCATGAATATGCTATTGACTTGTGGGATCAAATTGTGACAAACAGGAGGCGTAATGGAGAGAACCCCGTAGAGACATGGACGGAAATGATCGTGTTAATGCGAAGACGTTTCGTGCCACTCCAATACCATCGAGAACTTCACCAACGGTTGAGACGATTATGTCAAGGAAGTAGAGGCGTAGAAGACTACTTCCAAGAGATGGAAAAGCTTATGCTTAAGGCCGATGTAGATGAGCCAAGTTACGCCACAATGGCAAGGTTCCTAGCCGGTATGAACCGCGACTTACAAGACCGCATGGAGATGCAATTATATGCAACCGTGGAAGAAATGTTACACAGGGCTATTTTAGTGGAGCAACAGCTCAAAAGGAAAGGCGTCTCACGCCAACCATATGCTTCTAGCTCTAAGCCGAGCTACACCAAAGGAGAGAAACCGACTTATCCTCCCCGAACCGATTTTAAGCCTAAGACGGACTATAAGCCGAGTTCGTCCGGTCATGACTACAAGGGTAAGGTCGATTCTAATTATGTCCGTAATCGTGATATTGAATGTTTTAAGTGCAGAGACAAATGACATTATGCGAGCAAATGCCCAAATCCCCGAGCCATGATGATGTTAGCCAATGGCGAGATCGTGACCGACGAGGAAGAAGAAGATGAAACCACACCAATCTTTGATGAGTATGAGGAACATGCGGTTGATGGAGAGCTATTAGTAGCTAGACGTGTTCTTCTTGCCCAAGAACCGGTCGTTGAAAATGAACAACGAGAAAATCTCTTCCATACCCGATGCATGGTCAAAAGCAAGGTATGTAGTATAATAATTAACGGTGGAAGTTGTACTAACGTTGCTAGCACTACTCTAGTGGATAAGCTAGGTATGGAGACCAGGAAGCATCCACGGCCTTATAACCTTAGGTGGTTGAACAATCAAAGACAGCTCAAAGTTACCCGACAAGTTTCGGTTCCTTTGACGATAGGCCGATACGAGGATGAAATCGTGTGCGATGTCTTACCTATGGAGGCTGGTCATATCCTACTTGGAAGACCGTGGCATTACGACCGTAGAGCCATCCATGATGGGTTTACAAACAAGCACTCCTTTGAACATCAAGGTCGAAAAATCACCCTTGCACTGTTATCTCCACACCAGGTATTTCTCGACCAACTCAAATTTGAACAAAACCAAGGTAAAAGCAATGTAAGCGATCCCTCTACTTCTACTTCTACTAAAATTGAGAGTGTTGGTCCAAAGAAATGTGAGAGAACACCCGTGAATGAATCTCTACTTGTTAAACCGAGTGAACTTAAGCATGCTCTCATTTCTCGGCAACCGTTTGTTTTACTAGTTTATAGGGATGCTTTTACAAGAATGACTAACCCTGAGCCGGATATTCCGAGTAGTATCTCTTCTCTTTTCCAGGGATATTCAGATGTTTTCCCTGAAGATGGTCCAAGTGGTTTACCACCACTCTGCGGTATCGAACATCAAATTGATTTCGCCCCCGGAGCTACACTTCCGAACCGGCCGACTTATCGCACTAATCATGTTGCGACCAATGAACTACAACGCCAATTTTATGAGCTTATGGCGAAAGGACACATACGGGAGAGTATGAGCCCATGCGCCGTTCCCGTGTTGCTTGTACCAAAGAAGGACGGTACTTGGCGGATGTGTGTCGATTGTCGCGCGATAAACAATATTACGGTAAAGTATCGCCATCCAATCCCAAGGTTAGACGATATGTTAGATGAACTTTATGGGTCTAGCGTGTTTACGGAAATTGATTTGAAAAGTGGTTATCACCAAATCCGAATGAAGGAAGGTGATGAGTGGAAAACCGCTTTCAAAACTAAACACGGCTTGTATGAATGGCTTGTTATGCCGTTTGGTTTAACCAATGCACCTAGCACATTTATGCGTTTGATGAACCACGTTCTTAGGTCTTATATTGGCGTCTTTGTAGTTGTGTGCTTTGACGATATCCTGATTTATAGTAAGAACCTAGACGATCATGTGGAACATTTGCGATTGGTGTTAGACGTGCTTAGGAAGGAACGTTTATTTGGTAATTTAAAGAAATGCTCTTTTTGTTCAGATAACGTTGTCTTTTTAGGTTTTGTGGTAAGTTCTCAGGGCATACAGGTGGACAAGAACAAGATCAAGACAATCCGAGATTAGCCGAGCCCTAAGACCGTTGGCGAGGTCCGACGTTTTCACGGCTTAGCTGGATTTTATCGACGATTTGTTCGTGACTTCAGTACTATTGCCGCGCCACTAACCGAAGTTATAAAGAAAGATGTGGGCTTTCGTTGGGAGCAAGCGCAAGAGGATGCATTCCAACTTCTGAAAAATAAACTCACTCACGCCCCTCTTCTTGTTTTACCTGATTTTATGAAAGCTTTTGAAATAGAATGTGACGCTTCTGGTATTGGTATAGGTAATGTGATTATGCAAGAGAAGAAACCGATTGCTTTCTTCAGTGAGAAACTCGGTGGAGCAACGCTTAACTATCCACGATACGACAAGGAACTTCATGCCTTAGTCTGTGCGCTCCAAACGTGGTAGCATTACCTTTGGCCGAAAGAGTTCATCATTCATACGGATCATCAATCCCTCAAACACTTGAAGAGCCAGCAAAAGTTGAACAAGAGGCATGCACGTTGGGTGGAATTTATCGAGACGTTTCCGTACGTAATTCAATACAAGCATGGTAAAGAGAACGTGGTCGCCGATGCTTTGTCTCGGAGGTACACTTTGATTTCCACTCTTGATGCCAAGGTACTTGGGTTTGAGATGATCAAGGAAGCTTACGCCTCAGATTCTGATTTCCAGGAAGTCTTTCTATCTTGTGAAAAATTCGCTTTTGGAAAATATTTTAGAAGCGACGGTTTCTAGTTTTACGAGAACCGTCTTTGCATTCCTAACTCTTCTTTGCGAGATCTTCTTATTAGGGAAGCACACGGCGGTGGACTCATGGGACACTTTGGCATAACCAAGACTCTTCACATTGTGCAAGATCACTTCTTTTGGTCGCACATGAAGCGTGACGTAGAACGAGTTTGCAACCGATGCACGACCTGTAAGTATGCCAAGTTTAAACGCCAAAATCAAGGTCTGTATTCTCCATTACTCATTCCTAGTGCACCTTGGACCAATATACCCATGGATTTTGTTTTAGGTTTGCCTAGGAGTAGGAGAGGTAATGATTCGATTTTTGTTGTGGTCGATAGGTTCTCTAAAATGGCACATTTTATTCCATGTCATAAGACCGATGATGCATGGAACATAGCTGAATTATTCTTTAGGGAACTTGTTCGTTTGCATGGGATGCCTAGGACCACAATTTCGGATAGAGATACAAAGTTTCTAAGTTATTTTTGGAAAAGCATTTGGGCTAAATTAGGAACTAAGCTTTGTTTCTCTATGACTTTTCACCCGCAAACCGATGGTCAAACCGAGGTGGTCAATAGGACCTTAGAAACACTTTTTCGTACGGTGATTAAAAAGAATCTTAAGTCGTGTGAAGATTGCTTACCCCATGTAGAATTTGCTTACAATCATGCACAACATTCTACTACTTTGTTTTCACCTTTTCAACTCGTTTATGGCTTTCATCCGCTTACTCCTCTCGATTTAACCCCTTTACCTTTGAGTGAACATGTAAGTTTGGATGGAAAGAAAAGGGCCGAGATGGTCAAACAGATGCACGAAAAGGCGAAAGAAAACATTGAACACAATACAGAGCAATACCGCAAACATGCAAACAAAGGACGACACAAGAAGGTTTTTGAACCCGGTGATCTTGTGTGGATCTATCTAAGGAAGGAACGGTTCCCGGAAGAAAGGAAATCTAAATTCTTGCCAAGAGTTGATGGACCGTTCACCATTGTGGAAAAGATCAACAAAAACTCCTACAAAATCGATCTCCAAGGTTAGTATTTCGTTAGCTCAAGTTTCAACGTTGCTGATATTATTCCCTATTTTGCAGATGAAATCGATTTGAGGGCAAATCCTTTTCAAGTGGAGGGGGACGATATGATCATGGACACGAAGGCATTGGATGAGGTTCAAGAAGACGCAATGATCATTCCCGCATGCCCCATCACTCGGTCCAAGACACGGAAGCTAGTCGGAGCGGTTCGGAGCTTACTTACGGATATCCGGATCGAGGAGGATCGACTTATTCAACCAGTCCTCACCTCACTATCTTCGAATTCTTCTTGAGGTTTGGCCGTTTGTGTAAGTCGTATTGTACTCTTTTTCCTGTATACGGTTTTGTCCGAATGGGTTTTCCGTATAGAGGTTTTGACGAGGCAACCGGCTTACACCGCCTAACGGTCCGTTCTGTCGAGAATTCCGCGGGGAAAATTTTCCAAGGGATTTTTCTGAGGGACTCGTCC
>PKML01021454.1:177742-236642 GCA_002933935.1 Eutrema yunnanense | reverse complement strand
TTAACATCCACGCTTTGTCATCCTTCTCCACGGATCCCTCAAGCATCGAAGCCACCCCCTTGTTTCAATTCGTTCATCGACGATTGGGCCTAAGGATCTCGAGGGTTACTCGTGCCTTAGCATCTCTCTGCGTGGATTCCTTGAACTCGAGGATCTATCCAACCTCCACCGAACCATGAGCAAGCCGGTCCTTTGTCAATTCGTATCACACAATATTCGTTTTCCAAGTTTAAGAACCAATAGACGACAAAAGTCACTTTAGAAATCCTAGCAAATTCTTTATGAAAATCGGCCATGAACCCTAGAGAATTCTCGATTGCCCAACACTTCGTTTAATAGTTTACAACCTCGTTTTAATTACTTGCTTTTCTTACTTACTGTTTTATTTTATTGCTTAATTTAGTTTAATTTCCTAGCTACAAATCGTGACAAACAAAATCCATAAAAATCGATTAGGTCTAGACACAACTTAGAAATCAATAGAAATCGACAACGTTCAATCCATGTGGATTCGATCCCTAAATACTACTGTGTTTGTTGTGCACTTGCAACTTAGCTAAAAAGATAAAACTTGTTAGTTCAATCCCGACCACATCATCACTTCTTTTGTGAAAGCAAGGAATGTGTTTCAGAAATACAAGACCTCTTCAACCATGTTAGAACCCGAAGTCCAGTTCAATCTTCAATTCCTCATCACCTGTAGCATTAGAGGAGTTGAATTCCGAAATATTTTATGTGAATCGGGTTCATGTCTCACCATCATCTCCAAAGCAACCGCACCGAATTGGTATCAAGCACATCTACCCAACGAACATCAAAATTGGACTTGATGACCAATCTTGTGCAACTCCGAAAGGAATTGTTTACGACATGCTTGTCAAGATAGGGGATTGCATAGCTCATGTCGATCTCTTCATCGTCAAGGCGCCAAAGGATGATCATTCACCAATCATTTTAGGATGGTCTTACCACGCTACTGCTGGTGCCATCATGAATTGGCCCAATTGACGTGTCTCATTCGCCAACATCAACAAAGATGTGTTATATCCCGCGATACCATACAACCAATCAAGAGGCGTTCATTTCAAACGTGGAGATGAAGAAGATCAGTCCACAGAAGATGACAACAGGAGATCGAAAAATACTTGTCTTCGGACATGTTCTTTCTTCAACTAAACTCATCCAAGTCAAGCTAAAGACTTTAAACAAGCACTTATGGGAGGCAACCCACTTAGGTAGTTATTTTTCTTTCATTTTATTTTTGATTTTGGTTTTGGTTTTCTTTAGTTTCAGGTTTTCAAAAAACAACAAAAACACACAAAAATTAAAAAAACGAAAAGAAAAAAATATAGTTTCGAACTGTTTGGCCCAGCCAGAACCAGCTCTACATGTTGTAGAACACCTTCTAGCCACGGGAGATTTTACGACCCCACGGTCGAACCTCCTTTGACGGCGAGATAATCTACAGACCCACAGCAAAACTCCTCATGGCCACTACCATGACCCCTCCAAACACGGCCATACCTCTTTTCACCGTGGGAGATTTTCCAGACCCACGACTGTTAGAGGGGGATTTAGCACTCCCCCGGTTTGAGTTTAAATCAGCCCAACAATCGACTTCAATGCCCATCAAGATCGATCTACAAAATAAAAGGAAGTTTCCTTTTATTTGATAAAAAGAAGATTTCCTTTTATTGGAAAAAAGCAAATCCCGGGAAGAAAGAATATTACCTTTATCGGCTTAAAGGAAAAAAAGACAATTGCCAATACAAAGTCAAGAAGAAAAAGGAAGAGTTAAGGACTTCAAAACTTATAAATAGGGGAACCCCCTTATTCATAATAATTATCTCACAATCTCTCAATGGAGAACTTATACATAAACATTTTTTGTAACAAGAACTACGTTTTGGCTTGATCCCTTCAAAGGGTACGTAGGCAGCCTTCAACGGCACAGCTATAAATATAATAAAAATAATTCTCCTAAACTCTAAACCGAATTCGCCGATCTAAAATATGTGTGAATTCTGGTTCCTTCAATTGGCGCTAGAAGGAGGGGTCGAACCTCCGATGACCTTTTCTGTGAGGAAAGGCGAATTAGTTTTTGAAAGAAACCCCTAATCAAAATCATCTCGGTTCGTAAAAAAAAAAAAAGAGACTCACCCGTTCGTCCTCGTCTTCCTACCGTCTCAGTGTTGTCTTCGAACGTGAAGGGGAGGTGCGAGCCGAGTCAACAATGCCGCCTCC
This sequence comes from Eutrema yunnanense, assembly GCA_002933935.1. Classification (NCBI taxonomy): domain Eukaryota; kingdom Viridiplantae; phylum Streptophyta; class Magnoliopsida; order Brassicales; family Brassicaceae; genus Eutrema; species Eutrema yunnanense. Next base: position 234,398 of record PKML01021454.1, on the reverse strand, counting down.
GTTCATCATTGTCGAGCCACCGCTACATGACTTAGTCGCCGTCACTGCCACCAAAATCCCATCGTTTTGACGCCGAGCTGAGCCAATGCAATATGGAGTGAGATTAAGGTTTTGCTTGCAGCTAAAGCTACCTCTGCAACTCCTTCCAAAGCCACCATCGACGATTGTTGCTCTCATCTGCTCCGTCAACCTCGCCTTAGCACCACCATCGTCTATTCACTGATCCGAGCCGCCGTCGTTGACTGCTGTCTTCACCACACGACTCCACTTCCTTCACGCATCGCTTGTCGCCAAACCTGTAACATCCCTAAACTGGGTATCAAAAAAACGGACCGACTTAATTTATTAAGCCCGTAAGCCCATTTTAAAACCTAGGAAACCCTACCTATTGTCTCTATAAAAAGGAGAGGAAGCTGAGAGGAGAGGCACATTTGAGAGGCGTGGGCGAAGCCCTGCTCATTTTGTTCCTTACACTATAAACCATATCCGCCTCCATAAACAAGTTGTCGCCGCCACCTTGAGGGACGATTTTCCGGCGACCGGTATGGAACCAGGTGACACTCTACCTATCCGTGGAAAGCCCCGAGCCCCAGCTTTCCAAGAAGACCAAGATCGTCACGATCGGAGGTATGTGTCAAAAGTTATCGTTGTTTCTTTGTATTCACTGCAATCTGCCCGAATCTCTAATCTGAGTAGTTTCAGTAGGAAACTTGGGTAGTTGCAACGCTGACCGAGTAAGGAAGAAAGAAGAAGCATAAATGGACAGGATAACTTGTATAGTTCAGTGAGGCTTTGGAACAAGCCTCGGATAATGATCATCCGTCGAACAGAAGGGTGTAAAAAGAATGACCCTTGTCAAATGCGTGGAAATTACCAATCTGGTCGGGTGTTAAGGGAACTTACTAAGGCTAGGTGATAATTGAATTTTCATAGGGAAAGTGAAAGGAATTCACTATGGACGGCGAAAAGGAATTCACCAAGAATGTAAGGAGAAGTTCCTAACATTTGGAGCTATCCCTGGTGCAAGGACTTCAAGGGAGCGTTAGGAAGTAACTTCGGAATAAAACGGATGGAAACGTAAATCCCAATTGGAACGGGGATCCCCAAGGAAAGTGTTAGGAAAACACTACGACGGCTTGATAGGTTGGACAACCTTGAAACGGAAATCAATTGTGTAATAAGAGTGAGCGCAACAGAATCGTGGTGGTTCATAACCCACATGTCTCATGAAGCCATAAAGGTCGTGGCTATCATATATCTTCAACATGGTGCAAGGTAAGGTATAAGAGTTTGTTTACGCGACAGTCATCACTCCAATGGCACAACACCGAGAGGACCAATGGGGAAGATCCATTTGGAAGTGGAGGATTCCCATCATGATTAGAATTGCTCGAAGGATGAGTGTTCTGTCTAAGCTTTGGAAAGTTAGCAACTATGACACTAGATGTCTCATGTGTTCATACGGGTATGCATCGGCTTTTACCATACTCAAGGACAGAGATGGTGTTTCGCTCTACGGTAAAGATAAACCCTTTTCCGCGAAATAGACGCTGAAAATTAAAGCACCACCCACCCACCCTTGTTACATGTGAAGCAGTAACCTTGCAAGCAACCCCTAGGAGGAGGACACTCCGAGGTTTGGTCGGAATGTTACGAAGTTTGGTTGGAAACCAAGTGGGGGAGAAGTAGTCCCATGAATTCGAGGACGAATTCCGTTTAAGCGGAGGAGAATTGTAACATCCCTAAACTGGGTATAAAAAAAACGGACCGACTTAATTTATTAATCCCGTAAGCCCATTTTAAAACCTAGGAAACCCTACCTATTGTCTCTATAAAAAGGAGAGGAAGCTGAGAGGAGAGACACAGTTGAGAGGCATGGGCGAAGCCCTGCTCGTTTTGTTCCTTACACCGTAAACCCTAGCCGCCTCGATAAGCAAGTTGTCGCCGCCACATTGAGGGACGCTTTTCCGGCGACCGGTATGGAACCAGGTGAGGAACTACCTATCCGTGGAAATCCCCGAGCCTCAGCTTTCCAGGAAGACCAAGATCGTCACGATCGGAGGTATTTGTCAAAAGTTATCGTCGTTTATTTGTATTCGCTGCAGTCTGCCCGAATCTGTAATCTGAGTAGTTTCAGTAGGAAATGGAAACGGATGGGAAAAACTGTTCGGATTGATTTGAAAATCAGTAAGAATCTTCCTGACTCTCTTATTTAGATAATACAGAAAGCGGTTCATCATTTGGAGTTGTGATATGAAACTTATGGATGTCTTCTCATGCCTGATCGGTGCAGTGCGGATCTGCAACCAGTGAGAGGAGAAAGCGATCTGGAGGTTCGGTAAAGATCCGATCAAGCTGATTTTTGGTAAGGATGTTTGTTACTCATAGATCTAGCTCTCTGTGAAATATCTCAATGTTCTACCTTGTGGTTTGGAAGTAATATTAGTTTTACCGAGACTGTTCTGTGCAGCGCACATGTTAGACCAGCCTAGCGAGATGAGTTGTTTGGATAAGCAAATCAATCTGGATCGACCTGAAACTTTTCAGAGATCATAAGGACACATGGATCTAGCTCTCAGTTGAAGGATAACTGATTTGAGCTTTAGGAGCTTCTGCAATCGTGTTATCAATATGTGGCTAAGGTGAGGATTAGATCTAGGTTTTCCATACGTTGATTCATTCCTTTTTGGTATGTTGAGTCTAGATCTGATTAGGCTAGGGCGTGTTACGGAGTACGGACACGTTTTCTATGTACATTTAGTTAGATCTGCATCTGCTTAACGAAATGAGTTAGAAAAGCATTAGATGAAGAACATGCATCCTTGATTGTTCACTCTGTTGTGTGATCAGTGTGTGTAGTGTAGTTAGAATGAGGTGATCGTCACCGGAGAAGGGAACGGTTGTACGATTATATTTGTTGTGAGCTGAGACTTGCGGAAGAAGTCAGCTTGCATCGGGGTGGGTCTTCCCGGGACCAGAGAAATATGGTCCAAAGTGGATAGGGCTATGAGATGCCGTGTATAATATGGTCCATGGTGGGCTTGGCTATCGAGATACCGTTGAAGTTGGAGTTATTCCCTTGCGTGTAAATTGTTTGTGCGCTGGTAGAGCGTAATGATTGAGCTTGGTTATATTTATTCTTAGCGTATTTAAAAGTAATGTTTGGATGTGTTGAAAGTGTAGGTTTAGTTCTCTCTGGGTAATCCAAATTACTCATCCCTCTTTCTTCTTTTCAGGTGAGTCCGATGAGGACGAGTTTGTAGAACTAGATGAGTGATTCCGGTGTGGTGTGCGGTTTTGGGAGTTCGGAAGTTCTCCTTTGGGTTTAATTGGCATTTTCTGTTATTTCATTTAAAGACAATTATTCGTTATTTGCTTCTATTCATGTAAGATTTATGTTGGATTTTTAAGACGATTATTTGGGATTTAATAAGAAGTATTATATAGAGCGTGGATATTGTGTAATGAGTTATTGTTGTTAGCCGACACGTCGTGGGGGTTATTGGTTCTTGTATTTTAATGGATTTCTCAGATTTAGAAATCTTAATGAATCCATTGATTTTAAAATCAGAGAAGTGGATTTCAAAGTTAAATAATTGGATTTTAAAATCAAATAAATGGATTATTGTAAATCAACCAAATAGATTTACAAGAATTTTAGTATTATAAGAAAATAAAAAAAAACAAACCAAAAAAAAATTTCGTTCTTTTTCTTTCACTAATCATATAGTATTCTCATAAAGTATAGAATCTGTCCACATATTTGTTGCAATTATTGCTCTCAAATTGATTGGCATGATCTCTTTCTTGATCCTGGGTTCCAAGAATTTCTTCATCATTGTTATTAACTTCTTCAAGATCTTCTTCTTCATCAAAATTTGTTTCTTCAGGAAAACTATCTGTTCGACAGTACTTTCGAAGAAAGTTATGTAAACCAGCACATGCAAGTACGATTTCTGTCTGTGTCTTATAAGGAAAAGGAGGAGCAGACTTAAAAATTAGGAATCGAGATTTGAAGATACCAAATATTCTTTCAACAACGTTTTTTAATGAGGCATGTCGATGGTTAAACAACTCTTTTTCATTTCGTGGAGTAGAATCTTGACCAGAAAACTCTTGTAGATGATATCGAATACCACGATATGGAGATAAAAAATTTCGAAGATTTGCAAATCCACAATCGACTACATAAAATTTTCCTGAAATTAAATAATAAAATAGTTACTTATCTATTTAAAAAGTCAATAATTTACAAAACAAAATATGTATACGTACCTTCTGGAGCTGGTAGTCGATTATGTTGGATTTTTGGTTTTTGCCACAAACGTTTTCTCAAACTCTTACTTTCTTACCTTTTTCACACCCCACACACACTTACATATTTATACTAATGTTTTATCTTAACCTAGTTAACTTAGTTAAACCTACGAAACCCATTTCTATAATTGGGCTTAATTCCACAAATGGCCCAATGGCCTTCTTAACTTAATTAAACATTTCTCTTCTTCTCTCTTTGACTTTTCTTCTTCTTTCATCTTGTTCTTCGTTGACTCTTCTTCTTCCTTTTGTCTTTACTTCTTCTTCTTCCTTCTTACGTACCATCTCCCTTCTTCCTCTTCTCATCATTCTTCTTCTCACACTTTTTGTTTATTTCTTGTGCAGGATTAAGCATAGGATCAAACTCCAACACTCCCTCTTGAATCCTTTGCTTAATCCCCAAATTTCTATCTAGGGATTTGATCCCTTTTCTCCTTGATTCTTCTCTGATTACTCTTTGATCTACTGGACGAATTCCTTTCACAACATCAGCAAAACTGATTGGTAATTGTGATTTCTCCCTCATCATCTCATTCTTCTTTGTTCTTTCCATTTCCATTGAATCCCCCATTTTCTCTGGTTTGATTCCCGGCTCGATTTCTCTCTGATCCTGCTTGATTTTAGCTAAGCCTTGAAACTCCATTTCCTGCAGATTATTTTGTGCTAAATCTCTGCCCTCTATCTCCCTCTTGATGAATTTCTTCTCATTCCACTCTGGTAATTTCCTCCACTTTGTTTCTCTTAAATTCTCCTTTTGCACACCTCCAATTTTTGCTATGTCGCTCCAGTCCTCAATTTTACTTGTCAATTGTTTGGTTTTAGTAGAATCAAGGTTTTGATACTCCATCTTGTTGAATTCCTTCTTTCCTCCTGGTTTCAAAGGTAACTCTACCTTCCTTTTTCCAATCTGTTTATGCTTCTCTAAGAACCTTGTACTCTCTAGTTTTACTTGATTTTGAGAACCTTTGTTGTTCTCTGGGTTTTCCTTCACTGTCCCGTGAATTTTTCCCACGTCTCCGCTAGCTGCTTCTCCAACCAGGTCCATCTCCCTCTCAGGTAAGCTTCTTCTTCTCTGTCCGATGTCTTCTTTGAACACCTCTTTGTTTCTCTCGGTTTTTCGAACGATGTCTTTGATCTCTTTAACTTCTGTTTTCCTGTTCTCAGTTGTAGGCCCTCTTCCGACCTTAACTTCAATCACAGACTTGACCTTCTCCATTCTCTGACTTACGTGATCAAACTCTTTATCAGTAAGCTCATTTTCTCTCTCGACAGTGACTGTGTTTTTCTGCTTCTCGACTTCAGCTTCATTCTTCTCTTTTTGGTACACAGCTGGTTTATACTTCTTTTCCTCATTCCATCCTTGTGGATTGGAATATTGTTGATCTATGGGCTTTGGTTTCAGGTCGTCTAGCATCACCACTTTCTGTTTCCATGGCTGCCCGTTGCTTGATTTTCCCTCTTCGATGCATTTGGGTAAGTCATCTTTGGCTCCCTCAGTCATACAACTTGGTGACTGTTTTTTTTCTTTCTCTTGCAGGTTTTCAGCTTCAACATCTCCACATGCTTTATCAACCACTTCAGGTATGGTTTCTACCTTCTTCTGTGAAGTCTCTCCTTGATGTCTTTCATGCATCCCATCTCTTGCTCTCTGAAACTTAATAGGATAACACCCATTTGACATGGTCGCTCCAAATATCTTTTTTCCTTCTTGGTTCATGACTATGCACTTTGATCCTTTAAACATCAAATTACAACCATTACTGATCATGTGAGGAACACTTAGGTAGTTATGCTCCAAGCTAGGAACATAATGAACATCCATTATAGTCCTCTTTCCTTTCTTTGTCATCACTGAAACAGTTCCTCTCCCTTGTGTTTGCAAAACTTCACCATTGCAAAGTTTGATCCAAATCTTGGTTCTTGTGTCTAGCTGCGAAAACCATTTTTCATCTCTAGCCATGTGTTTTGTAGCCCCACTATCAATCAACCACACATCGTCATCACTTGGTCTTGTCCATGAGTGGCTGTGAATAGTCATTCTTGTTGATCTTCTACTTCTGGATCTTGTTCCTCTTGTCCTTGATTTTGTGCTTCAGATTGTGCTTGCGTTTGTTGTTGATTTTGCTTGTGTCTGCAGTCTCTTGCATAGTGTCCTGGTTTTCCACATACAAAACAACTCCCTCTTGATTGGTATTGCACATTTTGTTGTGTGTTAGCTGTCTTGTTTTTGAAATAACACTCTTCATCACTGTGATTACTTCTTTTGCATACACTACACCACTTTTGAAGTCTTGATTCTGACCGGAATGGTCCTTGCTTGTTTGGGATTTCGTTTTGAACATTTTTGAACCTCTGGAACCTTGCTGCAAATGCACCTTCTGCACTTCCACCATTTCTATCATCCAGCCTGTTTTCTTGTGCTTGTAAGGCATTGATTACTTCAGCCACAGTCACACTTGCTAGATCCTTTGTTTGTTCTATGACTCCCACATATGAGTCAAACCTTTCTTGTAGAGAGCATAAAATCTTAGACACAATGATGCTTTCTGCCATGTCTTCTCCAAGAGTTCTCATCTCATTTCCCAACTCTACTACTCTTCTTGTAAAGTCTTTTATTGTTTCCTTTTCTTCTTGTTTCAGATTATAGAATTTTGCTCTCAGCCTTTGCAGCAATATCATGGAAGCTTTTGGATCTCCTTGGAACCTTAACTTCAACACATCCCACGCATCCTTTGAAGTTTCAGTGACAGACAAGTGACTGCTGAAAATTTCTTCAGAGACAGCACTAAACAGTAATTGTAAGGCTGTCTGATCTTTCATCTCTAACTCTTCCCAAGCTGTCATCTTTTTCTTCTCATCTTCTGTGGGCGTAGATATCTTAGGTGCTTCAGGAAATCCGTCAGTTACTGTTTTCCACAAACCCCTTGACTTAAGTATAGCCCTCATTTTTATGACCCAAAGACTATAGTTCTTCCCATCAAACACTGGAACCACTTGTAGGTTCTGCATCTTTACTCAAATTAGATATGAAACTTAGCTGTATACCTGGTCTTTCTTTTGTTTCTGTTGTGCTTCTGATGAACCACCTCGTACCTCTGATTTTCCTTGTTTGCTAAACAGCTCTTCCTGCCAGCTTCTCTCTTGTTCTTTCTTCAAACTTCCAGGCCACCAGAACCTAGAAGCTCTGATACCATGTTGGATTTTTGGTTTTTGCCACAAACGTTTTCTCAAACTCTTACTTTCTTACCTTTTTCACACCCCACACACACTTACATATTTATACTAATGTTTTATCTTAACCTAGTTAACTTAGTTAAACCCACGAAACCCATTTCTATAATTGGGCTTAATTCCACAAATGGCCCAATGGCCTTCTTAACTTAATTAAACATTTCTCTTCTTCTCTCTTTGACTTTTCTTCTTCTTTCATCTTGTTCTTCGTTGACTCTTCTTCTTCCTTTTGTCTTTACTTCTTCTTCTTCCTTCTTACGTACCATCTCCCTTCTTCCTCTTCTCATCATTCTTCTTCTCACACTTTTTGTTTATTTCTTGTGCAGGATTAAGCATAGGATCAAACTCCAACAGATTAGTATTCCTTGTTAAAGCATCATTTAATATTTTTGAGTCATGGGCTGAACCTTCCCATCCACTAAGTATGTATATGAACTCAAGATCAAAATTACATGCAGCCAACACATTTTGCGATATATCACCTTTTCTGTTGCGGAAAGGGACTGCTTCTTTCTTTGGTACCATTGCAAACATATGTGTACCATCGATAGCTCTGATACAATCCTAAACATATAGTAAAATGTATGCTCCACAAAAAGATAATTTAATGGACCAAAAACAAATTATGTACCTTAAAATAAGGATAAAATCTTGTACTGTCTCTAATCTTTTGAGGCACCGCGGGTCCAGCTATAGTCATGAAACTTGGTGAAATTTGGTTTATAGCTCGCAAAACTTTGTGAAAATTCTCTGTTGTTCTCTGTGAAAAATGAGCTGAACCTTCCCATCCACTAAGTATGTATATGAACTCAAGATCAAAATTACATGCAGCCAACACATTTTGCGATATATCACCTTTTCTGTTGCGGAAAGGGACTGCTTCTTTCTTTGGTACCATTGCAAAGATATGTGTACCATCGATAGCTCCGATACAATCCTAAACATATAGTAAAATTTATGCTCCACAAAAAGATAATTTAATGGACCAAAAAAAAAATGATGTACCTTAAAATAAAGATAAAATCTTGTACTGTCTCTAATCTTTTGAGGCACCGCGGGTCCAGCCATAGCCATGAAACTTGGTGAAATTTGGTTTATAGCTCGCAAAACTTTGGTGAAAATTCTCTGTGAAAATTTGGTATAAAATCTTGTACTGATGTTCTGTTGGCTAACCGTGATGATCTATTTACCTTAACGATAATCTAGACTGAGATGAACCGGTAAGTGTAGATAATCACTCGGCTAGTTTCTGATAAGTAATTGGTTGTCTGATGTTCTGTTGGCTAACCAAGATGATGAACTACCTTATCGGCAATCTAGACCGAGATTGACTGGCAAGCGTGAGTGATCACTCGGCTAGTAATGTTCTGATAAGTATATGTCTGTCTGATCTATGTCTGGATGATTTATCCATTTATCGCGGGAGTCGAAATCAGGTTCCTGATAAATTGTCTGTGGGAAACTTTGAGAGTTGCCCGGACGTGTCTATGAAATAATCGGTGGGGACTGATGAGTTCGCCAAAAATCTGGGAGTGGGAATGTCTGAGGAATTGGGAATGAACCGAGAATGTCTGAAGGGATCAAGATCGATCCGGAAATTCCGTAAGATTTGGAAGGATTCAGGAACGGTGTAAGAAATTGTGAGGATCCAGAAAATGTATGTATGATCGGTAAGGAAGTCTGTTTGGTAGGACTGTGTTTCAGCCAAGTAAGGGCTGGGCAGAAAGTTGATCTGGTAGATTGGTGTTCGGCCATGGAATGGTCGGATATGAAATTCGCTTAGTGGTACTGTGATTGGTCTGGAAATAGTCGGGAGAGATGTTGGTGTGAGTTCGGGAAGGATTTAGTTAAACATCTGAGACTGAGTCAAAGAGAGACTGCGATCGACGCAAATCTGAGGCAAGTATGGGAAACGGAATCCAGGAATGGTTTAGTGTGTGGAACAAGGTCCAACAACCATAGCATTCGAGGACGAATTCATTCTGAGTGGGGGAGAGTTGTAACACCCGTGTTCCGCAAATAAGTCATAGAATTCGAGGACGAATTTATTATGAGTGGGGGAGAGTTGTAACACCCGTGTTCCGCAATTCTGCCAAACGAGAGAATTTGGCTAAGGCAGAATTGAGTTTAGCCGAGACGAATTGGAAAGAAGGCAAGTGTTCGTGGGAAAATGAGTTTAGCCGAGGAAATTCAATCAGATCGGGTGATTTCCAAACTGATTAAGTTTTAGCCGAGCTAAAAATCAGCTAGCCGTAAATTTCGGGAATTTAGCCGAGCTAAATTCAGCTGGCCGAATTTTTCGGGACTTGGTCGGATTTCGGACAAGACTGGTGAATAATTATCGGGGAGATTATTTATCGGGGGAAATTAATTATCGGGGAGGATTAATTTTCCCGGGGAAGTTTTTCAGATCCGCGTGAACGGTTATCGGCTAAGCGTATTTTTGGTATACGCGGAAACGGTTTTAGCCGAGAGACTTTATAAAAAAATGTAACCGCATTACATTTTAGTCGAGAAAATGTATAAAATATATATGCAGCAGTTTGGAACGGTTTTTGGGGGAAAAGACGCGCGTGTGGAGCGGTTTCTGCTTTTGGTTGATCAAAATAACCGCGGAACAGTTATTTGCGGAAAAAAAAGAGGATTCGATCTATTTTTAATTAATTCTGGGTTCATTTTTCTCCTTTTTACGCGACCAAAAGAACTCTGAAAGGATAAGGGAGAAATTGTGAGAAGTTACTCGAGAAAAAGTTCAGTTTAACCGTGATAATCCGATTTTAGCCGAGAGAGAATTCGGATTATCCGAGAAAGTCGATCGCGAAGAGTTTCAGCCGAGAGAGAATCTATTCCTGGTCCGGGGAAGGAATTCTTACCGAGAGAAGGGGATTTTCTGTTCGACCCGAATCGAACCCGAAGGAAACGATGGAAAAATCTGGGAAAAATTCGAGGAAAATGCCGGGAAATTTCTAAGGGGAAAATACTGAGGGAAACGATCACCGAGGGAGATTCGATATTGCCGAGAGAAGGATTTACCGGGGGAAAATCTGTTACGTTCTGAGGAAAGATTTCCCGGGGAGGAAATTCGATCTTACCGAAAGAAGTTCTTACCGAGAGAGAGATATTCGCCAAGAGGAATCCGATATCGCCGAGGGGAGATTTCCCGGGGAAAAATTCAAATTCATCCGAGGGAAGTTCTAGCCGATACAGTCTGATTAATCGAGTGAAACAGACTGCGATTCATCCGGGGAAATTTCTAGCCGAGATAGTCTGTTTCTTGCCGAGGGAAACATATTGATCAATCCGAACGTGGGCACGATCGATCCAAAGGCAACATGAGTTGTCAGAACGTTCCGAAGGAAAAATCAAAGGGAGATTCAGTCCGAGGGAACCGATCTGCCGAGGGAGATTCAGTCCGAGGGAAGTCCGATCTGCCTAGGGAGATTGTATCCGAGGGAAGTCCGATTCTGCCGAGGGAAGATTTAGCCGTGGGAAATCCGATTCTGCTGAGAGAGAATCTATCCGAGGGAAATCTGAATCTGGCCGCAAAACAGAGATTTAACCGAGGGAATCTGATTCAAGGGATAATCCGAGAGAGAGTGGTTCCGTTCTGTCTGTGTCTTGTATGGGATCAACGGAGGGAAAGCAATGCAGATTTTGATGAAGACGGTTAGATCGAACGGAGGATCATCGAGGATGATCCGGTCTGGGACGGAATCCAGACCTCTCTTCGTTACTTAGCCACGTGGGGATGGTTGGTTAAATGACTAAGTACCGAAGGGAGATATTGGATGATTGCCGTTGCCAAGACGTTAGATCGTGTGACTATTGCTGAGGTGTTGAAGAACGCTTACGTGATAGCTGAGGGATCGGATGGTAAAGACGTGTAGGGCGTTCATGGATCGGAGCATGGGCCAAGCGTAAACATAACCTGTAAGTCTGGTTAAGGTATTTGTCATTATAGTCGATTTGTTTATGTGGTTTTCGTTGCATAGTTGGATAGAAGTTAAATGTTCTGAAGCTTGGTAGAAAATAAGTTATGTTGTTAGCTTAGAAGAGCAACTTGAACCTCGTTGAGGAGAATGTAAGAAAAATCAAAAAAATTAAGGGAGGTTCGGTCACGGTGTGACCGGGCAGGGTCGTTTGGATCGTGGATGGTTCTAAGTCTGGGAAGGAAATCCGGGTTAGGGTTTTACAAGTTGGTATGGCAAACTTTGATGTCTTAAAAGTGTCGCTTGTATAACAATACCTCGAATTTTGGCCAACTATTAGGAGGAAGGATGCAACCATTTCTTCAAGGCTAATATATCTTGTATCACATAAACTTGTCTTCTCTCGGATGAGATTGCATAACATTAAAAAAATATTTGGATACATCCGATATAGCTCTCGAAAATGAAGAGGATCTTCCTTTAGCACATTTTCTATATAGTCCTGGCCAACTCTTGTGATTGCACGTCGAATAGGACGTTCAACTTGCAATTGAAGTTCTCGTTGTAGTCGTTTCCTCAAACATATCATCCGACAAAAAATTAAGAACACCAATAAATTAATATCGGCATCTAACTCATCATATTCTTCTCTCTCTTCAAGGGTTTCTTGTTCTTCTAGAAGAATTGAATCCATGTTTGATAAAGTATACCTTCGACAAAACAAAAAACGTAACCCATCAAAAACAGACAAAAACATAGTTAAGTTTGACAAACACATCTATAGATAATTCTACCATCACTACATTATTTAAAACGAATTTAACTCCCACGAAGAGTAGCAAAACCAACAATTATGTGTAGAAGAGAAATACCTACAAGTGCACAAATTCTTTATTATTTTTGTTCGATGGTATGATAGGTGTCTTTCTCTGCCTCTTCAGAGCAACTTAATTATCATGGCAAAGAACATTTTACAATTATTGTTATGTAAATTTTACAATTCAAAGATCACATTTTACAATCATTGTTTTATGTAAATTTTACAAAATTTTATCATGGTGGGAAAGTAAAGTTGTCTTTAAATACACGGCATGGAAAATCTGACAATATTTTTATGGCATCAAATACACGGTATAGTCCGCATCAAATACACGGCATGAAAGTAAATTTTACAATTTTTTTTACATTTAACATAATACAAAATGGAAAATCTTTCGAACCAGTTTTCCATTTTTATAATAAATTTTTTATATATAATAGGTGTGTGTTATAATTGTAACCTCCGACACAAAACCCTATCAATGGAAGAATCACAAAATGAACCACCACAAGAACGAGAGAAAAGTTCATATCATCAATGGAGTCCCCAAGAAACAAGAACTTTGATAAATTTACTCTTAGATGGTATTGCTTCGGGTTTGCGTGATAATGGTGGTGCATTCAGCAAATTCACGGTGGAGAGACGAATACTACCTACTCTCAATAAAATACATGGGTGTACCAAAACTTATCAACAATACTCGAACAGAATGAAGATTTTGAAGGGGAAATATCTAAGTGGTGCTGACCTTCTGCGCTTCAGTTCTGGGTTTGGATGAGATCCAACCACAAAACGGTTTACAGCTCCAGATGATGTGTGGGTTGACTACATAAAGGTAAATTTTATTTTTAAAAAACGATTTATGGCTTCTTTGATATATGCATAGATTTTTTATTATGTTGGTTTTTTATCGTATTTTAGGCACATCCGAACTATAAAAAATTTCGTGATGAAACTTTTGAAGAGTTTAATGATCTCAAAGTGATATTTGAAAAGAATGTAGCGTCGGGTACGAGTGCGATTGGATTGGGCGATACTACTGATGCTCGAACATGTGGATTTATGGAAACGGAAAAGGATCAAACAAATTCTGGTGAAGAGTTTTCCATGAATGTCGAGGAAAATTATGAAACACAATCATCTTTTTTTTTGCAGCGGTTCAAATAATACTTTGGAAAAACTCCCTTTAAGAAAAAGACGGAGAAGTAATCCTCTTAAAAATGTTGATGATCCAATCATTCAAAAAGAAGGTGCAGAAGAAGCTTGTACCGAAATGAACTCCTTGACAATAATCACTGAAAAACTCTTTACTTTGATACAAGAAAGAGAAGCAAGGCAACAACAAGAAGCTAGTCAAAGAGAAGCTGAGAAAAAGAAGAATCACTTATGGGAAGCTATCAAAGAAGTTTCTACTTTGGGGGAACATGTTCGTTACGATGCGGTTAAAGTGATTCACCAATTAGGGATGAAAGATGTGTTCCTTAGCATGTCCATTGATGAGCGTTATGGTTGGATTAAGCGTAACGTCATTGGATGATGAATTTATTATTATCTATTGTTGGATTGATTATTTTATGTGTTCGATTAGACTATATGAGTTTTTATAATGAAATTGGCTATTTCTATCTATTTTTTTTACAATTTCTAAACTGTTCCCAAATCCATAGGTTCTTTAACAATAGTGTGATAATCATGTAAGCCAAGTCCCTTAGCATCCACTGGCACGTTGAAAACCCATCTATCTTTATGCTTTATCAATTTCGTAAGCAAATGGTTGCAGTTTTTGAAAATGTGAATCGTACCTTTATTTAACTCCATTACCTATTTTTTTTTACCATTTCTAACACTTGTAAATCCAAATCCAACCAAATAACAAGGTTTCACTCAATATTTGCTCCTTTGTATTTTACTCTTAAAAATATTTATAAATCCATTCAAATCCAAATTAAAATCAAATCCTTATGAAAATCATTACTATTGAATAACACTTGATTTTAACATGGATTTTAAAATCATAGAACCAATAACACAAGATTTGAATATGGATTTCAAAATTATAGAACCAATAACACTTGATTTGAATATGGATTTCAAAATTATAGAACCAATAACACTTGATTTGGTTTGGATTTCAAAATCCATTAAAATGCAAGAACCAATAACCCCCTGTCGTCTTTACGGAGATAAAGAGGCGGGGTCGAGGGTGGCATTGCCGATTCGTCTGGTCCCTTCGGGAAGACGGGGTCAGGGTGTTACAAAACCACCGCTTGATCACTTCTCTAGCCTCAGTCAAAGCTCCACCTGGGACCAGAGATCTCCATCGAATTCAATACCATCAAACCTTCGAGCCTTGACTCCGGCGATTTCGAACAGCAACCGAGCTCTCTAAAGCTCTGCCATCGCCGCGTATCCGACGCCGACCTGCAATAAACCATGGTGTCACGAGAATAAAATCATATTCTCTTATGTTGGGCTTAATTAGGTTTTCGGCCCATTAGTATTGGTGGTAAAGAATCTGGCTGAAGAGATGTGAAGTTAAGCCCAAATTCTGGCCCAAGTGATATAAAGACTTAAAGCCCACTAAGCTCATTCGGCCGAACTCGATCATCTCTTACCAACATAGATACACCCGCCAAAGCTCGGGATTACAAAAAAAAGAACGTTCACCGATCTCGTTCCAGCTCGTCAACCGAGCTACGGAAAGACGAGATCATGACGAGCTCACCACTGAGAGATGAGATCATGACGAGCTCACCACGGAGGGACGGGATCACCTTCACGAACTGCACCTATACGACCTCACTTGCATGACAAGCAATGTGACATGCATGACGAAGCCAATCATGACAACACACCAAGACGTTCACCACCGAACTCAACACATCGAAGATGTCAATCACGCCAAAAACAAACTGAGCTCATGATCACGCAAAAGAGATCACAAGCTCACTAATGTTGTATCGGTTATTAGCACCGATATAACTTATATCTTTGTCGTATCAGGGCTCGAAGAATTTCGTTTAGGTTAAAGTCTTAGGTCGGCGTATATTATAATCAAGTGAGGTCGGTTTGAATCGAGATGATTACAGTGATGTCTCCTTTAAGTGAATGGTAATATCGGCTCTCTTAATACTTTTGAGCCCCTTCTACAAATGAAGGTACTCCTCTATTTATACTAAATTTAGAGTGGCGGTTTAGGGCTTCTGAAACCCTAATTCGTACGGTCGGTCAGGACGAACTCGCTGGTCGGGCAGGACGATTGATGGTGGGTCAGGACAGATCGCCTGGTTGGGTAGAGTGCACTGACCGGTCTCGGTGGCAATCCACCTAATCTTCCTCGTACGACCGATCTGGGTGGGCTTTGTTTGTTTGGTGGGCCGGTTTGCTTAATGGGCCGATCTCGATTTGTTCTTTGGGCCTTTAAGGAAAATGGGGGGTCGCGAGACCCACCTCTAACAATTGTCCCCCCCAGTTCGGCAAAGGATTAGGGATATCTTGAGTTCGGCGAATTCATATGATTGGTAAGACTGTGATCAAGATCGGTGCTCCTTGTGATAGCGCTCGGTGGGCTTCTTAATGGGCCTTTGCTCGTGACATTTGAGCCAAGATACCGACGCGTGGGAAACGAAAGGTCGTTTAGGTGCGCGGGAATCGAAGAGTCGCTAGGTGCGCGGGAAACGAAGAGTTTCGTAGATGTAATCATTGCGTCTCCTCGGCAGTCGCACCCCTTCTTCTATATAATCTCCCCTCCTCGCTCTTCTTCATTTCATTTTTCAGCAGAAAGAAGGTATTACTCTCTCATTTTCTCTCTCAGCTTTATTCTATTGTTCTTGGTTTTGTGTCGCAGTTCCGTCGCGTCGCCGCCGTAATCTTGTTGATTTCGCGGTGTGATTTCTCCGACCAGGTGGAGGTTCTTGTGACGTCGGTCGATTGTTCTTCGTGTTCTTCGTTTTCCTCGCTTGAGATCTTTGAAGGCAGGTGACGCGTATTGAGTCAAGTTTGTCCTCGAGATCGGTTGAAGAGGATGCTATCTCGGCGAGCAATGGCTCTTCTCCAGATGAGGCGACGAACTCAGGCAGTTCGGCAGGGGATGTTAGGTCGCCGATCCAGGAGTTGTCCATTCGAACGCGTCTAGATGGTGCTGGCTCCAGCTCGGCCCGTTTGGAGATTGTCGTTCCTCAATTGATGGATGAAGCGATTGATGACGCCATGTTCGAGGTCGAGTCGCTTGCAACGGACGAGAGGTCGGCTTTAGTGATTATTGGGGTCGGAGCTAAAGTGGTTAGTAGGTCGGCTCCCGGGTCTAAAGGTCGGTCGATTCCTCGCGGTCGGCTCCGTCTGGCGGGTATTCCTTCAAGGTCGGATTATGCTTCTCTGAAGAGGTTGCATGCAGGGGTGCTGCTAATCTCTGGATTGGAAATCGCGCCGCCCGCCCCCGAGGACCGACCGTGAACGGCCCCCAAGGGTTGGATATGCCTATATGAGGCATACTTCTCTCAATGTCGGCTGTGGTTTCTCTGCCGAAATTGCTGATCGACTATTGTGATGCTAGAGAGCTTGCTATTAGTCAGATAACTCCGGCTGGGATTCGCAACATGGTAGCTGCTCTGGTGTTGGGGGCCGAGTGCGGCGTCAACGTCGACCTTCGTTTCTTCGAAGAGATGTCCCGTATCAGTGTAAATGGCAAAACCCCTGGAACGGTCTATGTGGCTGCGAAGAGCAATCACAAGGTGATTCTGGGCGACAGTGTTAACAAGTTTAACGACTGGGAGCATCGATACTTCTATGTCAAGGTTAATCCGGCGTCTGTCGTCGAGGTCGGGCGACGATACAGGACTCGGTGGAATAGGAACTTTGGTAGATATTAGTTTTTATTACGCCTTTTATAATGTTATCTTTCTTGGTTTGATTCTTTTCCCCTGGTCGTTTCAGTTCGGCATCCTATCTCCAAGGCGCCTCCTGAAGATTTTCAAGCAGATTTGGCAAGGATTCGGGAGTTGGGTCAGAGACGGTGGCCTCAAATTCATCTTCAAAGGATTCAGGCGAGTTTAGCTTGTATTCATTCTGGTAAGCCGCTCTTCGTGTTATTTCCTTTTCCGGTCGGTGATTTTCATCTGACTTAATCGTCTCTGGTTTTGCAGCTAGTTGGGGCGCGATTGTTCGTAATCCTACAAACATGGGCAGTGTAGATGTCAATGCTTTGCCAAGTTACGCGAGCAGGGCCAGAGTCGGGTTGGCCATTCCTGTTTCAACCGATGCGAGCACTGCTCTCGTCGTACGACCAGACCCTACCGATCCTACTACTGCTGGGGACGATCGGTCTCAAAGAGAGGTTGTTGAGGTCGGTGCCTCCATCGATACCGAGAGTCGGAGTGATCTTCAAGGCTCGAGGGGTGAACAGGCAGACGAACCTGTTCGAAAAGACGGCGAGGCGGAAACGGAGGCGCGGGTCGAAGGGGTAAATGTCGCGTATCCGATGCTGAGGCCCGAAGAGGGGAGGAAGAAAAGGAAGCATTCCTCCAAGAAATCCTCTAAGCGCCCCTCGAGGTCGGTCGAGCCGCAGGGGGACCAAGGTAAATCTGCTAGGAACCAACTAGGAAGGACCAAGGATCCCGATTTCCCTTCCGCGGGGCAACAAGGCGGCGAAGGAAGGCCTTCGAAGAAGCGGAGGGTCGGTATGCAGGGCTTTAGCTTCAAGTATGGGAAAGATGAGCCGTTTGTCAATGACAAGGCCGCGTGCGCCGATCTGTTTCGTGAGATCGGGGGTGTTTCGAGTAGTCTTCTGTCCTTCGATGAGTTGGAGGAGGAGGAGATCTACCAGGAAATGGCCCGTCAGTTTATGAAGGTGAGCTTGGTCATTTCTTTCCTTATTGGTTTTCTTCTCGATCGAGGTTCCTAACGTTTGCTCCTTTCTTTCTTTCGTTATCAGGCGGCGGCTTGTGCGAATAGACTTACGGCGTCGTATGACCGTAAGTTGAAGAGGGTGAGGACGGAGAAGTCCGAAGAGGTGCAGAAGATCAAGGCTGTGGGTCGTCGATTGATGAGGGAGCTCGAGTCAGTGAAGGAGCAGCATGCGGTGGAAAAGACGAGGTCGGAGATGCTTGACACGAGCAACCTCGAGCTTGGCTCCACGATCTCCGATCTCGGAAAAGAGAATTCCGATCTTCTGACGGATTTAGAAGAGATCTCCCGGGAGAAGGTGAGGTTGGAGAAGGAACTGCTCTCTGAGTCAGTTCGGCTGGAGAGTTCGGCAAAGGATAAAGTCCGGCAATAGAGGGAACGGGTTTGGGAGGAGGTTAACGGGTTGTACGCGCCTCGGCTCAAGCGTTTCAAGGCGCATCTCGAGGATCAAGAGAAGGCCCGGGAGGCAATTTTGATAGTCAACCAGGTCACCGAGATTCTCGATTATCTTCAGCTGATGAAGGACAAGGGCGTCGTCATTCCCGAGTCTTATTTTACCAAGCTGGAGGAGGACAAGGTCGAGTGGCGTGATACGGTTGGCAAGGTACAGATCACCGACCTCTTAGTCGGCGATCTAGATGTGCTGCCCGTCCCGTTTGAACTTCCTCTGAGTACCTCGGTGGTTCCTGCTGTTGCGGCTGCTACTGAGGTTGGTGATCCTAAGGATAACTTACCCTTGACTCCGCCGATTCCCGAGTTGAATGAAGATGAGGATCCCGCCGATCTGGTTACCGTGGCCGAACGGGCAAAGGAATTGGCCAGTCGATGATCCTTTTCCTTAGTTTTTTTTTTGTTTTTTATTGTTGCTGTTTCTTTTGCCGATGTAGTCCCCTTTTTTTGTAAAGTAGATGGCGTTGATTGATGAATGAAATTTCCTTTCAAAATTTGCTTCTCTTCTTTTTTTTTTTTATTGATGGCTATCTGGTTGAAGTTGCTCTCTTCGAAACTCGTTTTAATTTGTACTGTTGATGAATGCGAGGTCGGGGTCGGCTTATATTATTTCTAGGTGCGAGACGTAAAGTTCGGCTTATCCTGTAAGGTGCGGGTCTGGGCCTGGCTTATTATGGTAGTAAGTGTGAGTCCTAGCTCCGTCCACTTGTTAACTTCTTAGATCAGGTATGAATACGCGAAGATGTGTTCGGCGTTTGTATTCGGCCGACCTAAGATACGTGCAGGACTGGGCCCGGCTTAGTGTGTGGGTTATTTCACCACTGCATTCATGAGGAATGCGTTTTTGCTGAATCGATCATCTAGCTAGGATGCCGATGTCGGTGGTAGTGAGATAGTACTTAGGTGAAATAAAATTTATTTATATAAACAGCTGCACCCCGAAGTGGGTTGCCTACGTACCTTCCGAGGAAGGATCAAGCCGATCGTAGTTCACATTACATAGACATAGCTCAGTGAGCGTCTTTTTTTTTTTGTTTTTTTATGCCGACTTAGTAGTAGTATTTCTTGAGGTTCATCGAGTTTCAGGATCGTGGGATCGGTTCTCCTGCCATGATTGTTAGCTCGTATACTCCTGGTTTGACAACTTTTGAAATCTGATATGGTCCTTCCTAGTTGGTGCCAAGCTGTCCTGCGTTGGGCTCAGCGGTATTTTTGAAGACTTTTCGGAGTACCAGGTCGCCGTCCTCGAAGTTTTTTCCTTTAACTTTTTTGTTGTAGTATCGAGCTGCTTGTTGTTGGTAGTTCTGCATGCGGAGCAAGGCTCGATCGCGGTCTTCTTCTATCAGGTCTAGTCGATCTCTGATCATTTTTTCGTTGAGCTTTGGTTCTTGTGTTAACATTGTTCGTCGGAGGCTGGGTATACCGACCTCGGCTGGAGCCAATGCTTCTATTCCGTGTGATAGCGAGAAAGGCGTTTTGTTGGTAGATCGTCGTGGGGTAGTTCGGTGTGATCATAGTACTCCGTCTAGCTCGTCGGCCCATAGTCCTTTCTTCTTCTCGAGTCGCTTTTTTAAACCATCGATAATGGTTTTGTTTGTTGCCTCGGCCTGGCCGTTGCCTTGCAGATATCTGGGCGTGGATTTGCTTAGTCGGATTTTCCATTTCGCGCAAAACCCCTCAAAGATAGCGGATGTGAATTGGGATCCGTTATCTGTCACGATCTCGTACGGCAATCCATGCCGACATATGATGTTCTTCCACACTAATTTTTGCACATCGGTGGCATGGACTTTTGCGTAAGACTCGGCTTCCACCCATTTGGTGAAGTAATCAGTTATGATTAATACGAATCGTTTTTGGCGGGATCGGGGGAGTGGGCCTATCAGGTCCATCGCCCATCTCATGAAGGGGTACGGGGCTGTGACGGTAGTTAGCAGCTCTGTGGGAACATGGATCATTGACACATGTTGCTGACAAGGCTCACATCGAGCTACGAACTTTATGCAGTCGGTTTCCATGAATGGCCAGAAGTGGCCGTGATTCTTGATCCGTAAAGCTAGGGATCGGCCTCCGGAGTGGTTACCACCTGCTCCTTCGTGGGTCTCCTTCATGACGTCTTGGCTTTCCTCGCTGCTGAGGCATCCAAGTAGGGCGCCATAAGTATTGACGCGGAAGAGATTGCCATCGATTTGAGTATAGTGGGCGCTTTTAGCTTTGAGGCGCCGAGCTGCCCATCGGTCGGGTGGGATGATTCCGTCGCAGATGTAGAGTAGAATTTCGGATCTCCAATTCTAGGGGTCGGTTGTCTTGGTTGTGTCTTCTTCTAGGGCGGGCTCGTCTTCTGCCTCTATCTGGTTGGTTGTTTCGTTGTCGCTCTCCTGGAGATCGTTGATGAAGCATATTCCTTTAGGTAGATCGATGCTTGGCTTGTCGATGCTTTCAACTGGTATTAAGTGGCGCCGATCTGGTTCTGGGGTAGATGCAAGTGCTGCCAGTGCGTCCGCCGATGCGTTATCGCTTCTCGGAATTTTGGTGAGCGTGAAAGAGTTGAAGTCCTCGGCAAGTTTCTTGACGACTTGTAGGTAGGCTTCCATCCTCTCGTTCTTGGTCTCGTAGTCACCGCTATATTGGTTCGTCACGAGTTGTGAGTCGCAGAATGCTTCTATCGTTTTCACCCCGATTCCTCTGGCTAGTCTCAGTCCAGCGATCAACGCCTCGTACTCTGCCTCGTTGTTTGAGGCTTGAAAATTTAGGCAGAAAAATTGCTCTAGGACTTCTTCCGTGGGAGATTGTAGCATGATTCCCACGCCCGATCCACGTTGTGACGATGAACCGTCGACGTAGAGCAGCCATTTCCCCTCTTTTGTAAAGAGGTCATCGCTAGCCAGTTCGGGGGGAAGCTCGATGATGAAGTCGGCTAGGACTTGTGACTTGGCGCTGGTTCGGTTTCTATATTCTATGTCGTACTCGCTTAGTTCGACTGCCCATTTTGCCATTCGTCCCGATTGGCTTGGGCTATGTAGGATAGTTCTAAGTGGCTGGTTGGTTTGAACGATGATAGAATGAGACTGAAAGTAGGGTCGTAGCTTTCTGGCCGAGATGATGACTGCGAGCGCGAGCTTTTCCAAGCTTGGGTATCGCGTTTCCGCGTCATCTAATGTCTTGCTGATGTAGAAGATCGGCTTCTGTTCTCCGCGATCCTCCTTTACCAGCACACCGCTTACCGCCGAGCTGGAAATCGATATGTAGAGATACAAGGTCTCGCCTTCTTCTGGCTTTGCTAAGATCGGTGGTGTCGTAAGGTAGATCTTTAGTAGTTGGAAGGCTTCTTCGCATTTATCATCCCATTCGAAACGTTTGTTCCCTCGTAGTAGTTGGTAAAACGGCAGACATCTGTCGGTGGATTTGGAGATAAATCGATTCAGGGAAGCAATTCGGCCAGTTAATCGTTGTACCTCTCGCGTGTTTCGTGGCGAAGGTAGATCGATGATCGCCGTTATCTGTTTGGGGTTGGCCTCAATTCCTCGTTGGGTGACGATGTATCCTAAGAATTCACCCGAAGTTACGCCGAATGTGCATTTTGACGGGTTCAACTTCATCTGGTATTGATTCAGGGTGTCGAAACAAGTTTGGAGATGGCCGATGTGATCACCGGCGGTTAGCGATTTGACGAGCATATCGTCTATGTAGACTTCCATTGTCTTCCCGAGTTGTTCGGCGAACATACGATTGACCAGTCGTTGGTAGGTTGCTCCCGCGTTCTTTAAGCCGAAGGGCATGACTTTGTAACAGTAGGTGCCGCGGTCGGTTATGAATGCCATTTTTTCTCGGTCATCGGGATGCATCATTATCTGATTGTAGCCGGAGAAGGCATCCATGAAGGACAGTAATTCATTGCCGGCGATCGCCTCCACCAAACGATCGATGTGTGGTAGAGGGTAGCTATCTTTTGGGCAGGCTTTATTGAGATCGGTGAAGTCGACGCAAATTCTCCACTTCCCACTCTTCTTTCTGACGACCACCGGGTTGGCCAACCATTCGGGATATTGTACTTCGATGATGGATCCTGCTGCTGACAGTCGTTCAACCTAGTCATGGACGGCCTTGGCTTTTTCTGGGCCTAGCTTTCGTCGCTTATGTCTGATTGGTTTGAAAGTTGGATCGGCGTTGAGCTCGTGGCGAGTAATTGCTGGAACTATCCCGACCATATCGCTTACCGACCATGCGAAAGTTGATGCATTTCGGCGTAAGAGACGGATCAGTTCGAATTTAATGTCATCTTTGAGCTCGGCTCCGATGCCAACGCATCGCTCTGGGTCGCCTTCGTCTATGTTGACTTGGAGGATGGTCTCGCGCTTCCGCTTATCCTGGGGAGGGAGTTCGGTACGGGTCCTGGGTTCGATCATTAAACACGTTTCAGGTCGTTTGGACGCCGAATTTCGTAACTTGTGTTCGGCGATGAAGCATGTTCGGGACATTTCCTTATTTCCTCGGATCGTTTTAACTCCGTGAGGGGTGGGGAACTTGATGCATTGATGGTAGGTGGACGGGACGGCCTTCATCGCATGAATCCATGGCGTACCCAGTATCACGTTGTAGATTATCGGTTTATCGACGACGACAAATTTGACAAGCTTCGTAATTTTCCCGATATACACTGGTAGTCTAATTGTCCCGATCGTCATGGTCGTATCCCCACTGAATCCAGTGAGCGGTTTGACGGATGGCTTGAGATGATGGTCGGCGATCTCCATTTTATCTAGGGTTTCTTTGAAGATTAGATCCACCGAGCTGCCGGTGTCTATTAATATTCGCGAGATCTCACAGTCGCCGATTCTGAGCTCGATAACGAGAGGGTCGTTGTGTGGTTGATCTATGCCCGCGGCGTCGTCCTTGGTGAAGCTTATCGTTTCACCGATAGGCTTATCGGTGATCTGATCCTGCCATCTTTGAGCAACCATCACTTTCCTGCCGTACTTTTTGATTGATCGAATCGAGTCGTTGCACGTCATGAGTCCTCCCATGATCATGTTGATCCGTCTTCGGTTCGTTGGAGGTATTCCCTTCTTGTCATGGAAGTCGTGATCTCGTTTCGGTTGCTCGCCGTCCGTCCTTCGTATGATCGGTGGTGGGGGAAGGTCTTCGTTTAGATTCGGCCTGGGCCGGTTATTGTCGGATCGGTGAGTGTCGTTTGATCGTTGTTCGTCGAATTGTATCGAGGTTTGACTTTGATTATCGATTTCTCCTCTTCGGTATTTATCGAGGAGATATCCTTGTTGTGTGCGACATTGAGAAGTGGGGTGTCCGTATCGCTTGTGGTATTCACAGAACAGACGCTGGCTTTCTTCGTTGCGTATCCACTTGTTTGACTGCTAAAGTTGCGCTTCGCCGACGTAGCTCACGTTTGCCTTTCTACTCCTATCGTTGCCGTTATTGTTGGCGCGATAACCCTGGTTGAGGTGTTGTCGTGGTTCACAGTATTCCTCCCTGGGTTTATCCTTTGTCGGTCGATCCAGATTAGATGGGCATTTTTTGGCCATTGCTTCTTTCTCTTCTTCGTCTTCGATGTATAGTATTGCTCGGTGTAGCGCGTCCTCCAGGGTCAGTGGTTTATCGAACTTGAGGCTATCTCGGAATTTTATGTTATGTCGGAGGGCTCCCCACAGGGCTGGTATCGCCGCATCGTCGGGCACCGAGACTCGAGATGCCACCGAGTTGAATCGGTTCATGAATGATCGGAGGGATTCATTTTCCCCTTGAGTGATTGTATAGAGGTCGGCACATGAGGTCGGATGTTGGAGGAACATATGATAGCGTTTGAGGAAGGCGGTGCTCATCGTGCGATAGCTGTCTATGGAATTTGCATCGAGTTTGGAAAACCACATTAGGGCGTCTCCGGCGAAAGTTTCCACGAAGAGCTGGCAAAAACCGGCGTCCCGTTCCTCGGCGGAATATCGGGCTCGGCCTATCGCAATTTGAAATGCCGTCAGATGCTGGCTGGGATCGGTGTTTCCTGAATAGATCGGAAAATTAATTTTTCCTGGGTTACGTAGTGGGAAGTCGGCTATCTGAGCAGTAAACGGTGTGTTTTGCGTCTCCTTTAATACGCGATCGATATTGGGAGCCGAACTGGTTGCATGATGTACCAGAGATGTCATGGCTTGCAATTTGGCGTTCATCTCTTCCATCGCTTGGTTTCGTTCGGGGTTCGGGGTTCGAGGAGGGGGGGAGTAGACGTTTCGAAGCTCGGCATACGTGTTCGGTTTTCGGCGTATGTCGGGTTTCGAAGTAGGTTATTCGGCGGGGAGGGCTGATCGCCGAAAAGGTTACGGCGGGTGCGATGGTGTTCGGGAGTTTGGGCTTCTTGGGAGTTGAGGTCGTTGACTTGATCTTGGCATGCTGCTTGCACTGCGGTGATTTGGTCAAAACGTTCGCTCGTTCCACGGGTGAGCTCGTCTATTCTTGCGAGGAGTGTTCCGAAGAGGGCCGAAATGTCGATTGGTCCTGCGGTGGGTACGTCGCCGACTAGTGGGGTTACCCGGATAGTTTCGAGGATTGCGGCTGTAGTCGGTATATTGGTGCTACCTTGTCGGTTCGGAGCTGGTTCGGGTCCGATGAATCGAGGTGTTGCGGTCTTCGCGCCTATCGTAGTCGCTGATGGTTGTTCTGACATCGTTGAGTTGTTTATTCGCCGAGCTGCTTTTTGCGTTGAGAAATCTCTAAGCCCCACGGTGGGCGCCAATTGTTGTATCGGTTATTAGCATCGATATAACTTATATCTTTGTCGTATCAGGGCTCAGAGAATTTCGTTTAGGTTAAAGTCTTAGGTCGGTGTATATTATAATCAAGTGAGGTCGGTTTGAATCTAGATGATTACAATGATGTCTCCTTTAAGTGAATGGTAATATCAGTTCTCTTAATATTTTCGAGCCCCTTCTACAAATCAAGGTACTCTTCTATTTATACTAAATTTAGAGTGGCGGTTTAGGGCTTCTGAAACCCTAATTCGTACGGTCGGTCAGGACGAACTCGCTGGTCGGGCAGGACGATTGATGGTGGGTCAGGACAGATCGCCTGGTTGGGTAGAGTGCACTGACCGGTCTCGGTGGCAATCCACCTAATCTTCCTCGTACGGCCGATCTGGGTGGGCTTTGTTTGTTTGGTAGGCCGATTTGCTTAATGGGCCGATTTACTCAAATGGGCCGATCTCGATTTGTTCTTTGGGCCTTTAAGGAAAATGGGGGGTCGCGAGACCCACTTCCAACAACTAAAACGAGCTACGTTGCGGAGAAGAACGAGTTGCCGAACACGACATGCCGAGCTCATAATCATGATACGCCGAGCTCAAAACCACAACAAAGATCCGCCGAACTCACCGAGACGGAGCTCGTGGAGATAACAAACTTACCGAGACCGAGCTCATGGAGGATGATGAACTCATCAAGAAAACGAGTTCGTAACGAGCTCATGAGGAGCAACTTGCACGATCATAATGTGCATACACCACCATGCTCGCCAAACTCACGATCGCAGTTCTCCGACCGTACAGCTCGCTGACCTCGCAGTACGGCAACTTGTAATCGTAACTCACCGATCTAAAAATGGGCAGCTCGCAATCACAGCTCGCCAACCTCGCAATCTCGCACGAACTATGGAAACCGAACTTGAAAAAGCCGAGGCCGACCTCGCACTTAACTAACAAACACCGAGCTCAACCTCGAGTTCAAAATCTTGTCTTTAGTAATTTTTGGAGAAACAAAGCCGAACAACATCTAAAAGGAAATTCAACCAGATGCTGATTTCAATTCCAATCGGGCTAAAGAATTCTCCAAAGAAATCCGCCGAACTCAAACACTCCTTCGCCGAACTGAGGGGGGGGGGACTAATTGTTAGAGGGGGATTTAGCACTCCCCTGGTTTAGCCCGATTTGAGTTTAAATCAGCCCAACAATCGACTTCAAGGCCCATCAAGACCGATCTACGAAATAAAATGAAGTTTCCTTTTATTTGATAAAAAGAAGATTTCCTTTTATTGGAAAAAGACAAATCCCGGGAAGAAAGGAGATTATCCTTATCGGCTTAAAGGAAAAAGGACAATTGCCAATACAAAGTCAAGAAGGAAAAGGAAGAGCTAAGGACTTCAAGACTTATAAATAGGGGAACCCCCTATTCATAATAATTATCTCACAATCTCTCAATGGAGAACTTAGACATAAACATCCTTTGTAACAAGAACTACGTTTTTGTCTGATCCCTTCAAATGGTACGTAGGCAGCCTTCAACGACACATCTATAAATCTAATAAAAATAATTCTCCTAAACTCTAAACCGAATTCGCCGACATCACGTCCCATCGCGACCCGACCCATCTTGGCTTGGTGACCCCATCCGCAACTCACCTCGTTTCACCATCTTGTTTCACTGAAGCAAACTCCACCTTGTCAATGGACATCCAACTTAAAGAAAACCCGTCCTAATGGCGTTCACATTGGCAAAACAACGAGAACTTCAAGTTCTAATCCGGACATAATGATATATCATGGTTTTTACCCTGTTTAAGCCATGATATAAGTCTGTTTTATAGAGTCTTTCTACTATTTTGTAGTGGTTTAGAGTCTTTTACAGGTTTTAGCACGTTTGGAGCATAATTGGAGATATTGGAGCTTTCTAGAGCATTTTGGAGCGAAGCAGACATTCGTGTAGCTGAGTACCTGATTTGAAGTCTGAGTGTCGATCGATACTGACTAGTATCGGTCGATACTCATCGAAGCAGACACGACCTGCGACTTTAATGAAGAGTTGAAGAATTGCAATTTGGTCCAGAAGACTTTAATAATTACAAAAAGCCTCAAAACGTGTTTTAGCATTATAATTAGTATTTTTCTGCCACTTTTGTGACTACGCTTTCATTACTCTTGATTCTACTTTGGTTTTTGGAGAGACAAATCTGAACTCCTGTTTCTTATTGATTTCTTTGATGATCTATTCAATCATGTTGTTTTCATTCTCCATGTCTGAGTAGATCCACTTTAGGTTTAGGGTTCTCATAAGGGTTTTCTCTGAATGCTAGGTTGATTAGTTGATTAGGATTCACCATATGAATTAGTTCTTCACCATAGGTTGTGTTCAAAGCTAATTCTAGGTTGACGAATCTGGAACTTAGATCTTAGGATAATTAATTAGGCACGAGAGTGCGATTAATTACCTGATAGAACTTAGGGTGAGCAAAATAACTATTCGCAAAGAGATATGGTTTAGTTGTTTTGTGAACAAATCAAACCTGATTTAAAAACTGATTTAGACTTTAGGATTCGCAAAGAGATTTGGAATTCCTAGGATTTAGATTTAGATTGTTTTCGCAACGAGAGTTGGTTAGCTATATCTTAGTGATTTGAGTTCAAGAACCGCGCTAAATCTGAATCCTGACTAGTTAGTTTATCTGCATTCATTGATTTTCTGAGAAATACCCTGAACCTATCTTTCTCCAATCGAATTTACAACCATTTTAATTTGCGTTCTGTTTTCAATACCATTAATCACTTAGCTTAATTCTCACCTATATAATCTATTGTGTGTCTCTATGAGTCCTTGTGTTCGACCCTTACTTTACGGGAACTACTGCTTAGTACTTTTAGGGTATTAATTTGAGCATATAAAATTTAGCGCCGTTGCCGGGACTCAATTCGCCATTAGATTTTAGTTTGAGAATTTCGAATAAGCTCGTCGGTATCGGTCGATACTATCTAGTATCGGTCGATACTCGTCGTTCTCTTTTTGTTGATATCGATCAAAACCACCCAGTGTCGGTCGATACTCCACGTGTTTTTTGTTACTTACGTGCCTTGCCTAGTGTGTTTCAGGTGTGAATTTGGAACGTGCAAACAGGAAAGCAAAGAAGCCAGCAGAGATAAACAATACAATGATTCTGATTCAGGATGCTGTTGGAGCTTTAAGAGACCAAGAGGGTCAATTGTGCAATGAGAGAGGGCAGCGACTTGATGAAGCTGGAAATATCATTGTCCCTGCAATTGCTGTGAATGCAGGGAACGCTGTGATTAATCGCGGAAGGACGTTTGGTGAGTACAACAAGCATGATCAGTTCTACGCCAATCGATCAGCGATTCGCCCTCCTGCTTTTCAGAGGAATGACTTTGAGCTGAAACCTGCATACTTCACTCTTGTGGGTCAGCATCTTTTTCATGGTCTTCCTCATGAACACCCTATGGATCACATTGAGAGGTTTGAGGATTTGGTTACAAGCATCAAGTGCAATGGAGTGTCCTATGATTACCTCTTCTGCAAGCTCTTCCCATACTCTCTTGGTGGAGATGCAACTTACTGGCTGAAGCAATTACCTACTGGTCGTTGACTACTTGGGAGGAGACAAAGAACGCGTTCCTGAACAATTTTTTTGATGATGCGAGATCCGAGGAGCGCAGGAACAAGATCTCTCAATTTTCTTAGGAAGCAACAGAGGGATTTAAGGCTGCGTGGATTCGATTTAGGTCGTATCAGAGAGATTGCCCACATCATGGGTACTCTAATGTTCAGTTGCTGGGTTACTTCTTCAGAGGGATTGATTGGAGGTATCAGATGACCTTGGATGCTGCGAGCAATGGGAATTTCAAAACCAGGTATCCTGATGACGCCTATGTGCTTATTGAGAACTTGGCGTCTAGCAATAGCACCAATAATGCAGACTTTGAGCGGAAGAGTAGCTGATGGATCACAGATTGCTGGGATTCAGGCCAAGCTGGATTCGGTGCATAATTTGTTGATGGGCAGGCAGCAGAAGGCTGTTCGTTTTGCTGAAAAAGATGCAGTGGAACATGTTAACTACGTTGGTGGAGATGGATTTCAAGATCAAAGGTATCAATGCCAACCCACACCACCCAGAATTTCTGAAAGCAAGATAGAAGCCATGTTTGAGCAGATTCTTCAAGGACAACAGGAGTGGATTGGGGATTTCAATGGGAAGCTGGATTCCTTGTACGTGAATCTGAATGACAAGATTGAGACTCTTAGCATCCAACATAAGAAGCTCGAGACTCAGGTTGCCCGGACTGCTGCAGCTGTGAAGAGGCAAGAAGGCTTTCTTCCAGGGAAGACAGAGAATATGAGGACGTCTGTTAGTGTAATCACATCGAAAAGTAGAGCAGAGGTGAATTCAAGAGTGAAGAAGAACCCAGACGATTACAATTTCACTGATCTTGCTGAGAATGACGAAGAGATTTCGGAAATCACATCTGTGTCGACCGATACCCTCTTGTATCGATCGACACCCGTCCAAGAATCTGTCAAGGACGTCTCGAAGGAGCAAGCATCGATCGATGCCCTCCATACATCGATCGACACCCTCCCTATATCGATCGATACCCACCCGGATACTGCGAAGGAGCCGCGTATGAGTGTTGACAGACTTCGCAAGCCCAAGAAGTTGAATCCTATTCCTCAACATCTCCGAGCCCCCATCACTCCAAAGCAGCTGCGTGGATGTTGAGAAGATGGTACGAAGGATACCCCACTCGTTCACTTTTGAAGAAGCTCTAGAGGGCTGGCCTCTGCTGAGTCACTTTCGAGATTGCAGAGAAACTCTGGAAGAGATCGAAGTACTCTTTATCAAGGCAAGAAGCACGTCACTACCGCTGAGGCAGTTGACCAAGAGGGAAGACTGATATGCTCAAATTAATACCCTAAAAGTAATAAGCAGTAGTTGCAGTAAAATATGGGCCGAACACAAGGACTCACAGAGACACACAATAGATTATATAGGTGAGAATTAAGCTAAACGATCAATGATATTGAAAGCAAAACGTAAATTAAAACGATTGTAAATTCGATAGGAGAAAGATAGGTTCAGGGTATCTCAGGAAATCAATGAATGCAGATAAACTAACTAGTCAGAATTCAAATTTAGCGCGGTTCTTGAACTCAAATCACTAAGATATAATTAACCAACTTTCATTGCGAAAACTATCTAAATATAAATCCTAGGAATTCCAAATCTCTTTGCGAATCATAAAGTCTAAATCAGCTTTTAAATCAGGTTTGATTAGTTCACAAAACAACTAAACCAAATTCCTTTGTGAATAGTTATTTTGCTCACCCTAGGTTTTATCAGGTAATTAATCGCACTTCCGCGCCTAATCAATTATCCTAAGTTCTAAGTTCTAGGTGATCAATCTAGAATTAGCTTTGCAAACAACCTATGGTGAAGAACTAATTCATATAGTGAATCCTAATAACTAATCAATCTAGCATTCAGAGAAAACCCTTATGGGCACCCTAAACCTAACAAGAGATCTACTCAGACATGGAAATTGAAGCAATAAACATATTTGAATAAATCATCAAATAAATCAGAAAGAGTAACAAGAGGGTTCAAAATCTTCTCTCGGACGAACAGAGTTTCAGACTTGTTTCCCTTCCAAAGCTCTCTCACAAAACCAAAGTAAAATAAAGCATAGCCATGAAAGTGGCTGTAAAATCCTATTAAATAACCTAAATCACGTTTTGGGGCTTCTTGTAAATAATAAAGTCTTCTGGGCAATTTTGCAATTCTTCAACTCTTCATTAAAGTCGCGGGTCGTGTCTGCCTCGATGAGTATCGATCGATACTGAGACTTCAAATCGGGTACTCAGCTACACGAATGTTGCCTTGCTCCAAAATGCTCCAGAAAGCTCCAATATCTCCAATTATGCTCCAAACGTGCTAAAATCTGTAAAAGACTCTAAAACACAACAAAATAGTAGAAAGACTCTATAAAATGGACTTATATCATGGCTTAAACGGGGTAAAAACCATGATAGATCAACTCCCCCAGACTTAGCATTTGCTTGCCCTCAAGCAGATAGAAGACTAACCCAAAGAAAGAGGTTTGAAAACTTAGAGACTCACTTGTTCATGAAAGGCTGCAATGACCTTTTTCCCAAGCACCTAAATGTCACCTAACCAGTTTTTGATCTAACCACCATGTACTTCTCCGTAGACATTCGTAGTTTTCCAGACTACACACATTATTTCATAGCATTGTTCAATCAAGCTATCCTCGCCAGTTTCATCGCTGTGATTAATACCAAGAACCTTCTAGATTCTTTCCCATACAATATCATGACAAGGAACCACCCTTTTTCACACTTTCCGGTATTATTTCTCTCCCCCAGACTTATTTCTTATTATGTTTCTCGCATGTACATATTAAGGTTAGAGACGTGAGTATTGATGGTGTTGGCCACCGAATCCCCGGTTCTTCCCTCAAAAGTAATCAAAGGTGTAGGCGAATAATGGTATCACAGGAAATTTTCCTAACCTCGCTTTCACCTTTGTGTGATCATCTCCTCTGAAGTAGAATAATGGGATCGTTGAAAATTTTCCTAACCCTCCACTCAGAAGAAAATCATTTCATCTTTTAATGCATCTTATTAATTAACTTGTAACAGGGAGAGAAATACCATTCTTTCAAACACATGGGTTTCTTTGTCAGATACGAATGATGAATCAAGCTCGATGGGTACTAACCACATTGATGAAGTGCAAAAATTTGGCTCATGCTTGAAAGAACTATGCTGGAAACATGAGTGTCTTCTAGTTAACAGGCCAGCCTTTGAATTTTTCATTAGTCGATCTAGAACTGATTCTGTAACAATGGTCACTTAGAAGCAAGGTCAGATCAATAGATTCACGAAAAAGATCACAGTCTCCAACAAAGTTTTGACTCAATAAAGCAACGAATGACTCAAAAACGACTGACTCTAAGAAAAACAAAAACAATGTCAGCGACTACCTCCCCTAAACTTGAACAACACTGTCCCCAGTATTATCTAGCCTAGAGTTGGTGAAAGAAAACAAAAGAACCAAGTGGATTGTGAAAAATCAAGAAGTTACCATGATGGAACATCGAGTATCGACCGACACACGGCCTGGTATCGAGCATCACACGAAGAACATGAATCCGAAAACTCCAAAGTGCAAACCAAGGGTAATTAAGTGTAATGCAAGATTCGACTAGGCCTAGAACACACAAATCAAGTGATAATCATCCAGCAAAACAAGTTGTAAGAGCCTAAAAGTCGAAAATCCAACATTGGTTCACGAATTGAAAAGATGAAAATTCGTGTTGCATACCTTGTAGATCGCGAGAATGAATGAGAGAATGAGATAGAGCACAAAAATCCGAGCAGAATAGACCCAAGAATCACTCAAGTCCGTTGAGAAACGAAGATTTGTGATTTTGAGAGAGAGAGTTTCGGTATATGTATCGAGCAATGGAGGCGGTGGGAGGAGAAAGGAAAAACCGTAGGGTTTATAAGGAAACTTACCTGCGCATAGAGTATCGATCGATACTAGTGGGTGTCGATCGATATTTAGTGTGTGGAATGATCGACTCGCCGCACGGAGGTTGGTCCAGAATGTGTATGTTTAATGACGGGTATCGACCGACACCAAGTGGTATCGATCGACACGGGACCTCCGAATCTGATTCACGTGACACAACGAAACACAAAACAAAAACTAGAAAAATAAAAGATTCATATGTACAGACTTACCAGTGGGTTACCTCCCATTCAGCGCTTGTTTAACGTCACGAGCTTGACTTTACGGACGATTAGTCCGGATAAGAATGAGAGCTTACAGCAAAACATGCTCCACAACTCGACATCTCCAGCTTCAGAGTTCTGCGCAACATGTTCTCCACAACCACATGTCCTTTCTCTTTCAGCTCTGGAGTAAGAAGAACTTTAGCCTTAAAAAATGGTCTTGAGGCCTCCTTGCATTTCACCTTATATTCGATCGAATCCCCATCGCACTTCTGAGGGATCAAGGTTACATGTGTAGCACTCTCGACTCTTATGTTCTTCACCTCCTTCTTTGCCTTAGTTTTTTTGATGACTTTCTTGGTGATGTTAGGAGGACGATCCAAATCTTTGATGACAGTTGGCTCATCGTAAGGCTCTTCCAAAATATCAACCATCAATGTTTCTCGTGCACCAACGGGGATGCAAGATATCTGTGTTGGAGCTCTTCTAGATGGGATGGCTTCGTAGGAGACATGTTCGCCAATGTATGAGAACGAGATTCTCTTACTGGGCGTGTCCATAACTGTACCAGCCGTAGCCATGAACGGTCTTCCAAGAATAAAAGGTGTTCTAGACCTTGCATGCATCTCTACGACCTGAAATTCGGTAGGAACCAGACAGTCTCCTACCTTAACCATGAAATCAGGGATTGTACCGTATGGAAATGATGTGGAAGAATTTGCGAATGTGAGAGCTATCTGAGTATATCTTATGTCATCGATTTGCAGCTTCTCTGCGAGTGCCTTTGACATGACATTGACGCTAGACCCTTAATCAACCAGAGATTCCTTGAATTCAACTCCGGAGATAGAGCATGGGACTGAAAATTTCCCTGGGTCTTCCCTCTTAGCCAACTCCTTCAGTGGAGGTGGTGTACTTCTGACCTTGATGAAGAGTGCCTTAATCTCGTCTTAAGTTTCTCTGCAATCTCGGAAGTAACTGTAAAGAGGGCGGTACTCAAGATCTTCTTCAAAAGTCAGTGTGTGTGGAATTCTTCGTACCATCTTCTCAAAGCCAAGCAGCTACTTTGGAGAAATGGGGTCTCTGAGGTGTTTGGGTAATCGAGGGTATGGTACCTTAGGCTTGTAGACACGTTCCTTGATCATCTCTGGTTTCTTCGCGATCTCTGGTTCAGCCTCCGAGGGGTGTCGATCAATACAAGGTTGGTGTCGATCGACACAAGGCTCATGTGTCGATTCTTCAGGTTGGTATCGATCGATATCAGCAGTGGTATCGATCGATACTGACAAATCAGATTCGGAATCACATTCGACAAGGTTTTCGAGATTTCCTACACCTCTCAAGGTGATTGCATTGACGTATGCGTTCTGTGCCTGAGTCGTCTTTCCCTTGACAGCTGCTGCAGTCTGAGCTACTTGCGTTTCCAGCATCTTCTGATGAGTATCGAGAGCATCGATCCTTCCACTCAGATCTTTATACACATCATATATCTTTCCGTTGAGATTCACTGTGAACTGCTGCTGTCCTTGAATCAGTTGTTCAAACATACACTCGATCTTGCTATCTGGAAGCTTAGCAGGTATGGGCTGATAAGATGAGTTTTCATAGTTCCTCGTATACCCACTGTTATGAGATGATCTCTGACCGAACTGATTCGAACCTCCTTACTGAGAGTTGTTGTTGAATTGATTCCTCTGACCTTGAAAACCAGAACCACCAATGTAGTTAACATCCTCTGCTTCATCCTTGTTGAATACCTCGACATCTTCACCAAAGTGAACAACCTTTGGTGTCTTGCTCATCAGAAGACTATGCATAAAATCCAACTTAGCTTAAAAATCAGCAATCTGCGAGCCATCCATGCTACCAGCTAGCTTCTTCCACTCAAAATCAGCATTCTTGGTGCTATTGCTAGACGCAAGTTCTCAATCAGTACATAGGCTTCATCAGGATACCTGGTGTTGAAGTTTCCATTGCTCGAAGCATCCAAAGTCATCTGATACCTCCAATCAAGTCCTCTGAAAAAGAAACCCATCAGCTGAACATCAGAGTATCCGTGATGTGGACAATCTCTCTGATATGATTTGAATCTCGTCCAAGCAGCCGTGAATGCCTCAGTAACTGATATATCATGGTTTTTACCCTGTTTAGACCATGATATAAGTCCTTTTTATAGAGTCTTTCTAGTGTTTTGTAGTATTTTAGAGTCTTTTGCAGGTCTTAGCACGTTTGAAGCATTATTGGAATTATTGGAGTTTTCTGGAGCAGTTTGGAGCAAAGCAGAAGTTCGTGTTGCTGACTATCTGATTTCACGGCAAGTATCGATCGATACCCCCTGGTATCGATCGATACACATCGCAGCAAGACACGACCCGCGAGTTTTCCAAGACTTGAAGAATTGCAAAAGTGCCGAGAAGTCTTTAATAATTACAAGAAGACCCCAGGTCGTGATTTAGGTTATAAATAGGATTTTACAGCCACCTCTTTAGGCGATGCTTTATTTCTGTGTTTGATTTTACTTTGGTTTTAGAGAGACAAGTCTGAATCTCCCTTCGTCCGAGATCAGATCTCTAAACCCTTCTTTCTATTCTATTGATGATTTATTCAGTTATGTTGATTGTTTCATTCTCCATGTCTGAGTAGATCCACTTTAGGTTTAGGGTTTTCTCATAAAGGATTTCTTTGAATGCTAGGTTAATTATCTGTTTAGGATTCACCATCTGAATTAGTTCTTCATCTTAAGTTGTGTTCAAAGCTAATTCTAGGTTGACGAATCTGGAACTTAGATCTTAGGATAATTGATTAGGCACGACAGTGCGATTAATTACCTGATAGAACCTAGGTGAGCAAATTGATTATTCGCAAAGAGATTTGGTTTAATTGATTTGTGAACATATCAAACCTGTTATTAAAGCTTATTTAGAATTTAGGATTCGCAAAGAGATTTGGAATTCCTAGGATTTAGATTTAGATAATTCTCGCAACGACAGTTGGTTAATTATACTTTAGTGATTTGAGTTCAAGAACTGCGCTAAATCTGAATCATGTTAGTTAGTTAGCCTGCATTCATTGATTTCCTGAGAAAAACCCTGAGCCTATATTTCTCAATTGAATTACATCTCGTTTAACTTATGCACTGTTTTTAATTACATCTTCTGGCTTAGCTTAATTCTCAGCTATACAATCTATTGAGTGATCTCCGTGAGTCTTTGTGGTTCGACCCCTAGCTATATTACAACTACTGCTTTAGTACTGTTAGGGTATTAATTTGAGCGTATCAGTAACTCCTCATCGTGTTACCAACTTTAATGAAGAGTTGAGTGCTCTTGTTCTTTCTGGTTTCACGAGTAGTCATACACCTGAAAACAAGAGTCAAAAACGTTAGTAACTTGGTAACACGATGAGTGTCGACCGACACTGGGTGGTGTCGATCGATATCAACGAAAATAGAACGACGAGTATCGACCGATACCGACGAGCTTAGTCGAAATTCTCATACTAAAATCTAATGGCAGATTGAGTCCCCGGCAACGGCGCCAAATTTGATATGCTAAAATTAATACCCTAAAAGTACTAAGCAGTAGTTGCAGTAAAGTAGGGGTCGAACACAAGGACTCACAGAGACACACAATAGATTATATAGGTGAGAATTAAGCTAAACGATCAATGATATTGAAAGCAAAACGTAAATTAAAACGATTGTAAATTCGATTGGAGAAAGATAGGTTCAGGGTATTTCTCAGGAAATCAATGAATGCAGATAAACTAACTAGTCAGGATTCAAATTTAGCGCGGTTCTTGAACTCAAATCACTAAGATATAATTAACCAGCTTTCGTTGCGAAAACTATCTAAATCTAAATCCTAGGAATTCCAAATCTCTTTGCGAATCCTAAAGTCTAAATCAGCTTTTAAATCATGTTCGATTAGTTCACAAAACAACTAAACCAAATTCCTTTGCGAATAGTTATTTTGCTCACCCTAGGTTTTATCAGGTAATTAATCGCACTTCCGCGCCTAATCAATTATCCTAAGATCTAAGTTCTAGGTGATCAATCTAATATTAGCTTTGCAAACAACCTATGGTGAAGAACTAATTCAGATAGTGAATCCTAATAACTAATCAATCTAGCATTCAGAGAAAACCCTTATGAGAACCCTAAACCTAACAAGAGATCTACTCAGACATGGAAATTGAAGCAATAAACATGTTTGAATAAATCATCAAATAAATCAGAAAGAGTAACAAGAGGGTTCGAAATCTTCTCTCGGACGAACAAAGTTTCAGACTTGTCTCCATTCCAAAGCTCTCTCACAAAACCAAAGTAAAATAAAGCATAGCCATGAAAGTGGCTGTAAAATCCTATTAAATAACATAAATCACGTTTTGGGGCTTCTTGTAAATAATAAAGTCTTCTGGGCATTGCAATTCTTCAACTCTTCATTAAAGTCGCGGGTCGTGTATGCCTCGATGAGTATCGACCGACACTAGTCAGTATTGATCGATACTGAGACTTCAAATCGGGTACTCAGCTACACGAACGTTGCTTTGCTCCAAAATGCTCCCGAAAGCTCCAATATCTCTAATTATGCTCCAAACGTGCTAAAACCTGTAAAAGACTCTAAAACACTACAAAATAGTAGAAAGACTCTATAAAATGGACTTATATCATGGGTTAAACAGGGTAAAAACCATGATATATCAAAGACCCATGAATATTCTCCGTTCCATGCTCCATCTCTGGAGTTGAATTCAAAGAGTCTCTCGTTGACTCAGGGGCTAGCGTCAATGTCATGTCAAGGGCAATTGCAGAGAGACTGAGAGCTGATATTCGATCTCCCAAGTCATATATCACATTCGCGAACAGTTCCACCTCACTTCCATATGGAACAATCCCTTATTTGCTGGTTAACGTAGGAGATTGCCTGGTTCCTACTGATTTTCAGGTTGTGGAGATGAGCGCACAATCTCGTACGCAGTTGATTCTTGGAAGAACGTTCATGGCTACGGTTGGTGCCATTATGGACACACCCAGCATGCACATCTCGTTCTCATACATTGACAAGGAGGTGTACTACAAAGCCATCCCTAGAGGAACTCCCACACAGATATCTTGCATCACCGTTGTTCCAGGAGAGACGTTGGTAGTTGATCTTTTGGAAGAGCCTCCTGACGGACCTAATACCATCGAAGTTCTAGATAGTCCTTCTGTCATCACCAAGAAAGACGTCAAAATAGCTAAGGCAAAGGAGAAGGTGAAGAGCAAAGAAGTAAAATGTGCTCCCTCTATGACTTTAATCCCTCAGAAGTGTGATGGGGATTCGATTGAGTACAAGGTGAAGTGCAAAGGAACTTCGAAACCATTCTCTAAGGCTCGAGTTCTTCTTACTTCGGAGCTGAAAGAGAAAGGAAAGGAGTTTTTGGAGAGCATGTTGAGCAGAACTCTGAAACTGGCGATGTCAAGCTGTGGAACTTGCATGGGAATAAGCTCTCAATCTTCTCCTGACTGATCCCCGGCGGTAGAGTCAAGCTATTGACTTAAAACAAGCGCTTGGTGGGAGGCAACCCACTGGTAAGTCTGTATATAAGTCCTTTATTTTTGCGATTTTTTTTTTTTGTGTTTTGAGTGAATTAGATTAGAGCAAACAAGGAGAAACTGAATTTGCATCGACGAAATCGCCAGGGTATCGATCGATACCCTGTTGGTGTCGGTCGACACCCTACGAGAATGAGAAAAGTTCGCGTATCGACTTAAGCCTGGTATCGCTCGATATCAGGCCGTGTGTCGGTCGATGCCCGATGTTCCTGCACGGTAACTTCTTGTTTTTCCCAATCCATTTGGTTCTTTTGTTTTCTTTCACAAACCTTAGGCTAGATAACATTGGGGACAGTGTTGTTCAAGTCTGGGGGAGGTAGTCGCTGACATTGTTTTTGTTTTTCTTAGAGTCAGTTATTTTTGAGTCATTCGTTGTTTTATTGAGTTAAAACTTTGTTTGAGACTGTGATCTTTTTCTTAAATCTATTGATTTGACCTTGCTTCTAAGTGACCATTGTTACAGAATCAGTTCTAGATCGACTAATGAAAAATCCAAAGGCTGACCAATTACCTAGAAGACACTCATGTTTCCAACAAAGTTCTTTAAAGCCTGAGCCAAATTGCTGCACTTCATCGATGTGGTTAGTATCCATAGAGCTTGATTCATCATTCGTATCTGACAAAGGAACCCACGTGTTTGAAGTAATGGTATTTCTCTCCCTGTTACAAGTTAATAAATAAGATGCATTAAAGGATGAGATGATTTTCTTCTGAGTAGAGGGTTAGGAAAATTTCCAACGATCCAATTATTCTACTTCAGAGGAGATGATCACACAAAGGTGGAAGCGAGGTTAGGAAAATTTCCTGTGATACCATTATTCGCCTACACCTTTGATTACTTTTGACGGAAGAACCGGGGATTCGGTGGCCAACACCATCAATACTCGCGTCTCGAACCTTAATATGTACATTCAAGAAACATAATAAGAAATAAGTCTGGGGGAGAGAAATAATACCAGAAAGTGTGAAAAAGGGTGGTTCCTTGTCATGATATTGTATGAGAAAGAATCTAGAAGGTTCTTGGTATTAATCACAGCGATGAAACTGGCGAGGATGGCTTGATTGAACGATGACGTGAAATAATGTGTGTAGTCTGGGAAACTGCGATTGTCTACGGAGAAGTACATGGTGGTTAGATCTGAAACTGGTTAAGTCTGGCTTGTTTATTCGATTCTTCTCGTAATAAGGGGCATAGAGATTTTCGGGATTCATCTCCCACGCTTTATCATCCTTGTTCCCGAATCCCTCAAGCAACGTAGCCACCCCCTCGTTTCAAAGTATTCATTGTCGATTGGGCCTAAGGATTTTCGAGATCTTTCTCACGCCGCATCTCTCTTCGTGAATTCTTTGGAGTCGTGGATCTATCAACCTCTACCGTACCTAGAGCAAGCCGGTCCTTAGTTGATTCATATCAATTGGTATCAGAGCCACTTGCTCAAAGAATCGGTGAGATCTATCCTTTTACCTCTTCATCTTCTTTCGAATTTTTTTTTTTTGTTTTTGCGATTTTATTTGTTTTTATTTTGCTTAAATTAAATCAAAACCTTATCAAAAAAAAAAAATTAGATATGTAGTTTAGAATTAATAATATAATTTTTAAAATTCAAAAAAAAAAAAAGTGAAAAACGTTTTTGCGGGATTTTGAAAATTTCAGATTTTTGAGATTTTGAGAAATTCTCAACTTTGCATACACTCACAAAGTTTGTTTGAATTTTTGTGTGAGGAACACTATGTCTGAGGAGAGTGAGACCGCTACATCACGGGCAAGGCGAGAACGAGACGCCGCGATGAATCAAAAAGTAGACGCTATCACTCAATTGCTAAACGAGATGACAGATCGTATGACCGCGCTTGAGATCCGAACGCCGCGAAGAGAAGAAAGAAATCAAGGCAACGATCAAAGGGCTAATAGAGCCGAGGACGTGAGATCCGAACAGAGCGTGGGACAAGCAAGTTGTCAATCCCCGACTAGACGAAGGAGAACCCGATCGCGACAATACGAACCAGAGGACAATCCGTTTTACGATCGAGGGAACTCATCCGAGGCAAACCGAGAAAGACATCCGCCACCTCGAAGAAGGAACGATAATGATCTTGGCAGAATGAAACTTCGCATTCCCCCGTTCTACGGCAAGAACGATTCGGACTCTTTCCTCGAGTGGGAAAAGAAAATCGAACTAGTTTTCGATTGCCAAAACTTCACCGAGCATAAAAAAGTCAGGTTAGCCGCCACCGAATTTCATGAATATGCTATTGACTGGTGGGATCAAATTGTGACAAACCGGAGACGTAATGGAGAGAATCCCGTAGAGACATGGACGGAAATGATCATGCTAATGCGAAGACGATTCGTGCCGCTTCATTACCACCGGGAACTTCACCAACGGTTGAGACGTTTAGGTCAAGGAAGTAAAGGCGTGGAAGACTACTTCCAAGAGATGGAAAAACTCATGCTTAAGGCTGATGTTGATGAGCCAAGTGATGCCACGATGGCAAGGTTCTTACCGGCATGAACCGCGACCTACAAGACCGAATGAAGATGCAATCTTACACAACCGTGGAAGAAATGTTACACAAGGCTGTTTTAGTGGAGCAGCAGCTCAAAATAAAAGGCGTTTCACGCCAACCATATACTTCTAGCTCAAAGCCGAGCTTCACCAAAGGAGAGAAACCAACTTATCCCCCCACATACCGATTTTAAGCCTAAGACGGACTATAAGCCGAGTTTGTCCGGTCATGACTACAAAGGTAAGGTTGATTCTAATCCTATGCGTAATCGTGATATTGAATGTTTTAAGTGCAGAGACAAGGGACATTATGCGAACAAATGCTCAAATCCCCGAGCCATGTTGATGTTAGAAAACGGCAAAATATTGACCGACGAGGAAGAAGAAACGGAAATCGCTCCAATCTTTGACGGTTATGAGGAACATGCGGTTGATGGAGAGCTATTAGTAGCTAGACGTGTTCTTCTTGCCCAAGAACCGGTTATTGAGAATGAACAACGAGAGAACCTCTTCCATACCTGTTGCATGGTCAAAACCAAGGTATGTAGTCTTATAATTGACGGTGGAAGTTGTACTAACATTGCTAGCACTACTTTAGTGGATAAGCTAGGTATGGAGACCAGGAAGCATACACGGCCTTATAACCTTAGGTGGTTGAACAATCAAAGACAGCTCAAAGTTACCCGGCAAGTTTCGGTCCCTTTGACGATAGGCGGATACGAGGATGAAATCGTGTGCGATGTTTTACCTATGGAGGCTGGTCATATCCTACTTGGAAGACCGTGGCAATACGACCGTAGAGCTGTCCATGACGGGTTTACAAACAAGCACTCCTTTGAACATCAAGGCCGAAATATCACCCTAGCACCATTATCTCCACACGAGGTATTTCTCGATCAACTTAAGCTTGAACAAAACCAAGGTAAAAGCAAGGTAAGCGATCCCTCAACTTCTACTTCTGTTAAAACCGAGAGTGTTGGTTCTAAGATATGTGAGAGGACACCCGTAAATGAATCTTTGTTTATTAAACCGAGTGAACTTAAACATGCTCTCATTTCTCGGCAATCTTTTGTTTTGTTGGTTTTTAGGGATGCTTTTACAAGCATGACTAATCCCGAGCCGGATATTCCGAGTAGTATCTCTTCTCTATTGCAGGGATATTCATATGTTTTTCCGGAAGATGGTCCCAGTGGTTTGCCACCACTCCGCGGAATCGAACATCAAATTGATTTCATCCCCGGCGCTACACTTCCGAACCGGCCGGCTTACCGTACTAATCCCGTGGAAACTAAGGAACTACAACGCCAAGTTGATGGGCAGATGGCGAAAGGACACATACGGGAGAGTATGAGCCTGTGTGCCGTGCCCGTGTTACTCGTGCCCAAGAAAGACGGCACTTGGCGGATGTGTGTCGATTGTCGTGCGATAAACAACATTACGGTAAAGTATCGTCATCCGATCCCGAGGTTAGACGATATGTTAGATGAGCTTTATAGATCTAGCGTGTTCACTAAGATTGATTTGAAAAGTGGTTATCACCAAATCCGAATGAAGGAAGGTGATTAGTGGAAAACCGCTTTCAAAACTAAACACGGCTTGTATGAATGGCTTGTTATGCTGTTTGGTTTAACCAATGCACCTAGCACTTTTATGCGTTTGATGAACCATGTTCTTAGGTCGTATATAGGCGTCTTTGTAGTTGTGTACTTTGACGATATCCTGATTTATAGTAAGAACCTAGACGAACATGTGGAACATTCGAGATTGGTGTTAGACGTGCTTAGGAAGGAACGTTTGTTTGGTAATTTAAAGAAATGCTCTTTTTGTTCAGATAACGTTGTCTTTTTAAGTTTTGTGGTTAGTTCTCAGGGCATACAGGTGGACGAGAACAAGATTAAGGCAATCCGAGATTGGCCGAGCCCTAAGACCGTTAGCGAGGTCCGAAGCTTTCACGGCTTAGCTGGATTTTATCGACGATTCGTTCATGATTTCAGTACTATTGTCGCACCACTAACCGAAGTAATCAAGAAGCTCAAGAGGACGCGTTCCAACTGCTGAAAAATAAACTCACTCACGCCCCTCTTTTTGTTTTACCTGATTTTATGAAAGCTTTTGAAATCGAGTGTGACGCTTCTGGTATTGGTATAGGTGTTGTACTTATGCAAGAGAAGAAACCGGTAGCATTCTTCAGCGAGAAACTTGGAGGAGCAAAGCTTAACTATCCTACATACGACAATGAACTTTATGCCTTAGTCCGAGCTCTCCAAACATGGCAGCATTACCTATGGCCGAAGGAGTTCATTATTCACACGGATCATCAATCCCTCAAGCACTTGAAGAGCCAGCAAAAGTTGAACAAGAGGCACGCACGTTGGGTTGAATTTATCGAGACGTTTCCGTACGTAATTCAGTACAAGCAAGGTAAAGAAAACGTCGTAGCGGATGCGTTGTCTCGGAGGTATACTTTGATTTCGACTCTTGATGCCACGATACTTGGGTTTGAGATGATCAAGGACGCATACACATCATATTCTGATTTCCAGGAAGTTTTTCTATCTTGTGCTAAATTCGCTTTTGGAAAGTATTTTAGAAGCGATGGTTTCTTGTTTTACGATAACCGTCTCTGTATTCCTAATTCCTCTTTGCGAGATCTTCTTATTAGGGAAGCACATGGCGGTGGACTTATGGGACATTTTGGCGATGCCAAAACCCTTCACATAGTGCAAGATCACTTCTTTTGGCCGCACATGAAACGTGATGTGGAAAGAATTTGCAACCGATGCACGACTTATAAGTATGCCAAGTCCAAACGTCAAAATCAAGGTATGTATTCTCCATTACCCATTCCTAGTGCACCTTGGACTGATATATTCATGGACTTTGTTTTAGGTTTGCCTAGAACTAGGAAAGGTAGTGATTCGATATTTGTTGTGGTCAATAGGTTCTCTAAAATGGCACATTTTATTCCATGTCATAAGACCGATGATGCATCGAACATAGCTGATTTATTCTTTAGGGAAGTTGTTCGTTTGCATGGGATGCCTAGAACCATAGTTTCGGATTGAGATACAAAGTTTCTTAGTTATTTTTGGAAGACCTTTTGGGCTAAATTAGGAACTAAGCTTTGTTTCTCTACGACTTGTCACCCGCAAACCGATGGTCAAACCGAGGTGGTCAATAGGACCTTAGGAACTCTTTTGAGAACGGTGATTAAAAAGAATCTTAAGTCGTGGGAAGATTGTTTACCCCATGTAGAGTTTGCTTACAATCATGCACAACATTCTACTACTTTGTTTTCACCTTTTGAACTCGTTTATGGTTTTAATCCGCTTACTCCTCTCGATTTATCCCCTTTACCTTTAAGTGAACATGTAAGTTTGGATGGTAAGAAACGGGCCGAGATGGTCAAACAGATGCACAAGAAGGCGAAAGCGAACATTGAGCAT
Source organism: Eutrema yunnanense (assembly GCA_002933935.1). NCBI lineage: Eukaryota > Viridiplantae > Streptophyta > Magnoliopsida > Brassicales > Brassicaceae > Eutrema > Eutrema yunnanense. The sequence continues at coordinate 189,664 of PKML01021454.1, read as the reverse complement.
AAGACGGAGCAATACCGCAAACATGCAAACAAAGGACGACACAAGAAGGTTTTTGAACCTGGTGATCTTGTGTGGATTTATCTAAATAAGGAACGGTTCCCGGAAGAAAGGAAATCTAAACTCTTTCCGAGACTTGATGGGCCATTCACCGTGGTGGAAAAGATCAAACAACTCCTACAAACTCGATCTCCAAGGTAAGTATTCAATAAGCTCAAGTTTCAATTTTGCTGATATTATTCCTTATGTTGCAGATGAAATCGATTTGAGGGAAAATCCTTTTCAAGTGGAGCGGGATGATATGATCATGGACGTGACGGCTTTGGATGAGGTTCAAGAAGACGCAATGGTCATCCCGACAGGACCTATCACACGGTCTAAGGCACGGAAGCTAGCGGGAGTGGTGCGGAGCTTACCTACGGATTCACGGATCGAGGAGGATCAACTTACGCAATCCGTCCTCACCTCATTATCTTCGAATTCTCCTTGAGGTTTGGCCGTTTGTGTAAGTCACGTTGTACTCTTTATCATGTATACGGTTTTGTCCCAATGGATTTTCCGTATAGAAGTTTTAACGAGGCAACCGGCTTACACCGTCTAACAGTCCGATCTCTTAAGAATTCCGCGGGGAAATTTTCCGAGGGAAACTTTCCGAGGGAACTGTCCGAGGGACTTCCGAGGGATTTCAACAGAGGGAAATTTTTCTGAGCGTTGCCCTTGTTCTTCGATTTCTTTGAAGGTTATTCATCGAAATTTCTCTTCGGTTTACCGAGTGTAATTCCGCAATATCTCGACGCAACCTTCGATCCGTTGTTTGTTCGATTCTTCTCGTAATAAGGGGCATAGAGATTTTCGGGATTCATCTCCCACGCTTTATCATCCTTGTTCCCGAATCCCTCAAGCAACGTAGCCACCCCCTCGTTTCAAAGTATTCATTGTCGATTGGGCCTAAGGATTTTCGAGATCTTTCTCACGCCTTAGCATCTTTCTTCGTGAATTCCTTGGAGTCATGGATCTATCAACCTCTACCGTACCTAGAGCAAGCCGGTCCTTAGTCGATTCGTATCATAACATAACTATAAACGTAAACGGGAAAGTGTCATCGAACCCTCACCTTGGATTCACGAGCTTGGACTGAGGCATGAGTTGCACGATGACTTGATGTTGATGAATATGTGATTGCACAACGAGGAGAAGAGGCGGAGACATACGGCGATGATGGCGGTCAACGACGGTGGCTCGGATCAGCGAATGGATGATGGTGAAGCAGCGGCGGTGGTGAGCCAAGGCTGGCGGAGCATATCGGAGCAACGGTCATCGACGGGAGGCTTGGGGGAAGGAGTTGCAGAGTTTGCTTGCGCTGCCAGAAACAACTCAAACGCACCCTAGATCGTGATCCCTTGACGCGAAGGTGCTGCGGCGGATCTCCGATGATGGTGGCATCCTACCTGGTGCACGGTGGTGGCTCGACGACGATGACGAACAGAGGTGGTCGTGATTGACGCACACACACCACACACGGACAAACGGTGACACGATCGGGAAGAAGAGAGAAGAAGAAGACATGGGCGTGGAGGAGGAGCGACAGCCGGCGCAGTAGCGGTTACACGACAAGGCGATATCAGGTGGCGGCGAGCTATCTTCTCTTTTCTCTCTCTCTCTCTGGTCGTGCGGCTAGGTTAAAAACGAGAAAGGAGATGGATACACTCTTCGTGTATTTCAAGATCGAGAAAAAGAAAATTAGGCCTTATTGGGCCACCAAACCGGGATGTTATAATTCTCCCCACCTTAACCGGAATTTGTCCCCAATTCCAGGGCGAAAGATCTCCGTTGCAACCCCTCAGGTTCTTATGGTATGTACTCCAACTCTCGGAATGAACTGGTAACTTGGGTACTCGAAAGATTTCTTGAAAAACATGAACCGATCAACGAAATAAATGGAATAAATGATCGAACTAAGACTCAATAGTTTCAGAAAATAAGGAAAAGGCTAAACGTGCCAAGAGTTCTAAAATCCAAAGAAACGAACAATAACTTCAACTGAAACATAACGCTCCATACTGCAGACGAGGGAGAAACGACAGCCTAGGTTAGAGAGATAAGACAACTTATTTAAAATGTACTGCTGGGTTTGAAATTTTAGAAAACTTTTTGGCCAAAAACATTTCGCAACTGTTTTTTGAAAAATCTACGACTTGGCCCTCCAGGTCAAAACTGGAGTGGCATATCATGTGCTCTGATTTTAATTAAGACAACCGCCTCCAGCAACACTGGGAACCGCAGCGTGTCTGGACACCTGCCAAGGCCGCGCGACCAAAGCAGTGTGTCTTCTCCCTTAATAGGATCCCAGGACGCCCAAAACCGTCACCAATACGAAATAAATCAGTTTTTATCTGACTAACCTGCAAAACAAAAATGGAATCTTCGAGAGGGTGAATAATTGGATTACCCAGTGAGAATGAGCCCTAGAGGCCCACAAATTATTGTTACGCCTATACTTATGGCACACGCCCAATCTACGACTAAACAACCTGCAAGCAACCTAGATACGACTAGCACATACCAACCAATGAGAGTCCTAAACAGTGGCATACTTACATCACCTCCTCAGCCGAGAGCACACGCATATGCGTTGCCCTACCAAGTGCTATACTACACCAGGTGTCAGGCATTAAGCGGCCCCTCCGTTGTCCGTTCGAAGATGCATTGGGCTTATCAAGCCCTAGACGATGGGATATTGGCCCTATACTCCGAGATATCCCAAAACACACAAATCCGCAACAAGGGAAGTCCCCACCTTGCTACGTCACTTCCGGTTCCTTTAAATTGAACCCCTGTCCATTTAAATTGTCTCACATACCTTTCTCCATTTTAATCCTGAGGCAAGTTGAAGCAAAGTACCCTGCACTATTTTTCAAGCAGCAGCTTACTGCATTCCTCGAGAAGATATGTGGAATGATCATAGATAATCTAAAGAAAGAGATCTCTCCTCTTCTTGGCTTATGTATACAGGTGATTTCTTTGTTGCTTTTGTGTTCATACAGTTTCTGGGAAGAGAGGTTATAAATTTTACTGCTTGAAAATTAATTAATAACTGAATGTTCTCGATAAATATATCTTAATCAATGCTCCAACACCTCAAGAATGACTCTACTACCGTCTTAAAGGAATTGCCATTCTTTTGTTGCTCTTGAGAAAGGAATTCATGTTATTTCTTGTAGAAGATGATATGCTGATGTTTTTTTCATTAATTTATCAATTTATACAGGCACCAAGGAAATCAATGGCACAAGCAAATGATGTTGCTCAACAAACTCTGATTGCCCATTGGCAAAGTATTATAAAAAGTCTGAACACTTACTTGAATCTAATGAAAGCAAACAACGTGAGTCCGTACTTCCATTAGAAATTAACAAAAGTAAAACTTAAAAACTTCTTTTAGAAATGCTGATTACATTCTATGTTTACATGAAACAGGCTGCACCCTTCTTAGTCCGCAATGTATTCACACAGATGTTCTCCTTCATCAATGTTCAGCTTTTCAACAGGCATGTTTCACTTGTAATCTCTCCTTTTGTTTTCTCTCATCAAACCTGTTTTTCCTTGGTTGATAGAAAGATTTCTCTGTAATAAAATTGTGCAGTCTTCTTCTACGTCGTGAGTGTTGCTCATTCAGCAACGGGGAGTACGTTAAAGCAGGTTTGGCTGAATTTGAGCAGTGGTGTCTAGAGGCTACTGATGAAGTGAGCAACGATTTTGTCACGCTTTGCCTATTAACAACATTGCTTAAACATTGATTAAATTGTACGTTTCATTTTATTACAGTATGTTGGCTCAGTTTTGGATGAGTTGAGGCATATCAGGCAGGCAGTTGGTTTCTGTTAGCTATGAAGCCCAACACCCACCCATCATCTATGAATATAAGAGGAGGAAGAAGGCCGAAGAAGAAACTAAGGAGTAATCGTAAGGAGGAGGGATCTCAGGTCAAAGGTATGTGGACTTGACTTGAGTGGTGTGACGTGAGTTAAGGAATAAACCACAGTTAAGGGGAATATTGGAGGTTGTAACAAACCACGTGAGGAGTGGTGACGTGGCTAGTATAATCTTAATAGTATTTATGCATTGTAAGTTGTCTATGTTCATTATCGAGTATTTGATCAGAGTTGTATGGGAGGAGAGAGACTCCAGAATAAATCTCTCAGGTTCCTATATCTACTTTTGATCATTGAGAAATAAAGAATTCGCTTCTTATTTCCATTAATCTACGTTTTACAAGCTAAACGTATCAAACTTGGTATCAGAGCACTTCTTTTCTGGCGACCCAAGATGCCACCAAAGAAGACTGACGCTGAGAAGGCACTCGAGAACTTACAAATAGAGACTGACAAAATCGCAGCCTTGAAGAAAAGTATGGAAGAGATCAAGCTGCAGATGAGCTGTATGGGAGAAATGAAGAAGCAGTTGAGCGTGTTGGAGCGCATGGAGAAGCGCTGGCTCGAAGAGGATGAAGCCAAGCGACATCGCGAGGCAGCAACTCCTGGATCGGAGGTGAGCGCGAGTCAGATCGTTGCCTCCGCCGTCAATACCAACGTGGCTGGAGGATCTGGAAAGGGGATCGCTTTTACACCCGAACGGACTCAACAGTCTGAGTTACCGGTGGAGAAGAACACGCCGCTTACCCGGAGGATGGAGATCCCTCTGTTCGACGGAGAGCAGGCGGAGAGTAGGGTGCTGCGAGTGGAGCAATATTTCGAGCTGGGCCATTTCACAGAGGAGGAGAAGCTCCAGGCTGTGAAGATGTGTTTCGACGATGAGGCGTTGCAGTGGTATCGGTGGGAAAGAGATCGTAATCCATTCCTGAACTGGGAGCAGATGAAGTTTCGGATTTTGGAGCAGTTCGCCACGGCCGACGACACCAGCGCCGGTGAGCGTCTGTTGACATTAAGGTAGGAGGGATCGGTACGAGATTACTGCAAGGATTTCATAGCCTTAGCTACGAACGCACCAGAGATTTCTGAGACGGTTTTGGAACTGGCGTTTAAGATCGGGCTCAAACCAAAAATTAAAGCGGGAGTAAAGATGTTTGAGCCGAGAAATCTTAAGAAGATGATGAACGTGGCGAAAATGGTGGAAGACTGGGCTGATCAAGAGACACCGTCGGGAAACACACCGAGAGGAGCAGATCGGGTGTCTCGATTGCCTGTAGGGAGAAACGTGACCTAACACTCGCACGTGGGCCAATATTCTGGTAATGGGCTTGCAACTCTCAAGCCCAATCCCAACCAGGGAAATGAGACTACGTCGTTCCGTGGATCAGGTCACAAGACTCAAGCAAATCACAATCGCTTGAGACCACCTTTCCGACGATTGACGGCAGCTGAAATCGCGAAATGGAAAGCCGAAGGGTTGTGCTTCAAATGCGATAAGAAATTCCATGGCAACCACCGTTGTCGTCTACAGGAGCTTCAGATTCTGATGGTTCGCGAAGACGGGACAGAGTTGGAGTTACCCGAACAGACCGACGAGAGCGAGGATGAACAGGAGTCGGAAGTCTCGGAGCTCGCTGAGTTGTCTTTAAATTCAATGGTTGGAATCTCATCACCAAGGACAATTAAGCTCAAGGGATCGATCAGTTCAGAAGAGGTGGTTGTGCTAATCGACAGTGGAGCCTCTCACAATTTCATCTCGGAGAAGGTGATTCAAAAACTCAATCTTGCAACTAAGGCTACTTACGGGTATGGTGTGTTGACGGGGTCTGGTCTCACAGTTCGTGGAAAAGTTCTGTGCAGAGGTGTTAAGCTAGTAATGCAAGGGTATGCGGTAACCACTAGTTTTCTTCCTCTTGAATTGGGTAGCGCATATGTGATTCTCGGCATACAGTGGCTAGATACTCTGGGAGATACAAAGGTCAATTGGAAACTGCAGGTGTTCAAATTCAAAATGGATGGAGTGGAAATCGTATTGAGGGGTGACCCAAGTCTTTGCAGTTCCTCAGTCTCTCTAAAATCACTTTGGAAAGCATTGGAAAAACATGGAGAGGGGATGCTGGTGGAGTTTGGAGGTTTACAGACAGATGCAGTATCGGACCAAATGCCTCCTCCTACATGCTTACAGACTGTTCTGTTGGAGTATGAGCATGTTTTTGACGAACCTCAAGGGCTACCACCTTCGAGGGGAAAAGAACACGCCATCACCCTGGAGCAAGGCACCAGTCCGGTAAGTGTACGGCCATTCCGTTATCCACATGCCCAGAAAACCGAGATCGAGAGACAAGTTTCGGCAATGCTTGCTACAGGCATCATCAGGGATAGTGGCAGCCCATTTTCGAGCCCGGTATTACTAGTAAAAAAAAAGGACGGGAGTTGGATATTTTGCGTAGACTATCGAGCACTCAACAAAGCAACAGTGGCTGATAGCTATCCTATACCTATGATCGATCAATTATTGGATGAGCTGCAAGGGGCAGTGGTGTTCTCCAAATTGGATTTGCGTTCGGGGTACCACCAGATACTGGTAAGAGCTGAGGATGTCCAGAAAACTGCTTTTCGGACACACGACAGACATTATGAGTTCTTAGTAATGCCGTTTGGACTCTCCAACGCACCAGCAACTTTTCAATCACTAATGAACGACGTCTTCCGCAGCTTTCTCCGTAAGTTTGTCCTGGTATTTTTCGATGATATACTCGTATATAGTCGAATGATGCAGGATCACGCTTCACATTTGAGAACAGTGCTCCATGTATTTTCCAAGCATAGGCTATACGCAAACAGAAAAAAATGTCAGTTTGGTAGCGGCAAAATTGAGTACCTTGGGCATATCATTTCAGCAGAAAGGGTGGCTGCGGATTCAAGTAAAATTCAAGCTATGACTAGCTGGAACCAACCACGAAACGTGAAGGAGTTGCGAGGGTTCCTCGGATTAACGGGATACTACCGAAAGTTTATTATGGGATATGGGGCAGTGGCGCGACCCCTGACTGAATTACTAAAGAAAGATAACTTCAAATGGGGTGAAGCAGCCACTGAGGCTTTCATCAGGTTGAAGACTGCAATGACCTCTGTTCCTGTATTAGCATTGCCGGATTTTGAAGCCCTATTTGTAGTGGAATCTGATGCATCTGGAGTGGGTTTGGGAGCAGTCCTTATGCAACATTAAAGACCTATTGCCTACTACAGTCAGGCTCTCACTGAGAGGCAGAAGCTCAAGTCTGTGTACGAGAGAGAATTGATGGTTCCACTACTAATGCAAGTTTGGAGGACAAGCTGAAAGACAGAGATGATACTTTGGTGCTCCTTAAAGGCCATCTGCATAAAGCTCAACAACTGATGAAGCAGAGAGCTGATGAGCACCGTAGAGAGGTTGAGTTCGCTGTGGGAGACTCAGTGTTCCTGAAAATGAGACCTTATCGCCGGCAGTCTTTAGCTAGGCGGCCTAATGAGAAGCTCGCAGCAAGGTATTATGGTCCTTTTACCGTGGAAGCAAGGGTGGGCAGGGTTGCATATCGCCTTAAACTTCCACCTGAAGCACGAATCCATCCCACCTTTCATGTTTCACAGCTCAAAAAGGTTGTGGGCAACTCACTTGCAGCAGTGTCTATTCCGCCACAATTGACAGCAGAAGGTGTGTTGGAAGCTGAACATGAGGCAACGATGGGGTTCCGCAACAACAGTGTCACAGGTCAAGAGGAAGTGCTTATAAAGTGGAAAGGTTTACCAGATTTTGAATGTTCATGGGAATGGATAAGCACAATGAGAAGGCAATTCCCTCATTTTGACCTTGAGGACAAGGTCAATTTCAAAGGAGGGGGTATTGTTAGCTATGAAGCCCAACACCCACCCATCATCTATGAATATAAGAGGAGGAAGAAGGCCCAAGAAGAAACTAAGGAGTAATCGTAAGGAGGAGGGATCTCAGGTCAAAGGTATGTGGACTTGACTTAAGTGGTGTGATGTGAGTTAAGGAATAAACCACAGTTAAGGGGAATATTGGAGGTTGTAACAAACCACGTGAGGAGTGGTGACGTGGCTAGTATAATCTTAATAGTATTTATGCATTGTAAGTTGTCTATGTTCATTATCGAGTATTTGATCAGAGTTGTAGGGGAGGAGAGAGACTCCCGAATAAATCTCTCAGGTTCCTATATCTACTTTTGATCATTGAGAAATAAAGGATTCGCTTCTTATTTCCATTAATCTACGTTTTACAAGCTAAACGTACCAGTTGCCTAGTATAATTCTTTACTAAGACACTATACTTTTATGCTTCCATTACATTGTTTGGTTATGTGAGCATTGTTTGTTTTGGCTCTTTGTTCAGGTCATTCATAAAATACAGGAAAAGACCTTAGACGAAATAACAAGAGAACTCTGTCCGGTATAGTACTCGATGAAATCCATCCCTTAAAACATTACTCTTTTTCCCCTCGATCGTGAGCTGAACATTAATTGAAGTTGCTTTTCTGGTTCAGGTGCTAAGTATACAGCAGCTATACAGAATCAGCACAATGTACTGGGATGACAAATATGGCACTTATATTGTCTCTTCAAATGTATTCACTTGTAAATAACTAAGCATTCATTTGTGTAGATATTGTATTAATCGTCTTTTTCTTTTTCTTTTTCAGAACCCATAGGTTATTAAAAACATGAGAATTATGAGCATGAGAGAGGACTCGAACAATGCCATAAGCAGCCCTTTCCTTTTGGACGATGACTCGAGGTAACCTCATGAGACTCACTTTTGTGGTCAAATCTCTTTTTGTACCCTTTCCATTTCTCAAGTAACGTGAGGGCATCAATCAAAACGCAGCATTTCATTCACGGTGGAGGATATATCAAAGTCAATGGAGCAAGTGGATGTAAACGATGTTGAACCTCCTCAATTGATCCGTGAAAACGAGGGTTTCGGCTTCTTACTCACTCGCGAAGATGGCAGTTCATCATAAAATGGCATAGGTGTGGTTTGATGCTGTCCTGCCCTGAGGAGTGTATTCATCTCTTTCTTTCTTTCTTTCCTTCTTTTTAGTCATTCATATATTTTTCTGGTTTGTGTGTCGTTGCAATGAAGGAACTATAGTTTGTTGTTCACTCTTCTAATAGGGTTTGCAACTATAATATTTTTCTTGGATGTGTTTTTCTCCGAAAATCAACCCAAAACAACATAAAAACCTGGGAAAACTATAAAAAAAAACAAAAAATGAAACGGCAAGTAGTTCTTCACAATGGGGGAGCAAACAGCCTGCAGTTTATGAACAGTGAAGTCAAAAAGCGATTTGCTGGTTTAGTACGTTCTTTTTGGCCAAGCCTCGTTGGTACACACACAGCCTTTTGGCATCATTAATCATTAACTCCAATTTATTGAATGAAAATTTGAAACATCTCAAGATAGTTTTTTTGCGTTACATCAACTCATTTTGTAAAAGACCAAAGCGATTACAATTATATCATTAAGTCCTTTCGGATGTAAAATCCTTTTCTCCCCCTGAAAGCTTAGAGTTTCTATGGTCTCAAAACCGTTTCCACGAGATCTTTAAGAGGAACCAAGTCTGCTTTATCAATCAACTGGTACTCCTGCATGTTGCAAAAAAAACCGTGCATCATCGTTATACAAATTTTTACCATCAACTTTTAGAACATTCCCCAAAAAAAAAACTCAACATGATCCAGAGAAGACTCATCAACTCACAGATATGAAGAAAATAAAGTGTTTGAAGCAAGTGTTGAGATGAGCTTCTTCCTTGAGATTCACAATCTTCTTAAAGTGAGAATTATAGATGTGTCCATAAACCCGAAACAGCCTTTTGAAAATCAGCTTCACAAAATCCTCAAAGTTTGGTGGGAATGGTGCTCCTGAATAGGGAAGAAGAATAAAGAAGTGTTACAAATTGAAACCAACTTCATTACAAAAACATGTCTAAAACTATGAATTAGCTTGGTGACTACCAGGTTTTTGCGGAAAGATGGCTTCGTTTTCGATCAGAGTTTCAATCCAATTCATGAGATACTCAACGTATTCAGGAGCTGAAACCTCCATTGGCTTCGTTATAGTAATTCCATCTGCCCATCTATACTCATATCTGCAAACAAAAAAACAAAAAAAATCGAAGAAAATGACCCATGTTTTATGATTAACTCAGATTTGGATTGATGAATGAGAATCAAGAATGAACCTGGATCCAGCATTCATGAGTGGGCAAGTGGTGGGTGTGCAGAACTCTTCGAGAGTAGCGTACAATATGTTTATATGGTTGTAGAAATCGATGGCTAAAACAAACCAAACACACAAATTAAGTTAAATCAAGAAGAAATATTTAAGTATGGATAAGAGTAATTAACTAGGGATACTATATAATGACTGTGTCTTAACTGTTAATGGCCAACCACTCGTTAATGTCTTCACCAGGAGGTAGTTTCACGGCTTCTCTGAGGTTGCCACTCCCGATAGTCCTTGTGATGAGCTTTTCAAGCTGAGAAACTTAAATTTTATTAGAATCTTACAACTTTAAAATGTAACAACAGAGACATATATAATTCAAACCACGTGATCCCAAATTCCCAATCCACTAACCTTGCTCCCAAATGAATTATTCTTCCTCTTCTTTGGTCGAAATGTCATCTTCTGATTTTTACTATAAGACAGCATATATGATCCATAGAAAGCCGTGTTAGAATTTCTGCTTCTGTTCTTTAATCTCAACTGTTTGAAAGTGTGAGAATTAGCGTAAGGGTTTCTAACAATCTAAGTTATGGCTTAAATCTGTCTGATTAGAGCAGGGTTAAAACCATAAAGTTCTAATCAAATGTGGTTGTTCACTTAAAATTCTAGTTGTTTGAATGTAAACACAACACAACAGCAAAGAGAAATTAAGTTTTGGGGACTATCAAGATTTTGAATTTGTTCCAACAACGAGCACTATCTATCCAAAAATAACTACAAGCAACTATAAACTATGTAAACTTGAGACCTAAACATAAAAAAGGTTTAAATACAAAAACAGAGAGAATGAAAAAGAAATGTATTAAAATTTGGAAGATACCTGCTGCGTACGTCCATAAAATTCACGTCTACAGAAACAGTGGCTGAGAACAAAATTTGCTTTCGAGACATAATCTGAAAAAGCTTGCTTAACTTAAAAATTGAAGAAGCAATAAAAATCATAGTGAATCATTCTTATAACATTTTTTGGGGGGCTAACAATGAATCAATATTATGGATCCTTTACTTGATATGAATGCTCTTGAGTAAAAGACTCAACAATTTTCGACCAAAAAAAAAAAGTTAACAAACAACTGTTGTATAATTTCAAGCTTGTACTTTTTTGTTTTTCACTGAAATTTTTATTGAATTATTAAACATTCTATTACACAAAACCGGCGGATGATAAAATATCTCCGGAGACAAAGCCGGCTGATGATAAAACATCCCCGGAGACAAAGCCGACGAAAAATAAATAAATCCCCGAAAACTAAGCCTGATACACAAAAAACTAAGTCCAAAGTACGAGAAACAAATAACAACAACAAAAACCACAAACTCGATAGGTCCGATACACGGAAAATACAAGATAAGATACTAAAATCAAAAGTAAAACTTTCGAAACCACCGGAAAAGTCGGAAGAGCTCAATAGACACGGAACTACAGATTTCAAATTTCAAGCTTGTACTTTAAAAACAACAAAAATAAAAAATTTGAGAAAATAATATACAATTTTGTTTTTGTTTAATATGGGTGATCCAGGCCGCGCCACAATAATAACATACAATTTATATTTCAAAAAATTATTACCTCAAGGTTTTCTGATTATTGGGTGCAGCTGGTTGAAATACCTCTTCATGTACTTTGTTGGATTCTCATATACATTTGTAAGTCTCTCTCTCTCTCTCTCACACACACACACACACACACACACATATATATATATA
>PKML01021454.1:140493-175647 GCA_002933935.1 Eutrema yunnanense | reverse complement strand
ATTGGATCATGGAATAGTAATCATCGCTCTGGCTCGCCATTTCACTGCACAATCCTGGTTTTTTCGTTTCCAAGGTCACTCACTGATTCTATTCTCTGATCATCGTTGGGCTTCAATCTGAATTTTGTTTGCCCTCTCTTGTTGTTGCTTGGGCTATATGATTTTGCTTTTTAGTTTTATTATCATCACGATCATTCGTTTGCTTTTCAATCAGACCCAAAATCATCACCTTCACTATTGTTTTATCTTTACCCGTTTTAGTGGCAAATTAACTTATAGTGATAACGATGCTTTAGTGACCGATTTAATATTTTCTTCCCCTCTCTGTTCCAGGAAAATATCTGGGTTTTCTTTTACCTAACAACCAATTATTATTACTATATACAATAAAACAAAACGATTATTAACACAACACTAGTAGACTTTTTCGATTCTTAACATAAAGTTTGAGTCTTTTCGTGCGTTCGATGTGGATTTGGTTAGATCAATAACATGCATGCACTTTGCTTTTTCCTCAATCAACAATTAAGCATAAGATTGAACACGACTGGTTTCCGCTCCGTGTCTACTTGTTTGTATCTGGTCCTCTTAGCTACTCTTAAGTATCTGTCTTGATTCAGATTTCACAAGAAGTAACGATATTCTTAACCTAAGCCGATGTATTATCATCACTACCAATGACGCAAGGACGAAAGCCGTGGAGAGTTTACTCCCAAGAGAAGAAAGAGGCTCAAAGCAAAGTCTAAATGTGATTAGGATTTGTGTTTCTTTTATGAGTTTTGCTTTATGTTTTCCCATAAAGAGGGATATATATGAAATCCCCAGTTATCAGAATCATCCAAACTGGACACAGTTTTGGAGTGGACACAGTTTTGGAGGTATATCTTCGGTGTTGTCTATTTCTGTTTGTGTCAGCTCTTAAAAAGAGCTTTAGGTTTTACGTGGGTATTCACTATGAATTTACCACATTCATCATAGTGGAGAGTTCCTTTAAAAGGGGCCACTATATTTACCAATAGGAGACATATTGCAAATTGAAAGCCGTTTTTTCTTAATATAAAAATAAGGGTCGCGAATCCATGTTTGGCCGGCTTGGGCTCAGGGTTGGCCCTGGATAGGAGGGAAACATTTAAAAAACCTATGAGTACCCTAAACATCAAGCTACAATTTTGTGGAGGGTACTACCTAAAGATCTTCATGGCTTGGTTTGAGCCCAATAGGAAACATATTGCAAATAGGAAACATATTGCAAATTGAAAGCTGTTTTTTATATAAAAATAAGGGCCGCGAGCCCATGCTTGGCCGGCTTGGGCTCAAGATTGGCCCTGGATAGAAGGGAAACATTTAAAAAACCTAAGAGTACCCAAAACATCAAGCTACAATTTTGTGGAGGGTAGTACCTAAAAATCTTTGTGGCTCGGTTTGAGCCCAATAGGAAACATATTGCAAATTGAAAGCCGTTTTTTATATAAAAATAAGGGCCGCGAGTCCATGCTTGGCCGGCTTGGGCTCATGGTTGGCTCTGGATAAGAGGGAAACATTTAAAAAACCTAAGAGTACCTGAAACATCCAGCTACAATTTTGTGGAGAGTACTACCTAAAGATCTTTGTGGCTTGGTTTGAGCCCAATAGGAAACATATTGCAAATAGGAAACATATTGCAAATTGAAAGCCGTTTTTAATATTAAAATAAGGGCCGCGAGCCCATGCTTGGCCGGCTTGGGCTCAGGGTTGGCCCTGGATAGGAGGGAAACATTTAAAAACCTTAAAAGTACCCTAAACATCAAGCTACAATTTTGTGGAGGGTACTACCTAAAGATCTCTGTGGCTTAGTTGGAGCCCAATTCCTATCAGTAGACTTCAAATTCTAAATGCAACATGCATTAGAGGCTATGTTCTGTTTCTTCTTGCTCATACTTTTCAACATTGAGGTTTCTATATTTGCAAGCTTTATGAATATAATAGTAGGACTCCAGAAGCCTACAATATTAGTTTATTGGCTTATCTTTGAGTTGGAATCACTTGGCATATAACTTAGGGCTTTCTGACTCCAGGATAGTATCTTCTTCATCATCATTTGGTTGCTAGATATATACTTCACCGGTGCGCTAACTCTTCTCCTCTAGTTATTCTTGTGGTCTTTTTAAATGAAACGTTTTTTCCTAAAGATATTAGAATCTGATTATGTACTGTGTTTGCTTATATAGCAAACAATTATTCACCAACGAGGAATAAAATTTTGTAGTTGATAGTTGATACTGTTCCTTTTCTGGCGATCTTGGAGTTAAAACTATGAAGATATATATCTGATTTTTGGTTTTTGGTTTTTGGTTCTACTTATGTTGCCATCACAGGATCTTCAGGTAACTAAGCGGTTGGCTAACTGATCCAAAAGACTATAAAGATGAAGAAAAGACATTTCTATGATTTGAAGCATCCATTTGATCCATGCCGTAAGTGTTGTATAAATTCCATTTTTTCGATTTCTTCCTGTTTTCTTCTTTGCTGGTTACGTGGAAGTTAGCAGTTCTTTTCCAATCTTTCATGTATAAATTGAACCATTAAAGTCCTTTCAGCCACAGAGCTGAACTTAAAAGTTATAGAAATTTGAGTGTTTTGAGAAGTTGGAACTTTTTAATTGCAAATTAGAGAGGCTAATTAACTAGAAATTGTAGGATTAAAATGCCAAACTGTGGATTGGATTACTTCGAATAATGCAGAGCAGTCTTTTGGCTTAATACCGGTTTTTTACTGTTTAGCTTTCGAGATCTTCTGTTCGGGTACATGGAAGGCTGTGGAATACATAAAGATCGAAGATGGAAAGATGACAATACGTCTGTTAGAGAACATTTATTTGTTGGAAGATATCCGTCCATTCCAAAGGCTTCGTCTCAGATCAAGAAAGGCAACTTTGAGCGACTGTACTTGTTTCCTTCGACCTGATATCGATGTTTGTGTTCTCCATCGTCTCCATGAAGATGACTTGGAACCGGTATATGTAACTTCGATCTTTTTTTTTCTGTAAATACTCGGCATCTTCAAACTCTTCAAAATATTATTTGTGTATATTTGTTTCTTGCTTAGGTTTGGGTCGACGCGAGGATTGTTTCTATAGAGAGGAAGCCTCATGCATCTGAATGCTCTTGCAAGATCTATGTCAGAATTTATATAGACCAAGGCTGCATTGGGTCGGAGAGACAAAGAATCAACAGAGATTCTGTGCTCATCGGTCTAAACCAAATCTCCATTCTCCAAAAGTTTTTCAAGGAACAAAGCTCTGATCAGTTCTACAGGTGGAAGTTCTCCGAGGACTGTACTTCACTGATGAAAACGAGACTGTCGTCGGGAAAGTTCTTGCCGGATCTTTCGTGGCTGATTGTTATGTCGGTTATGAAAAACATTGCGTTTCACATAAGAACAGTGCAAACCAAGATGGTTTATCAGATTGTAACAGATGAAGGCTCTAGCAGCTCTTTGACTGCGATGAACATTACAGATGAAGACGGAATTTCGTTATCAAATGTGGTTCATTTTAATCCGGCGGATATAGTCGAGGATTCTCAAGTTCTTGAAATAAAGCAAGACACCGATATCTACCCGGAAGAAGATGAGGTAGTGGAACTGCGTCGGTCCAAGAGAAGAACTGTGAAACCGGATAGATATTACGGATGTGATTATCAACCAAACACAAATGACGGTTGGGTGCGGATGATGCCATATCGGAATGGAAAGTTGGCTGTCGTTAGTATGGAGAGTGAGGACGACGAAGAAGGTAGCGATGAGGATGGTGATACTAATGCTGAATTGTTTGCACCTTCATCGCATTTGATCAAGAAGAAAAGGACTAGTCCTAGACAAGGCGAGATTGTTTTGGTAGGGAAAAAGAGAGGACGTGGATTTGGTCCAAAACAGAGGAAATCCGAGCTTTCGGTTATTCCTTTCACTCCGGTGTTTGAGCCTATACCGTTGGAACAGTTTGGTCTTAATGCTAATTGTTTGGAAGGGGGTGGCGATTTCTCAAGAAGCCATTACTTTGATGAGACTGAAAAGTATCGAAGTAAGTCCGTGAAATACGGGAAGAAAATGACGGAAATGGAAGAGATGATGGAATCTGATCTATGTTGGAAAGGTCCTAACCACGTGAAGTCGGTTCCAAAAAGAATATTCCGACCACCGCGGTCCGTTGCTCCAAAAACTGAGGATTCCGAGCGACCACGAGTCTCTAAAAAAGTTACATTGAGCGCCGGTGCTTATAACAAGCTGATAGATACATACATGAACAATATTGATTCAACAATTGCAGCCAAGGACGAGTCCACCAATGTTGTTGACCAGTGGGAGGAGTTAAAGAAGACGAATTTCGCATTTAAACCGCACGGGGAGATCGAAGAAACCTCGAGTGAGGATGATGAGGGAGAGACTTCAGAGAAAGACATGTTATGGAGAGAAATGGAACTCTGTTTGGCTTCTTCTTACATTCTAGACGACAACGAGGTATCATTCTATTTGAAACATCTCATATACTAAAACTATATACTTGCCCGCTAATTCCATTGTTGTGGTGTATCAAAATCTCTAGGCAAGAGTGGACAACGAGGCTTTCAAAAAAGCAAAAATTGGTTGTGAACATGATTATATGCTGGACGAAGAAATCGGGCTATGTTGCAGGTTATGCGGTCATGTAGGAACTGAGATAAAACATGTTTCAGCACCTTTTGTAAGTGAAACTCACAACTTACAAATGCATAATATTACTTCGCTTGTAAAATGATTGTATTTAATGGTTTGGTTTAAATAGGCGGAGCATAAGAAATGGACTACAGAGACTAAGAAAATCGAAGAAGATGACATAAAGACTAAATTGAGCCACAAAGAAACCGAAGATTTCACTATGCCAAGTGACTCTTTGGAAATGGTTGCAGCTGAAGAAAGTGACAACGTTTGGGCATTAATACCTCAGCTTAAGAGAAAACTACATATGCATCAACGACGAGCTTTCGAGTTTCTCTGGAGAAATCTAGCAGGATCTGTGGAACCCGCGCTTATGGATCCCACTTCAGATAACATAGGAGGTTGTGTGATCTCTCATTCTCCTGGAGCTGGTAAAACTTTCCTAATGATCGCTTTCCTCACAAGCTACTTGAAGCTATTTCCCGGGAAGAGACCTTTGATTCTTGCTCCAAAGACAACTCTCTATACTTGGTACAAGGAGTTCATCAAATGGGAGATCCCGGTTCCGGTTCATTTGATCCATGGACGAAGAACCTACTGTGTATTCAAGCAGAGCAGCACGGTTCAGTTCAACGGAGTTCCGAAACCGAGCCAAGATGTTATGCATGTTCTTGACTGCTTAGAAAAAATGCAGAAATGGCACGCGCATCCGAGCGTTCTTGTAATGGGTTACACCTCGTTTCAGACTTTGATGAGAGAAGACTCGAAGTTTGCTCACCGGAGATACATGGCTAAAGTGTTAAGAGAGAGTCCTGGGCTTCTTATTCTTGATGAAGGACATAACCCGAGGAGTACCAAATCGAGATTACGCAAGGCCCTGATGAAAGTTGATACCGATTTAAGAGTACTTCTTTCGGGTACTTTATTCCAGAACAATTTCTCCGAGTACTTCAACACGCTGTGTTTGGCTAGACCCAAGTTTGTTCATGAGGTTCTAATGGAGTTAGATCAGAAATTCAAGGCCAATCAAGGTGTGAATAAAGCACCTCACCTGCTCGAGACCAGAGCTCGTAAATTCTTTCTCGACATTATTGCTAAAAAGATTGATGCGGGTGTAGGAGATGAACGCCTTCAGGGTCTCAATATGTTGAAGAATATGACTAACAGTTTCATTGATAATTATGAAGGAAGTGGAGGCGGAGCTAGCGATGCTCTTCCCGGTTTACAGATCTATACATTGTTGATGAACTCAACGGATATACAGCATAACATACTCACAAAACTTCAGAATGTAATGGTGACTTATCACGGGTTTCCACTCGAGCTTGAGCTTCTGGTCACATTGGCAGCTATACATCCTTGGTTGGTCAAGACCTCAGCCTGTAGCGCGAAATTCTTCAACCCTCAAGAACTTTTGGAGATTGAAAAGCTCAAGCACGATGCAAAGAAAGGATCTAAAGTCATGTTTGTGCTAAACCTGGTGTTCCGAGTGGTCAAAAGGGAGAAAATCTTGATCTTTTGTCACAACATTGCGCCAATCCGTCTGTTTATCGAACTGTTTGAGAAGGTTTTTAGATGGCAGAGAGGCAAAGAGATTTTGACCTTAACCGGTGATCTCGAGCTGTTCGAGAGAGGCAGATTGATAGACAAATTTGAAGAACCAGGAAACCCATCCCGAGTCTTACTAGCCTCGATCACAGCTTGTGCAGAAGGGATTAGTCTAACCGCGGCTTCACGGGTCATCATGCTCGACTCGGAATGGAACCCTTCAAAGACAAAGCAAGCAATAGCTCGTGCTTTCAGACCGGGACAGCAGAAAATTGTTTATGTTTATCAGCTCTTGTCTAGAGGAACATTAGAGGAAGACAAGTACAAGAGGACGACTTGGAAAGAATGGGTTTCGAGTATGATATTCAGTGAGGAGTTTGTTGAAGATCCGTCTCTATGGCAAGCTGAGAAGATTGAAGACGATGTTCTTAGAGAGATCGTGGGGGAAGATAGAGTTAAATCTTTCCATATGATCATGAAGAATGAAAAGGCTTCAACAGGGTGATGGTTTACATAAAAAAGAAGAATAATAATACCCTGCCATTTTCAGCTACAGAAAAAAAGAGGTCAGTTCTCTGTTTTAACCATGGCTTTGATGATGACAGTCTTTAAAGTTTAAAGTACCCAAGTCTCTGGAACTCATGTGTCGTATACTAATAATGTACCAATGGTTTATGTGAAAATGTAGTTCTATATAAGCCTGTCTTAAATAATGTGAAATATTGACAAAAAGTTAAGATAGTATTGTGTTTCCATTTCTTATACTTCTCTGTGTGATTCTATATGAACAAGTATTACAGGCACATTAAACTCTCCTTGAAACTTAGTCTTCTTGTAATAGGCTACCAATAATGCTAAGGCATCATGAATCTTTTGTTATAAAATAATACATACAACTTAACCAACAAACAAATTATATAAAAAAATGAAAGGAAAAAAAGGAACAGACAAGGAACTAATAAGGGAGACATGTTAATATAAGACCTGAGACATCAAACTAGACTCTGGCAAAGGAAGAGGTAAGAGTGTAAGAGACATTAGCAAGAGGACCTCGTTGCTCCGAGAGCTCATCGATGTCTTTGACAATGTCGAAGACTGCCTCAGGCTGAGCTAGTTTACGTGCGTTGTCTGAAATTTGTTCCAGCTCATCTGTCTTTGTGCTGAACCATTCGCCAACGATTCTCGCTGTCTCTTTGGGACTTCTCGTGAACACTCCTGCACCATTCTCCACTACATACGGCACATTCCCTTTCTCCTGTTTGGTTGCAATTATAATTGATATGAGAATTTATACACATATATGAGCTGATTGCATTAAAAACTAATCTCAACTGACCTGTCTCGGAATGTAATCGTTGAGGATGATAAGAAGTGATCGGATCAGCGATTCAGCTATTGTTCCTGGTCCAGCCTGCAAGATTCGTAAGACACTTAGCTCATGAACATTTTTGTGAATATGAGATTGTTCTGTTCCTCTTACTTTTGTGATGATGCAGTCACAAGCTCCCATCCATTTGATCATAATGCCGAAACGGTTTCTTTTGATCATATACAGTACACCTTAACAGGAATTTTCCATTCAACGGCTTCTAACGCAGAGGCCAATTTCTTGTTACGTCCACAGATGACAACCATTTGCCCAATGAGATTATTGTTCTCTCTGTCATACAACGATTCTTCAAGAGTTTTCGCGGTTTCTTTCACAGGACCCATACCTTCCCCTCCTCCCATCAATAGTACTGCACGAAGATCTAAATCCATCTCAAGCTCCTTTCTTAGATCATCCTTCACCAGAACAGCTCGGGCAAAAGATGGCCTCACAGGTAAACCAAAGACACGGACTTGAGACTCATCAAGCCCATCAAACAACGCCCTTTTCGCCACTTCTTGAAACGGGCAATAGCACCGATTCACCCCGGGATGAAACCTAAATCATAGAAGACCAAAAAAAAACATCAATTTTTTTGCAGCTAGCATATCTTAGAGACTATAAATCGAGGAGCTAATATATACCAAGTAGGATGACAAGTGTTGAGATCGGTAATGACGGTAACAAAGAAGACTCTTTTCTGTAGCTCTTGCCATTTAAGAACCCACAATGGAATGTGTTGCATCAGAGGATGAACACTTATGATTATCTCAGGCTTGTATTCCATTAAACCCGCCTCTACTTCCTTGGCATAATAGGCTGCAATGGCGGCTAGATAGCAAGAGTGGATCCATTTAGGAGATGTGCTGTGGAAAGCAACTTTCCATAGCTGAACATGCTTCACCATGAACTTATATGATCTCTCCATATCGTTCAATGGCCACCCTGTGTATTCTTTCCAGACATCCTTCACGATTATCTGTAAAAAAAACCCACCAAAATCATATCAATTTATACGTGCGACTCAATCAAAAACCAAAAAAGGACATTCTTTTTATTCTTTTTAGGGTGAGTATACACCACAATTTCTCAACATTCTTCTTCTTTACCCTGTATTTGTCTCCGAATTGGATCTTGAAAGCGTCGCTGATGGCTTCAGCAGAGGCACGGTGTCCACCTCCAGTGTCGCTCATGAGGATCAAGACGTTCTTCGTCCTCTCCGCACCGATCTGGACAAGCTCCATTGCCGATTCGTCCACGTCGCTGTAACAAACATCATCGTCGCTATCGTCGTAAGAATGCCTGTGAATGTGGTGATAGGTATAAAACCTGAAAGGACTCTAAAAGACTCCAAAATACTAGAAAGACTCTATAAAAATGATTTATATCATGACTTAAAAAGGGTAAAAAACCATGATATATGATGGTTTAAAAAGAGTAAAAACCATAATATATCATCTACCACCCATCTGAGGAATAGAAAATCAAATTGATCTTATATCAGGCTCAACACTTCCCAACAAGCCAGCTTAGCAAATGAATCCGCAAGAAACAAAAGAGTTGGAAAAGCAAGTTCAAGACCTCAAGGACAAAGGCTACATTAGAGAGAGTCCCAACCCTTGTGTCGTGTCAGTTCTACTAGTGCCAAAGAAAGATGGCTCATGGAGGATGTGTGTCGACTGTCGATCCATCAACAACATCACCATCAAGTACCGGCATCCAATCCCACATTTAGACAAAATGCTAGATGAGCTGAGTGGAGCCACCATCTTCTCCAAGATAGACTTAAAGAGTGGTTACCATCAAGTCAGGATAAGAGAAGGAGACGAGTGGTAGACTGCCTTCAAAACCATGCAAGGTCTCTATGAATGGCTTGTAATGCTATTCGGCCTCACCAACGCACCGAGCACTTTAATGAGGCTCATGAACCAGGTTCTAAAGCTTAGCTACAAGTGAGAATGTATCTATATAATCAATCCCTTCTTGTTGAGTGAAGCCTTTAGCAACCAGTCTAGCTTTACATCTTTCAAGAGAATCATATGCGTTATATTTAAGTTTGTAAACCCATTTGCATCCATTCACATGCTTCCTTAGAGGTAGAGTGGTAACTAGCCATGTTCCCTTCGTTTCAAGAGCTCCAAACACCCCATTCACTGCTTTATTCCAACGCTCAGATTTTATAGCTTGCACAAAATATCTTGGTTCTGTATTAGTGGTGATCGAGAGGATAAATGATTGATAGGGAGGAGATAGGGATTCATATGATAAAACAGAAGAAAGTAGATAGAGGATGGAATGAGAAGGATTTAGAGTTGTTTCTTGGGTAAAGTAACAATGATACTCAGAAAGATATGACAGAGCATAGTCGTTCATTTAGGCCTTACCTCAGCTGCATAATTTAAACCAGTAGAGCCCTCGACAGTTTGATGTGTGACAAGTAGGGTGTTAGAGTGTGCATTGTGTAGTGGTAATGATGGTGATGATGCATGATCAGATGCAGATGATGATGGAGATGTATGTGATTCAACATAGTGAGATGCATCAATAGAATGAGATGCATCAATAGAATGAGATGCAACATGTGATGAAGAATGAGATGCATCAGGTGAATGAAATGCATCAGGTGAATGAGATGTATCAGGTGATGAAGTGAATGCATGAGAATTAGGACTAGACATATGATCAGAAATAGGCAATGGTAAAATGGATAATGGGAACAAATCATTAGCAAGAGGAGGAAACAGACTTGAATCATGAAAAGGTAAGACAATTTCATGAAAAACTACATTTCTAGAAACATATATAACATTGGATTCTAAGTCAAGTACTTTGTAACCTTTATAACCAGATGGATATCCAAGAAAAATATATGGTTTGGCTCTAGGAGAAAATTTTGTTCTGAATTTCGGATAAGTGGAGACATAGCAAAGACAACAAAAGACACGCATCAGATTATAATTAGGTGGTTTCTTAAGCAATTTTTCATATGGCGATTGATTGTCAAGCAAAGGTGAAGGAGTCCTAATGATCAAGTTGATAACACCATACTTTTACCCATTTCACTATCTATTTTAGAATACTTTAATAAGTGTTTCATTCGCTTTTATATGCTTTTATTGTAGTTTTCGCATATTTGTAGTTTCAAGACTCTTTTCAGGTTACTTAGGCAAAAACATTACAAATTGGAGAAACACCAAATTTTTGGCTCAGAGTCAAACTGTCAAAAATCTAACTGCCAAATAGGTTTTTCTCACCGTCTGATCCAACCCAATTTTGGAGATATTCAAGAAGGACCAGCTACCTTTCCATTCCAACTAATTTGAGGACGATCCAACAGTTCAGTCAAAAGATACATCAAGAACAAGACGTCACAGTTCACCACGGGCAGAAGCACTCCACCCGCGGCCAAGAGGCAGTTCACCGCAGGCAGAAACTCTCCGCCCGCGGCCAAGGAGTGATTCACCGTGGTCAGAGTCCATGGACCCGCGGCCAGCCCCTCTTCGGTCCCGTAAGCCCATTTGCAAAACCCGTTCAAATCCCATCAACTCAAAACCATAAAGACCGACGAAAGGAAGAGAGAAGACCTATAAATATGTGTTTTAGAGACCTAATTTTGTGTCCTTGCTTTTACACCATTTTTATTTTAGTTTTTGCATTACTTTTCTTAAGCTTTTGTTCTTTACTTTCAAGATTGGTATAGAAGTTCTCTCTGGACCTAGTTCCTAAATTCGAGAGCCTTCTTCTTCCATCTCTTGCTTTTATTTAATTATGTCTTTACTTTCAATTATGTCCGAGTAATTTAGTTGTTGGGTTTAAAGGGATTATCAAAGAGGAATTCTATGTTCGATAAGGATTTCACGAGATAAACCTAGCCGTATTCTAGAACTCTTTCTTATAGATCGTTGTTAATGCATAAATCTAGCGTCATAAACTAGAGGATGATTACTAGGTGTTATAAGAACCACTAAAAGTGTTGAATCTAACCACCCGAACCGTTAATCTATAGGAGCATCTCGCATCATAAGATACAAAAGTATACTTATGGAGTGTCGTGAGATATTAAGAACCAGTGCAAATATCATGACTTTCTGCGCGGTCGGAGACGAAAGCTACTGGTCGAGTATATAAGTTATTGGTGCGTAAGATGTACGAAAGTAGGTTACACCATTTATTATGTTCTGTTCGTGGAGTGACTAGAATCAATTGTTACTAGAGAGCTTAGGTACCGTGATTGAATTAAACATCCCCTAAGATATCCCTGTCGACCCAACATTGTTTTTTATAGTTTACAAACCGCTTTTCCCTTTTTACTTTCAAGCCATCGATTTTCATTCTAAGTTTACAAGCAATTTTCTGTTTTTTGTTCTTTACAATTTCGTTACCAAAAACCCTACAAAACCTTATTCTCGTTTTAGACTTCCTTGCTAATTCTCTGTCTAAGGTCTAACAGAAAAACATTTCCTCCCTGTGGATCGATACCTTAAGTAATACAACGCACATCTGTGTATTTGTAGACTTTTAGGTTAATAAATTTAAAACCTGAAGTTTGGATTACAAATCCGACCGCATCAAGTTTTTGGCGCCCTTGCCGGGGAGGCAATCGCTACAGTTCTTTCACACCTTAGAGGTTAGCAAATTGACTCTAGAACAAATTTTTTTCTTTTAATTTTCGTTTTTGTTTTTCTTCGTTTCAGGCTTTGAAACATGAACTCGCCTCTGGAGCGAGATCACTACTACGAGCAGGGTTTCTACGACCCATCTTATGCTCACAATTCTCACGATTCACATGCCAACTGTGATTCGTTCTACATGGATCAGAAACCGGCACCGACCAACTACTCTCGAGGACGCCACGAGCATCCTTATTCCCGAGACGAGCCTTTTGCGTCTCCGTTTGTCAACTCTCGACAAAACTCTTACCGTCTTCCTCACCAAACCTCGAACCAGCACGTTTGCAACTCGGACATCAGCATGCGTTTGGAGCGACTCAACGTTATGATGAATCAATACCTCGACTGTCAAGTCGTGACCGAGGCGGCCATGAACAAGAAGATAGACACAATCTATGCCTAGTTCAACAAGAAATTTGATGATCTTGTTCCACACATCAAAATCTTCTTGGAACAAACTCTAAAGGATGCTGCTACTATCAAAGAGAGGACGGAAATCATGGAGGAAGAGAAAACAAAGCAAAAATACGAGATCATTCAAAACTCCATGGAGATTCGCGATTCGAAGCAAGAAATCAAGGAAACTAGCGAGTTTGCATCTTGGTACAGAGAAAGGACTGATGATGAACTTCAAGAAATCGAGTCTCGCTTCGGCATACTTGAATACAAAGCTAGAGAAACCGATGCTACGGTAAGTCACCTATCCGACGCTCAAAAGACGACGAAAATCCACAGAGACTCACGGAAACACACAATAGATTGTATAGGTGAAAATTAAGCTAAGCGATCAATGGAATTGAAAGCAAATACGTAAATTAAAAAAGTTGTAATTCGATGAAGGAAAGATAGGTTCTGGGTATTTCTCAGGAAATCAATGAATGCAGATAAACTAATAAATCAGGGCTCAGGTTATGCGCGGTTCTTGAACTCAAATCACTAAGGTATAATTAACCAACTCTCGTTGCGAGAATTATCTAAATCTAAATCCTAGAATTTCAAATCTCTTTGCGAATCTGATATATCATGGTTTTTTACCCCGTTTAAGCCATGATATAAGTCCGTTTTATCGAGTCTTTCTACTATTTCGTAGTGTTTTAGAGTCTTTTACAGGTTTTAGAACGTTTGGAGCATAATTGGAGATATTAGAGCTTTCTGGAGCATTTTGGAGCAAAGCAGACGTTCGTGTAGCTGAGTACCCGATTTGAAGTTTGAATGTCGATCGATACTGCCTAGTATCGGTTGATACTCATCGAAGCAGACATGACCCGCGACTTTAATGAAGAGTTGAAGAATTGCAAAATTGCCCAGAAGTATTTATTATTTACAAGAAGTCCCAAAACGTGATTTATGTTATTTAATAGGATTTTATAACCACTTTGGCTGTGTGCTTTTTGTTCTAAGTTTTATTATACTTTGGTTTTGTGAGAGAGCTTTGGAAGGGAAACAAGTTTGAAACTATGTTCGTCCTAGAGAAGATTTCGAACCCTCTTGTTACTCTTTCTATTTTATTTGATGATTTATTCAAACATGTTTATTGCTTCAATTTCCATGTCTGAGTAGATCTCTTGTTAGGTTTAGGGTTCTCATAAGGGTTATCTCTGAATGCTAGGTTGATTACTTATTAGGATTCACCATCTGAATTAGTTCTTCACCATAGGTTGTTTGCAAAGCTAATTCTAGATTGATCACCTAGAACTTAGATCTTAGGATAATTGATTAGGCGCGAGAGTGCGATTAATTACCTAATAGAACCTAAGGTGAGCAAAATAACTATTCACAAAGAGATTTGGTTTAGTTGTTTTGTGAACAAATCAAACCTGATTTAAAAAGCTGATTTAGACTTTAGGATTCGCAAAGAGATTTGGAATTCCTAGGATTTAGATTTAGATAGTTTTCGCAACGAGAGTTGGTCAACTATATCTTAGTGATTTGAGTTCAAGAACCGCGCTAAATCTGAATCCTGTTAGTTAGTTTATCTGCATTCATTGATTTCCTGAGAAATACTCTGAACCTATCCTTCTCCAATTGAATTTACAACCGTTTTAATTCACGTTCTGTTTTCAATACTATTGATCGTTTAGCTTTATTCTCACCTATATAATCTATTGTGTGTCTCTGTGAGTCCTTGTGTTCAACCCCTACTTTACTGCAACTACTGTTTAGTACTTTTAGGGTATTAATTTGAGCATATCAAATTTGGCGCCGTTGCCGGGGACTCAATTCGCCATTAGATTTTAGTTTGAGATTTTCGACTAAGCTCGTCGGTATCGGTCGATACTATCTTGTATCGGTCGATACTCGTCGTTTTCTTTTTGTTGATATCGATCGACACCACTTGGTATCGGTCGATACTCATCACGTTTTTGTTACTAACGTTTTTGACTCTTGTTTTCAGGTGTATGCCAAATCTCGAAACCAGAAAGAGCAAGAGCACTCAGCTAGTTGATTTGTCACTCGAGCAGCTAGCACTTTATGAGAACGAGGCATTCATCTACACTCGAGCAGAACGCACAAACAGAAGAGCAAAGATGAACAACAATCAAGTGGAGTTGGGTCAAGATGCAGCTGGTGCTTACAGAGACCAAGAGGGTCGTTTGTGCAATGAGCAAGGACAACGTCTGGATGGAGAGGGGAACATCATTCCACCTGCTCATGTTGTCGCTGGGAATGTCGCTGGGAACGCGAACGCAGTGAATGCTGAGAATGATGTGGTTAAACGTGGTACAACGATTGGTGAATGCAACAGACCTGACCAGTTTTATGCAAATCGATCTGTGATCCGTCCTCCTGCTTTTCCGAGGAATGACTTTGAGCTGAAACCTGCATACTACACTCTTGTGGGTCAGCACCCTTTTCATGGTCTTTCCAGCGAGCATCCCATGGATCATATTGAGAGGTTCGAGGATTTGGTCACTAGCATCAAGAGCAATGGGGTGTCCTACGATTACCTCTTCTGCAAGCTTTTCCCATACTCTCTTCTTGGTGGGGAAGCAACTTATTGGCTGAAGCTGTTACCTCATGGATCGTTGACTACTTGGGAGGAGACCAAGAATGCTTTCTTGACCAACTTTTATGATGATGCAAGATCCGAGGATCTGAGGAACTGAGGAACAAAATCTCCCAATTTTCTCAAGGACCTACTGAGACGTTCAAGGCTGCTTGGACGAGATTCAAGTCATATCAGAGAGATTGTCCACATCACGGATACTCTGATGTTCAGCTGATGGGTTTCTTCTTCAGAGGACTTGACTAGAGGTATCAGATGACTTTGGATGCTTCGAGCAATGGAAACTTCAACACCAGGTATCCTGATGAAGCCTATGTCCTGATTGAGAACTTGGCGTCTAGCAATAGCACCAAGAATGCTGATTTTGAGCGCAAGAAGCTAGGTGGTAACATGGATGGTTCACAAATTACTGATTTTCAAGCTAAGTTGGATTCTATGCACAATATTCTGATGGGCAAGACACAAAAGGCTGTTCACTTTGCTGAAGATGTTGAGGTATTCAACGAGGATGAAGTAGAGGATGTTAACTACATTGGTGGTTCTGATTTTCAGGGTTAGAGGAATCAATTCAACAACAACCGAAACTTCAACAACTACTCTCAGCAAGGAGGTTCGAACCAGTTTGGTCAAAGATCACCTCAGAACAGTGGGTACACCAGAAACTATGGAAACTCATCTTATCAGCCCATACCTACTAAGCTTCCAGATAGCAAGATCGAGTATATGTTTGAACAGCTGGTTCAAGGACAGCAACAGCTCACTGTGAATCTCAACGGAAAGATAGATGTTGTGTACAAGGATCTGAGTGGAAGGATCGACGCTCTCGATACTCATCAGAAGATGTTGGAAACGCAAGTAGCTCAGACTGCAGCAGCTGTCAAGGGAAAGACGACTCAGGCACAGAAGGAGTACGTCAATGCAATCACCTTACGAAGTGCAGAAAACTTTGAAACCTCTGTCGAAGGTGATTCCGAACCTGATTTGCCAGTGTCGACCGATACCATTGCCGATATCGATCGATGCCAGTCTGAAGAACCGACACACGAGCCTTGTGTCGATCGACACCAACCTTGTATCGATCGACACCCCTCGGGGGCTGAACCAGAAATCGTGAAGGAACCAGAGATGATTAAGGAACGTGTCTACAAGCCTAAGGTACCATACCCTCGATTACCCAGACACCTCAAGGACCCCATTTCTCCAAAACAGCTGCGTGGCTTTGAGAAGATGGTACAAAGAATTCCACACACACTGACTTTTGAAGAAGCTCTTGAGTACCGCCCTCTTTACAATCACTTCCGATATTGCAGAGAAACTGAGGACGAGATCAAGGCACTCTTCATCAAGGTCAGAAGTACACCAGCTCCACTGAAGAAGATGACTAAGAGGGAAGACCCAGGGAAATTTTCAGTTTCATGCTCTATCTCCGGAGTTGAATTCAAAGAATCTCTGGTTGATTCAGGATCTAGCGTTAATGTTATGTCGAAGGCACTTGCAGAGAAGCTGAAAATCGATGACATAAGATCTACTCAGATGCCTCTCACATTCGCGAACTCTTCCACAACAGTTCCATACGGTAAAATCCCTGATTTGATGGTTAAGGTAGGAGACTGTCTGGTTCCTACCGATTTTCAAGTTGTGGAGATGCATGCAAGGTCTAGCACACCTTTGATTCTTGGAAGACCGTTCATGGCTACTGCTGGTGCAGTTATGGATACGCCCAGTAAGAGCATCTCGTTCTCGTACATTGACAAACATGTCTCCTACAAAGCCATCCCCTCTAGAAGACCTCCCACACAGATATCTTGCATCCCCGTTGGTGCAGGAGAAACATTGATGGTTGATCTTTTGGAAGAGCCTTGTGCTAAGTCAACTGCCATAGAAGTTCTGGATCATCCTCCTATCGTCACCAAGAATGTCATCAAAAAGACTAAGGCAAAAAAGGAGGTGACGAACAAAAGAGTCGAGAGTGCTACACAAGTCACCTTAATCCCTAAGAAGTGCGATGGAGATTCGATCGAATATAAGGTGAAATGCAAGGGGACCTCAAGACCATTTTCTAAGGCTAGAGTTCTTCTTACTCCAGAGCTGAAAGAGAAAGGACAAGAAGTTGTGGAGAACATGTTGCACAGAACTCTGAAGCTGGAGATGTCAAGTTGTGGGGCCTGTTTTGCTGCAAGCTCTCATTCTTATCTGGATTGATCGTCCGTAAAGTCAAGCTCCTGACGTTAAACAAGCGCTGAGTGAGAGGCAACCCACTGGTAAGTCTGTACATATGAGTCTTTTATTTTTCTAGTTTTTTTTGTGTTTTGTTGTGTAACGTGAATCAGATTCGGAGGTCCTGTGTCGATCGATACCACTTGGTGTCGGTCGATACTCATCGTTAAACATACACATTCTGGACCGACCTCCGTGTGGCGAGTCAATCATTCCACACACTCTGTATCGATCGACACCCACTAGTATCGATCGATACTCCATGTGCAGGTAAGTTTCTTTATAAACCCTTCGGTTTTTCCTTTCTTCTCCCACCGCCTCCATCGCTCGATACAAATACCAAACTCTCTCTCTCAAAATCACAAATCTTCGTTTCTCAACGGATTTGAGTGATTTTGTGTCTATCCTGCTCGGATTTTCGTTCTCTATCTCATTCTCTCACTCAATCTCACGATCTACAAGGTATGAATCACGAATCTTCATCTTTTCAATCCGTGAACCAAGGTTTGACTTTCGATTTTTAGGCTCTTAGAACTTGTTTTACTGGATGATTATCACTTGATTTGTGTGTTCTAGGCCTAGTCGAATCTTGCATTACACTTACTTCCCCCTGGTTTGCACTTTTGGAATTTTTGGATTCATGTTCTTCGTTGTGATGCTCGATACCTGTACGAGTATCGCTCGATACCACATTGGTATCGGTCGATACTGGCTACTTCACTTTGCCGAGATTGTTGTATTTGAGAGAGATGTTGGATTTATGCTGTGTTTTGTTTGTTGACAATGCAGATGGCACCTAGGAAGAAGGCACGCACGGATACCGCATCCAGCTCTAACCCACCAGGGAAAGAGTACCAGTTGGGTGCTCGAGTCGAATTCTTACACAATGGGGTTTGGATGCCAGGATCGGTTATAACCTGTCTCACCCAGAATCGTTACAAGGTTCAGACCACCAACTCTACCGACTTCACAGTGGTTTTCGGCACCAACTTACGCGACGCACCATCCGAGGCTCCTACATTTTCATCACATGTGCCTCCTCACGCGACTGTTCGTTTTCCATGGCCTAAGATCAGTGAGAAGGCTAGGATACGTTTGAGGGATGATTACGAGGGGTCGGATAAGGAGATTATGGAGAGCAAGGCTTGCACACATAGGCCTATTTCCGAGAAGTGGGACGATTACGATTCAATCTTCTACAATGCTTGGCAGGAGGTTGATGTGCGCCCCACTCGGTTTATTGATACGCACACTATGCGTCATCTGGGTTTTGACAGGGAGCTTGATGGATTGATCCGCAAGATCGGATTGGGGACGATGCATGCGCGACAATATGACATGTACCCTGACTTGGTTCGCTAGTTCCTCGCTTCTGTCCGCGTCCACTACACTGGTTAACCTCCAGTGACTGCACAACAGGGTGTTCTAACTTTTCTAATTCGCGGTGTGCAATATAGGATATCTTTTCAGGAGCTCTGCGATATATATGGGTTTCACCGGGACTTCTCGAAGTGCGAGCTTCCTCGCAAGTTCATGGATATTGAGGCATGCTGGTCTCACTTTGGGCATGGGGTCTATGACAGTAAGACCACTACACAGATGGATGTGCGCCATCCCGTCCTGCGCTGCCTTGTGAGGATCCTGAGCAACACTTTGTTATGTAAGATGGAACCAAACAAGATGAGAGTTGCTGAGCTGGTTGTTCTGTCTATCGGGATTGGAGACCTCATTTCTGATGAGGCATATGAGTGGCCTGAGTTGGATCTCGCGGTTAACATGGGTGCTGTATTCGCACATCACTTGAAGTCGCTGAAAGTCTTGCCTTTCACAGGACGTGGCAAGGCTTCTAGGACTGCAAGTCGTAAGAAGACAGAAACGGTGGGCAGTCTTCTCACTCCCATTTTCTTGCACCTGGGAATCAGCACCACCAGTTGTTCGATCGTGACCTCCCGCGAGCTTATGGATGAGGCGCACTTGGAGCACATGCGTTGGCTGAAGCCTCACAGGCGTTGGGTTTTTAGCACTTCTGTTGGGGACTTTCTGGTTCAGCTCCCCAACACTGATCTGACCTACATAGGCGGTGACCCTGCTCAGCTGCTGTTCGCACCCTCTGATGATGACATGGAGCCTGCACCGCTCACTAGACGTCGAGGCTCCACTACTAGAGCACAGCCACCTGTAGATGACCCTGCTGGGGGTCAACCGCAAAAGGAGCCATCTCCTATTGCTGCTGCGCTTTCTCTTCCTCCACCACCTAAGATGGAGATGGATCCTTTTCAGCGATACGTTGTCACGAGTTTGCAGACGATCTTGACCGCTATCTCTCGCTACCGCTGCATGACTGACACGGACGCTGGTCCTTCGTCTCGCCGTCCTATTTCACCACGCACACCCACTGACGTTGGACCATCTGGCACTGCTGGCGATGACTCTGACGCCACTAAGGAGGATTAGTCCTCTCTCTATCTGATCATCACGTTTGTTGTTTTCTTTCCCCTTTTTCTTTTTATTTTCGTTTGAAATTTTGTGTCTTTTATGTTTTTGGACCTGTGGATTTATGCTTCTTTGATATTTTGTTGCACCTAACTTGTGTTTGAGTGGTCTAACAGTGCTTACATTTAACACCTGGACCGTTTGACACACTTTTGGAGCTACATCTGACCTTAGACGATCAAACACGAAATCGCCTTAGTGTCGATCGATACCCTGTTGGTATCGGTCGACACCCTACGCGAATAAACGGTTCATCATATTGACCTAAGCCTGGTATCGCTCGATACCAGGCCGTGTGTCGGTCGATACTCGATGTTCCAGCACGGTAACTTCTTGTTTCTCATAACTCCATTTGGTTCTTTTGTTTTGTTTCACCAACTCTAGGCTAGATAACACTGGGGACAGTGTTGTTCAAGTCTGGGGGAGGTAGTCGCTGACTTTGTTTTTGTTTTTCTTAGAGTCATTCGTTGTTTTATGGAGTCAAAACTTTGTTTGAGACTGTGATCTTTTTCTTGAATCTATTGATTTAACCTTGCTTCTAGGTGACCATTGTTACAGAATCAGTTCTAGATCGACTAATGAAAAATCCAAAGGCTGACTAGTTAACTAGAAGACACTTATGTTTCCAGCAAAGTTCCTTAAAGCCTGAGCCAAATTTTTGCACTTCATCAATATGGTTAGTATCCATAGAGCTTGATTGATCATTCGTATCTGACAAAGGAACCCATGTGTTTGAAAATAATAGTATTTCTCTCCCTGTTACAAGTTAATTAATAAGATGCATTAAAATATGAAATGATTTTCTTCTGAGTAGAGGGTTAGGAAAATTTCCAACGATCCCATTCTTCTACTTGGTGAGGAATGATCACACAAAGGATTGTAAGCGAGGCTAGGATTTTCCTATGATGCCATTATTCGCCTATGCCTTTGATACGTTGAGAGGAAAGAACCGAAGATTCTGTGGCTAACACCATCAATACTCGCGTCTCATACCTTGATGTGTATATGCAAAGCTAAAAAAACAAAAGAAAGAACATAATAAGAAATAAGTCTGGGGGAGAGAAATAATACCAGAAAGTGTGAAAAAGGGTGGTTCCTTGTCATGATATTGTATGGGAAAGAATCTAGAAGGTTCTTGGTATTAATCGCAGCGATGAAACTGGCGAGGATGGCTTGATTGAACAATGCTATGAAATAATGTGTGTAGTCTGGAAAGCTGCGAATGTCTACGGAGAAGTACATGGTGGTTATATCAAAAGCTGGTTAGGTAACATTTGGGTGCTTCGGAAAAGGATCTCTGCGATGGTTCAAGAAAAGGTGAGTCTCTATGTTTTCAAACCTCTTTCTCTAGTTTAGTTTTTTGTTTTGCTTGAGGGCAAGCAAAGGCTAAGTCTGGGGGAGTTGATATATCATGGTTTTTACCCCCGTTAAGCCATGATATAAGTCCGTTTTATAGAGTATTTCTACTATTTTGTAGTGTTTTAGAGTCTTTTACAGGTTTTAGCACGTTTGGAGCATAATTGGAGATATTGGAGCTTTCTGGAGCATTTTGGAGCAAAGCAGACGTTCGTGTAGCTGAGTACCCGATTTGAAGTCTGAGTGTCGATCGATACTGCCTAGTATCGGTCGATACTCATCAAAGCAGACACGACCCGCGACTTTAATGAAGAGTTGAAGAATTGTAAAATTGCCCAGAAGTCTTTATTATTTACAAGAAGCCCCAAAACGTGATTTAGGTTATTTAATAGGATTTTACAACCACTTTGGTTGTGTGCTTTTTGTTCTAAGTTTTATTATACTTTGGTTTTGTGAGAGAGCTTTGGAAGGGAGACAAGTCTGAAAGTCTGTTCGTCCGAGAGAAGATTTCGAACCCTCTTGTTACTCTTTCTATTTTATTTGATGATTTATTCAAACATGTTTATTGTTTCAATTTCCATGTCTGAGTAGATCTCCTGTTAGGTTTAGGGTTCTCATAAGGGTTATCTCTGAATGCTAGGTTCATTACTTATTAGGATTCACCATCTGAATTAGTTCTTCACCATAGGTTGTTTGCAAAGCTAATTCTAGATTGATCACCTAGAACTTCGATCTTAGGATAATTGATTAGGCGCGAGAGTGCGATTAATTACCTGATAGAACCTAAGGTGAGCAAAATAACTATTCACAAAGAGATTTGGTTTAGTTGTCTTGTGAACAAATCAAACACGATTTAAAAAGCTGATTTAGACTTTAGGATTCGCAAAGAGATTTGGAATTCCTAGGATTTAGATTTAGATAGTTTTCGCAACGAGAGTTGGTCAACTATATCTTAGTGATTTGAGTTCAAAAACCGCTCTAAATCTGAATCCTGTTAGTTAGTTTATCTGCATTCATTGATTTCCTGAGAAATACCATGAACCTATCCTTCTTCAATTGAATTTACAACCGTTTTAATTCACGTTCTGTTTTCAATACTATTGATCGTTTAGATTTATTCTCACATATATAATCTATTGTGTGTCTCTGTGAGTCATTGTGTTCGACCCCTACTTTACTGCAACTACTGCTTAGTACTTTTAGGGTATTAATTTGAGCATATCAGAATCATAAAGTCTAAACCAGCTTTTAGTTCAAATTTGATTTGTTCACAAAACAACTAAACCAAATCTCTTTGCGAATAGTTATTTTGCTCACCCTAAGTTCTATCAGGTTTCTCAATTGCACTCTCGTGCCAAATCGATTAACCTAAGATCTAAGTTCTAGGTGATCAATACAGAATTAGCTTTGAGAACAACCTTAGGCGAAGAACTAATTCAGATTATGAACCCTAAATAACTAATCAACCCATCATTCAAAAAAATCCCTTATGAGAAACCTAAACCTAACAGGAGATCTACGCAGACATAGAGATTGAAACAATAAACATGACTGAATAAATAATAAAGAAGAGAGTAAAACAAGGGTTCAAAATCTTCTCTCTGACGAACAGAGTTTCAGACTTGTCTCCCTCAAAAGCTCTCTCACAAAACCAAAGTAGAATAAAGCGTGTATCAAGCGTAGCCAACAAAGTGGCTGATAAACCTAATAAATATCCTAAACACGTTTTGGGGCTTCTTGTAAATAATAAAGTCTTATGGGGCAATTTGCAGTTTCTCAAATCTTCATAAAAGTCGCGATCCTTCTATTTCTTCGATGGGTATCGATCGATACCGTAAGTGTATCGATCGATACTCATGCATCAAATCGGCGTCTCAGCTACAGGATCTCCGCTTAGCTCCAAAAAGCTCCAAAATGTTTCGATATCTCTAATTATGCTCTAAACGTACCTAAAACCTGAAAAGACTCCAAAATACTAGAAATACTCTATAAAAAGGACTTATATCATGGCCTAAAACGGGTAAAAACCATGATATATCAATGGCATTTCTTGTCAACCGTTAGAGCCATCATGGATAGGCCAAATCGACGTGTCTCCTTTGCTAACATTGACAAGGATGTGTTCTACACCGTTGTCCCACTCAAGAGAGAAAGACACCTCAAATTCAAGGATCCCGATCCCGACTCACTATGGAGTGATGAGGCACATGACGAGGAGATCGAAGAAGACTTGTCGAAAGACACTGTCCTTCTACGACTGAGCTCATCTACCTACCAACGTCGAGCTAAATGACTTTAAACAAAAGCACTCAATGAGAGGCAACCCATTTAGGTATGCTTTTATTTTTAGTTTTTTTTTTCTATTAATGTTTTTCTTTTCTTAGTTTCAGCTTTTTAAAAAAATAAAAAAAAACCAAAAAATTCAAAAAAATGAAAAGATAAAAGGATGGAGACACGGTTCGACAAAATAAAGAGTTTATTCTAGAGTCGATTTACTAACCTCTAAGGTGTGACAAAACGAATAGCAATTGCCTCCTTGACAACGGCGCCAAAAACTTGATGCGGTCGAATTGTTTCTGAAACTTCAGGTTTAAATTTGTAAATCTAAAAGTTCTGCAAGTGCACAAACGTGCGTTGTAGTACTTAAGGTATCGATCCACAGGGAGGGAAATTTGTCCTGTGAGACCCTAGACATAGAATAGCAAGGAAGTCTAGAACGAGAATAAAGTTTTTATAGGGATTTGTCACAAATATTGTAAATAATGGAAAAACGAAAAATTGCTTGTAAATTAACCTAAAAAAATTGATGGCATAAACTAAACATGAAAATGATTTGTAAACAATAATAATACGGTGTTGGGTCGACATAGATATCTTAGGGTATGCTCGTTTCAATCACAGCCCTTAAGCTCTTAGTAACAAAGTTTCTAGATTTTAACTCCACGAACTGAACGTAATAAACAGCGTAGCCTACTTACATATATCCTACGCACCAACAATCTATATACTCGACCAGTAGCTTTTGTCTCTGGCCGCGCAGAAAATTATGTTGTTCGCGCTGGTTTTTCTTAGTTCACGGCACTCCGTAAGTGTACTTTCGTATCTTACGACGCGACACGCTCTTATAGATGAATGATTCGGGCATTTAGATTCAGCATTTATGGTGGTTCTTTAACACCTATGAATCAATCTCTAGTACATTGATATATCATGGTTTTTACCCTGTTTAAACCATGGTATAAGTCCTTTTTATAGAGTCTTTCTAGTGTTTTGTAGTCTTTTAGAGTCTTTTACAGGTCTTAGCACGTTTGGAGCCTAATTGGAGTTACTGAAGCTTTCTGGAGCAGTCTGGTGCAAGGGCTGAAGTTCGTGTTGCTGAGTACCTGATTTCACGATAAGCATCGATCGATACCCCCTGGTATCGATCGATACTCATCGCAGCAAGACACGACCCGCGAGTTTTCCAAGACTTGAAGAATTGCAAAAGTGCCCAGAAGTCTTTAATAATTACAAGAAGACCCCAACTCGTGTTTTAGGTTATAAATAGGATTTTTCAGCCACCTGTTTAGGCTATGCTTTTTATACTTTGATTATACTTTGGTTTGAGACAAGTCTGAATCTCCCTTCGTCCGAGATCAGATCTTAAAACCTCTTGTTATTCTTATTTTCTATTGATGATTTATTCAAACATGTTGATTGTTTCATTCTCCATGTCTGAGTAGATCCACTTTAGGTTTAGGGTTTTCTCATAGGGATTTCTTTGAATGCTAGGTTGATTAGTTTATTAGGATTCACCATCTGAATTAGTTCTTCGCTTAGGTTGTGTTCAAAGCTAATTCTAGGTTGACGAATCTGGAACTTAGATCTTAGGATAATTGATTAGGCACGACAGTGCGATTAATTACCTGATAGAACCTAGGTGAGCAAATTGATTATTCGCAAAGAGATTTGGTTTAATTGATTTGTGAACATATCAAACCTGAACTTTAAAGCTGATTTAGACTTTAGGATTCGCAAAGAGATTTGGAATTCCTAGGATTTAGATTTAGATAATTCTCGCAACGACAGTTGGTTAATTATACCTTAGTGATTTGAGTTCAAGAACTGCGCTAAATCTGAATCCTGCTAGTTAGTTTATCTGCATTCATTGATTTCCTGAGAAAAACCCTGGACCTATATTTTCCCAATTGAATTACAACTCCTTTAATTTATGCATTGTTTTTAATTACATCTGTTTGGCTTAGCTTAATTCTCAACTATATAATCTATTGTGTGATCTCTGTGAGTCTTTGTGGTTCGACCCCTAGCTATATTACAACTACTGCTTTAGTACTGTTAGGGTATTAAATTGAGCATATCAATTTTGGCGCCGTTGCCGGGGACTCAATTTCGCCTTTAGATTTTAGCTGTCGAGTTTCGACTAAGTCCGTCAGTATCGATCGATACCCCATTGGTATCGGTCGATACTCCGGCGATTTCTTTGTAGGTATCGATCGACACCACCTGGTATCGATCGATACTCAACGTATTCTTTTGGTTACTTACGTGCCTTGTCTAGTGTTTTGTTTGCAGGTGTATGCCTGTTCGTGAAACCAGAAGCAACAAGAGCACTCAGCTAGTTGAACTGTCACTGGAACAGCTAGCACTTGCGTAACGCACAAACAGAAAGACCAAGCAAACATCAGGGATGAACAACCCAGTGGTTTTAAGAGCTGATGAAGCTAGAGTTCTGAGAGACCAAGAGGGTCAAGTGTGCAATGATAGAGGGCAGCGACTTGATGAAGCTGGAAACGTCGTTGTCCCTGCTGCTATTATTGAGATTGTCGCGCCAGCTGGGCGCGCCAACGTTGGGAATGCTGCAGGTGATCGCGGTAGAACATTTGCTGAGCACAACAGACCTGATCAGTTCTATGCCAATCGATCTGCGATTCGCATCCCAACTTTTCAGAGGGACGACTTCGAGCTGAAGCCTGCATACTATGCTCTCGTGAGTCAGAATCCTTTCCATGGCCTACCACATGAGCATCCCATGGATCATATCGAGAGATTCGAAGATTTGGTCACTGGTATGAAGTATAATGGAGTGCCCAATGAATATCTTTTCTGCAAACTCTTCATGTACTCTCTTGGTGGAGATGCTGCTTATTGGCTGAAGCAGTTGACTCCTGGTTCACTAACTACATGGGAAGAGACCAAAAATGCATTCATGTGCAACTTCTATGATGATGCGAGATCTGAAGAGCTCGGGAACAAAATTTCCCAGTTTTCTCAAGGCCCAACAGAAGGACTCAAGGCTGCTTGGATTCGTTTCAAGTCTTATCAGAGAGATTGTCCGCACCATGGGTTCAATCAGGTTCAGTTGTTGGGCACCTTCTACAGAGGGATCGATTGGAGATACCAGATGGCTCTGGATACTGCGAGTAATGGGAATTTCAACACCAGATATCCAGATGATGCAGTCGTGCTGATTGAGAACTTGGCGTCTAGCAATAGCACCAAGAATGCTGATTTCGACAGGAAGAAGCAGTCTGGAGGAATTGATGCATCTCAGATTGCTGAAGTTCAAGAGAAGCTGGATATTTTGCTTGGGAAGTCGAAGAAGACTGTCCACTTTGCTGCTGAGGATGAAGTGGAAGATTGTAACTACGTTGGTGGTTCTGGATTTCAGGGTCAGCAATTTGGGTACAACAACAACCGGAATTTCAGCAACAACACTCGCAATTACGGGAATTCTTCGTATCAGCCCATCTCTCCAAAGTCCACAGACAATAAGATGGAACTCATGATGGAACAGGTTCTTCAGGGACAACAGAAGTTGCAGGTGGATTTCAATGGGAAGTTTGACTCGCTGTACACTGACCTGAATGGGAAGATTGACCACCTGAATGGGAAGATTGAAGCTGTCAGTCTCTCCCAGAGGAAGCTGGAAACTCAGGTCGCTCAGACCGCATCAGCTGTGCAGAGGCAGGAAGGTTTTCTTCCAGGGAGAACTGAAAATTCAAGAGCACACGTCAATGTGATCTCCTCAAGAGCAGAAAATTTCGATGAGGATCCTGAAATCGCCAAAGCATCGATCGATACCCCCAAGTATCGATCGATGCCAGTTACAATTTTGAAACGGGATACTTCAAAAACCTGTGTATCGATCGATACTCCATTGGTATCGGTCGATACTGAGGCGATTTCTGAAGAGACAACTGAGACTTCGACTGTGGTGCCTAAGGTAGTTGCAGAGCGAGTGTATATACCCAGGATACCTTATCCTATAGTTCCTAAGCTGACAAGGGAAGAATGGGAGGCTGCTAGATGCAAGGCTTTGCTGGGTAAGCAGAATGTGGAGCTTCCTTCTGATGAAGATGTATCTGCCGGGAACGATTCAAAAGCAAGAGTATCGATCGATACCCTACCTGGTGTCGATCGATACCCCTCGCAGAACGAGCCAGAACTTGTGAAAACACCTGAGGTGATCGGAGAAAGAGTTCGCAAGTCCAAGAAGCTGAATCCTACTCCTAAACACCTCAGAGATCCTATCACTCCAAAGCAATTGCGTGGCTTTGAGAAGAGGGTACGAAGGATTCCCGACTCGTACACTTTTGAAGAAGCTCTAGAGGACTGGCCTCTGCTAAGTCACTTCAAAGACTGCAGAGAAACTGAGGAAGAAATTAAGGCACTCTTTATCGAGGCAAGACGCAAGTCACTACAGCCGCGGCAATTGACACAGAGGGAAGACCCAGGGAAATTCGCGGTACCATACTCTATCTCTGGAGTCGAGTATAAAGAGTCTCTCGTTGACTCAGGAGCCTGCGTCAATGTCATGTCCAGGGCAATTGCAGAGAGATTGGGAGCTGACATTCAACCTCCAAAGACATCTATCACGTTCGCGAACGATACCACCTCTCTTCCATATGGGGCAATCGCTGATTTGATGATCACAATAGGAGATTGCATGGTTCCTACTGATTTTCAGGTTGTAGAAATGAATGCAAAATCTCGTACGCAGTTGATTCTCGGAAGACCGTTCATGGCTACGGTTGGTGCCATTATGGACACACCCAGCAAGCACATCTCATTCTCATACATTGACAAGGAGGTGTACTACAAGGCCATCCCTAGAGGAACTCCCACACGTATCTCTTGCATCGATGCTGAGATAGGAGCGACGTTGATATCGTATCCTTTGGAAGAACCCCCTGATGAGCCAACTATCGCAGACGTCTCAGCTGAATCATCCAGCATTCCCAAGGAAGTTGCCAAGAAGGCCAAGGCAACAACAGAGAAGAAGGCCAAGAGCAAAAAAGTCGAGAATCCCCATGTCACTTTGATACCTCAGAAGAGTGATGGGAATTCGATTGAGTATAAGGTCAAGTGCAAAGGAGCTTCGAAGCCATTCTCTAAGGCTAGAATCCTTCTTACTTTGGAGCTGAAAGAGAAAGGACAGGAGTTTGTGGACAACATGATGAGCAGAACTCTGAAGCTAGCAATGTCGAGTTGTGGAGCCTGTTTTGGTGCAAGCTCTCATTTCTATCCAGCCTCTTAGGGCGTTACAGTCAAGCTATTGACGTTAAACGAGCGCTTGGTGGGAGGCAACCTACTGGTGAGTCTGTTTTGAGTCGTTTTTATTTTCGTCCGTTTTATGTTTGTGTCAGGATAAACAAGGAGCAAACTCGAAATCGCCTCAGTGTCGATCGATACCCCATTGGTATCGATCGACACCAATCGCGAATGTACGGTTCATCAAGTCGATTTAAGCCTGGTATCGATCGATACCAGGCTGTGTGTCGATCGATACTCGATGTTCCAGCAAGGTAACTTCTTGTTTCTCTTCGTTTCTTCTATTATTTTGTCTTCTTTTACCTACTCTAGGCTAGATAACACTGGGGACAGTGTTGTTCAAGTCTGGGGGAGGTGTCTGCTGACATTGTGTTTGATTTTCTTAGAGTCAGTTGTTTTATCGAGTCAAAATTGTTTTTATTGAGTCAAAACTTTATTGGAGATAATGACCCTGTGCTTGAACCTATTGATTTGATTTTGTTTTTGAGTGCACAGTGTTACAGGATCAGTTCTAGATCGACTAATGAAAAATCCAAGGACTGACCAGTTGACTAGAAAACATCCATGTTTCCAGCAGAGTTCTTCTGAAGCCTGAGCCAAATTTTTGCACTTCATCAATGTGGTTAGTGTTTTTAGAGCTTGATTCATCATTCATATCTGATAAAGGAACCCATGTGTTTAGAGTTATGGTATCTCTCTCCCCTGTTATAAGTTGATAAATAAGAGCATAAAAGATTGAAATGATTTTCTTCTGAGTAGAGGGTTAGGAAAATTTCTAGCAATCCCATTATTCTACTTAAGAGGGAATGATCACACTAAGGATTGGAAGCGAGACTAGGATTTTCCTATGATGCCATTATTCGCCTACATCCTTTGATACATAGAGAGGGAAGAACCGGGGATTTGGTGGCAAACACCATCAATACTCGCGTCTCATACCTTGATGTGTATATGCAAAGCTGAAAATAAAAGAAAGAACATAATAAGAAATAAGTCTAGGGGAGAGAAATTGATACAAAAAGTGTGAAAAAGGGTGGTTCCTTGTCATGATATTGTCTGGTAAAGAATCTAGAAGGTTCTTGAACATTGGCTGCAGTGATGAAACTAGCGAGGACGACTTTATTTGAACAATGCTGTGGGATAATGTGTGGAGTCTGGGAAAGCTGCGAATGTTTACAGAGAAGTACATGGTGGTTAGATCAAAAGCTGATTTGGTGACATTTGGGTATTTGGAAAAAGGATATTTTCGATGGTTCATGAACAGGTGAGTCTCCGCGTTTTCAAACCTCTTTCTCTAGTTTAGTCTTCTATTTGCTTGAGGGCAAGCAAAGGCTAAGTCTGGGGGAATTGATATATCATGGTTTTTACCCTGTTTAAGCCATGGTATAAGTCTTTTTTATAGATTCTTTCTAGTGTTTTGTAGTCTTTTAGAGTCTTTTACAGGTCTTAGCACGTTTGGAGCCTAATTGGAGTTATTGAAACTTTCTGGAGCAGTCTGGTGCAAGGACTGAAGTTCGTGTTGCTGAGTACTTGATTTCACGACAAGCATCGATTGATACCCCCTAGTATCGATCGATACTCATCGCAACAAGACATGACCCGCGAGTTTTCCAAGACTTGAAAAATTTCAAAAGTGCCCAGAAGTCTTTAATAATTACAAGAAGACCCCAACTCGTGTTTTAGGTTATAAATAGGATTTTTCAGCCACCTGTTTAGGCTATGCTTTTTATACTTTGATTATACTTTGGTTTGAGACAAGTCTGAATCTCCCTACGTCCGAGATCAGATCTTAAAACGTCTTGTTATTCTTATTTTCTATTGATGATTTATTCAAACATGTTGATTGTTTCATTCTCCATGTCTGAGTAGATCCACTTTAGGTTTAGGGTTTTCTCATAGGGATTTAATTGAATGCTAGGTTGATTAGTTTATTAGGATTCACCATCTGAATTAGTTCTTCGCTTAGGTTGTGTTCAAAGCTAATTCTAGGTTGACGAATCTGGAACTTAGATCTTAGGATAATTGATTAGGCACGACAGTGCGATTAATTACCTGATAGAACCTAGGTGAGCAAATTGATTATTCGCAAAGAGATTTGGTTTAATTGATTTGTGAACATATCAAACCTGAACTTTAAAGATGATTTAGACTTTAGGTTTCGCAAAGAGATTTGGAATTCCTAAGATTTAGATTTAGATAATTCTCGCAACGACAGTTGGTTAATTATACCTTAGTGATTTGAGTTCAAGAATTGCGCTAAATCTGAATCCTGCTAGTTAGTTTATCTGCATTCATTGATTTCCTGAGAAAAACCATGGGCCTATATTTTCCCAATTGAATTACAACTTCTTTAATTTCTGCATTGTTTTTAATTACATCTGTTTGGCTTAGCTTAATTCTCAACTATATAATCTATTGTGTGATCTCTGTGAGTCTTTGTGGTTCGACCCCTAGCTATATTACAACTACTGTTTTAGTACTGTTAGGGTATTAAATTGAGCATATCATAGATGACGCTAGATTCATGCATTAACAACAATCTATAAGAAAGAGCTCTAGAAATCGGCTATGGTTTTACCTTGTGAAATCCTTATTAAGTATAGAATTCCCCTTGATAATCCCTTTAAACCCAACGATTAAACTACCCGCACATAATAGAATTAAAAGACATAATTAAATAAAACATGAGATGGTGAAAGAGTCTCTCGAATTTAAGAACAATGCCTGGAGAGAACATCTTCACCAATATCAAAAGTAAGGAACAAAGACTAGAAAGAAGTAACGTAAAGCAAAAATAATAGGGCAAAGTGTGGCACGAAAAGAAGCACACCAAATTTTGTCTTTAAAACGCATATTTATAGGTCTTGAGCTCTGCTTTCATCGGTCTTTAGGGTTTCTCTTTGACAGGAATTGAATGGCCTTGCAAATGGGCTTACGGGACGAAATCCGCTTGACCGCGGGTCCATGGTGTCTGGCCGCGGTGAACCTTCATTTGGTTGCGGGTGGAGGCTTCCTGGCGCGACTGATTGCCTCTTGGCCGCGGTTGGAGCTGCTCTGGGAGTTGCCTAATGGGACTTCTTTAACTTCATGTATCTTTTGATTGAACTGGTGTATTGTCCTTCCTGCTTTTATTTAATTATGTCTTTAATTTTAATTATGTCTGAGTAGTTTAGTCGTTGGTTTTAAAGGGATTATCAAAGGGTAATTTTATGATGGATAAGGATTTCACGAGATAAACCTACCCGTATTTTAGAACTCTTTCTTATTGATCGTTGTTAATGCATGAATCTAGTGTCATGAACTAGAGGCTGATTCCTAGGTGTTATAAGAACCACCAAAAGTGATGAATCTAACCACCCGAACAATTAATCTATAGGAGCGTATCGCGTCATAAGATACGAAAGTATACTTATGGAGGGCCGTGAGCTATTAAGAACCAGTGCGAACATCATGACTTTCGGCGCGGCCAGGGAAGAAAGCTACTGGTCGAGTATATAAGTTATTGGTGCGTAAGTGGTACGAAAGCAGGTTATGCCATTTATTATGTTCAATTCGTGGAGTTACTAGAATCAATTGTTACTAAAGAGCTTAGGTACCGTGATTGAATCGAACATCCCCTAAGATATCTCTGCCGACCCAACATCATTTTATTATAGTTTACAAACCGATTTTCCC
Organism: Eutrema yunnanense; assembly: GCA_002933935.1. Taxonomy (NCBI): domain Eukaryota; kingdom Viridiplantae; phylum Streptophyta; class Magnoliopsida; order Brassicales; family Brassicaceae; genus Eutrema; species Eutrema yunnanense. Next base: position 143,090 of record PKML01021454.1, on the reverse strand, counting down.
TTTTTACTTTCAAGCCATAGATTTTCATTATAAGTTTACAAGAAACTTTCTGTTTTTTGTTCTTTACAATTTCGTTACCAAAAACCCTACAAAACCTTATTCTCGTTTTAGACTTCCTTACTAATTCTCTGTCTAAGGTTTAACAGAAAAGCATTCTCTCCCTGTGGATCGATACCTTAAGTATTACAACGCAGATATGTGCACTTGCAGACTTTTAGGTTTATAAATTTAAAACATGAAGTTTGGATTACAAATCCGACAGCATCACAAGTATACCACATTTTGAACACAATAACCCCATAATGAAATATGCACATTAGATTGAAAGAATAAATCTCTAGCAACATTCAAAAGATGTTGATGTTTACGTTCAACTACAGAGTTCTGTTGAGGTGTATCTACACAAGGGAAGTAATAAACATGCCTTTTTCAGTGATCATATGAGGAAATTTTAATTCAGGCGCATTATCTGATCTAATTGTTTTAACAGTTGTAGAATATTGAGTTTTGATTAACTTGATAAACGCAGAAAAACAGTGCCAACATCACTTTTATTTTCGGTAAGATAAATCCATGTAACTCGAGTAGTCATCTACAATAGTAAGAAAATATCGAAAACCTTCTATGGTCTCTTGTGCACAAGGAACCCAAATGTCAAGATGAACAAGATCAAAAGCATTACAAGCCATATTATTGAGAGACACATAAAGAAGTCTTTTTCTGTTTAGCTAATGGATATATTGAACAATGAGAAGAACTAGAACCTAATTTTGGTAAAGAAAGTTTTGTTGAAAGACTTTGTAAATTTGGCTGAAGAAGGATGTCCAAGGCGGTGATGCCAGAGATCTCCATCAGCAACCAAGGATCCACAAAAAAAGTATATATGCAGCATAATTTTCTAAGTCACGCTTGGTAAACACATAGAGATTATGAAGAATGATACATTTCTCAATCATTGAATCGAGAGAAATGTCATGAATTATGCAAGAATTAGGAAACATATGAGCAAAACACATGCTTTTAGTAACCAATGAACTGACACTAATGAGATTAAAATGAAAGGATGGTATATGTAAGACATCATGTAATGTTAAAGATGCAGATAGGTGAACAATGCCAGTGTGAATTATGGGTACTCTAACATCATTTGGTAGTGTAATTGTCAAGTTTTAAACCAATTTAAACTCTGCAAACAATGTAAGATCTGAAGAAGAAACATGATTAGTAGCTACACTATCTATTATCCAAGTATCACTAGGAGTTAGAGTGGATAAAGAGGATAAACAGTGGTTTTATTATCTAAGAATATTATTTTGGAATCTGAGATTTGTAGAGGGAAAAGATACATTACCTGCAGTCGCATTGCAAGCGATAATACCATGCACAGTGATAGAAGGCAATGAACGAGAAGGAACCTCTTTCATTTGAGTGTGAGTCGTGAGCTGAGAGATAGGCATCTAAACTTGCTAAAAAGAGCTTAAATCCATAGGGTTGCTTCCAAAAGTGGCATTTTTTTGGCATTTGTGGCTTTGTAACAACCTAACTGACAAAATTTGCAATGGCATTCACTTTGGTGTATGTCTTTGGAGACACTTTCCATTGTAGAGAAGAGTCAGAAGAATTTTGATTCTGAAAAACTGGAGGCTTTTGAGTATATGTAGGCTTATGAGCATAAGATTGGTTAAATCCTTTTGGTCCTTCATATCCATAAGGATAACCATGAAGCTTGTAGGATTTGTTGACAACATGTCTTGTCATGCCACAATGAGTGCAAACTGGCCTGGACCTTGGTTTGTAATTAGCATAAGCTGCAAAATACTCATTCTTAGACTCATAAGATAAAAAGATGCTTGAAAACCCATATTTTCAACATTGGTAACAGGTTTTAACACACTCTACCTCTCATCTTGGCAAACCATGTTGAATACTTCTTCTATTTCAGGCAGAGGTTTAATCATCAAGATTTTCAGCTTTGTAACTTCATAAGCTTCATTTAGTCCCATCGAGAACTTCATAATTCTGTTTCTATCGAGCATCTTCTTCCAATATTTAGCAGCATCACACTCGCACTTTCCACAAGTGCACAAAGGCATTTCCACAAAATTAGTGTATGTTTCCCACAACGTCACTAATTCAGGGTAATAGGTACTCACATCATGAGATCCTTGATGAACGAGACATAATTGTTGTTTAATCTCAAAGATCCGTGCAAAATCAGCTTGCTTGAACCTAGTCATTAAGCTATTCGAGATTCTTTCAACAATTTTCATATAGAGAAGACTAGCGCTAATTGTTTTCGATACAGAATTCAACAATCATGTTGCTACTATCACTACAAGAAAACACCCCTTTTGCAACGAACTATATCGTTGTAAATTCGTTGCAAAAGAGGGTTTGCATCGAATTTGCGACGAATCAGAGATCGTCGTTAAGTGATCGTCGCAAACCACAAATCGTCGTAAATTCGTCGCAAAAGAACGAGGGACAAAAATTCGTCGCTAAATCGTCGGGAAATTTTCGTTGTAAAATCGTCGTAAATATTACATTGAAATTACGACGAATTGTAAATCGTCGTAAAAACGATGGAAATGCGAAGG